>SJYX01020367.1:0-113383 GCA_006410675.1 Oreotragus oreotragus
TACTTTGGCCACCTCATGCAAAGAGTTGACTCTTTGGAAAAGACTCTGATGCTGGGAGGGATTGGGGGCCGGAGGAGAAGGGGATGACCGAGGATGCGATGGCTGGATCGCATCACGGACTCGATGGACATGAGTTTGAGTGAACTCTGGGAGATGGTGATGTACAGAGAGGACTGGCATGCTGCGATTCATGGGGTCACAAAGAGTCGGACACGACTGAGCCACTGAACTGAACTAAACCGAACTGAAGGAACAATTTGATGCTCTTCTAATGTTTGATAAAGAATGGCAGATTGCTTTAGGAGATTATTGTGGTCAAATTTTACATCATTTACCCTCGCATGCTTTGTTAATTCAAAAACTAAAAGAAGGGGAGTTTAAGTATAGCTCTCCGCATCGAATCTTGCAACATGCTCTTTTCTATTCAGTCTTTGAAAGGGGCTACGACTCAGCCTCTGATTAAGTAAAAAGATCTCCTTACAGGAGGGTGAAAAGGGCCAGCTATACTGCTAACTTGTGGGAGAGGATGTGTTTGTATTTTTCCACAGGACGCAGATTCGCCAGTTTAGATCCCGGACAGATTGATCCCCCATTGCTTCAAAGGGCACACCTCTGCCCCTGATGCCACTGCTACAGGGAACAGCAGCACAGAACAGCCATGCACTGGGAACCGTGGGTGCGGCCAGCCTGGTTGACCGGACCCAGTGCGCCACACTCGCTTGGCCAAGGGCAGAAGTGGCAAGATAAAGATCGAGATCCCGGCGTGACTGATAGCTACGGCAGCGTGAACAGGAAATTATTCTACTTATTCTATTTTAGCTTGTCTACCCTATCCTTATGCTTTCTTCTTTGTTAATGATTCCGGGAAACTTAATGTTCATATGATTTACACTAGTGGACTTAATGTTGTGTCTTGTAAACAATGTATGCTCTCATCTTGCTAAGATATAATGCGATCAGGACGGTCAATGGGCTTACTAATTTTAGGAAATTCAGCTTTAATAGCAATAATTATTACTGTTACTGTGGCAGCAAATCATTGACTTAACAAGTCCAAATGCCCAATATGTTGAAAAATCATATTTCAGGTGTTTGGAACATCTCTGATGTTAGCCTGGACTTAGGGAACCTTCATGATCATATAGAGACCTTGGAACACTCTCAATTGGATTTTACTGCAGCTGGAGCCGCTAATGACTTTTTCCACACCTTCTCTGACTTTATTTCTGGAAAAAACATTCTGTCTAATGTCTTCAGTTATGTTGAGGTTGGTGTTTTAATTTTGCTTCTTTTAATCATTCTTCCTTCTACTGTCAGGATTCTTTGGNACTTTTTCCACACCTTCTCTGACTTTATTTCTGGAAAAAACATTCTGTCTAATGTCTTCAGTTATGTTGAGGTTGGTGTTTTAATTTTGCTTCTTTTAATCATTCTTCCTTCTACTGTCAGGATTCTTTGGCAAAGCATTCAGAAGCTCTCGACTGAGCTGCACCTCATTATTCAGAAAACAAAAAAGGGGGAGTTGCCGGAGGCCAGCGTGAGGAACTCCGCCAATGGCAAAGGTCACGAGGAAGGCGGCTTCAGCATATACAAAGGCGTTATCAAGCCTCAGGAGACCCCCTGTTCCCGAGCATCTACCCCAAAACCAGAGTCTGTTTTTTGCTCTCACCTACACCTTTGACCTTCCGGGGAGCTCTCCCCCATAACCGTTTCTCTCGGAGAAGGAGTAAACGTGCAGCTCCAAGTCAATAAAAATTCCTGGGCGTGACAAGAGTGTTTCAACTTACGAACTCTGAAGGTTATCTAGCCTGCCTGTATAGTGTCGTGCGGCTGCATGTGATGGTTTACAGCCTCCCGACCGTGAGAGGAACGAGATGTTTTAGATTTACTAAAGGCAAATTCTTGTGGGAAGTTAGAAATTATTAGTATAGTGAGTTGGTTGGGAATTATATTGGTGAAGGGTTTTTTCATTTATTGTGTCAATAATTGCTGCTAAATCCCTGCCCTGGGTGAGACAAGGGTGTCTCAGGTCAAACCTCTCTGCTGACAGACTAGGTTGTTTGACAACCTCTCAACCATAAACAGCACAGAGAGTTTGGAGTATTAGTGTTGGACTAATTAGTATCATTGTTGAGTCAATGATTGCTGCCAGGCCTCCATATCCTTAGGCACCTGGGAACATATTAATCAATGTATTTGGAATATAAAAATGGAGGTACAGTAGTTTTTGAGGTTAGCTATACTAGACTTTTGGATTTAACGAATTTTCTCTTTTGTTATAGATCACTGTACTTTGTTATAAATCACTGTGTCCTTGCTATGTAAAAATGTAACTTTATCACTATCTTAAGACTAAGTAGATCTTAAGGGGAACATTGGTGAAAGGATTTTCATTTGTTGGGCTGATGTTTGCTGCTAAATCTCCATATTCTCTGCCCTTATAATGAATATAACTAGCATATAGGAGAAATAAGTATTAAGCTTTAAGCATATAGGAGAAATGAGTATTAACCTTTAAGCATATAGGAGAAATGAGTATTAACCTTTAAGCATATAGGAGAAATAAGAATTAACCTTTACGATTAATAATGTTAACCTTGGGTTAACCTTTCTTGATTGTAACTCACTACACCCTCACCCTATAGGAATGCAACTTTATTTGGAGGGTGGTGCCTGATTTAAGAAAAAACACCCTCGGAAAAAATAAGTTTTTTGGTTATCAAAAAGAAAGGATCATAAATGTCAGCGAGGCTCATGGCCAGAAGATGATGTAAAAACCCCTAAGACCTTTTCTTTTTTATGTAAAGCACCTTATTTTGATAAAGGTCAGTACTGCTAACCCCCCACGTGACTCTGTATTCATCCCTATATGTAACAAAAGGTACATAAGAAAATCTGAAAAATAAAGAAATGGGTTCAGTTCCTGGAAAGACTGACTTCCCCATGTCGTTCTTTCTTACTCCCCGTTTTTCAGCTGAATTCCCGTCTGGAGCATGGATGCTATTCCATGTAAACCAAGTTATTCAGCCTCTTTTTCTCCACTAATATTTCCTACTACACTATCCATTTCTAATCTCTCTATCTGTAATTTATTATGTATTTTCCAAGGTCGCTGATGCCGTCCCCACCTTCGAATTCCCTAGATCCACCGGAGCTGGACCCCAGCACTCTTGTGTTGTTGTGGGACCCTCAGTGTTCCTCTCGAGTTGAGACGAGTATATCTCAGAATTTCTTGAGTCGCAGCAAGGGTATGAAGGACCCTTTCAAGGCTGAAGAAGGAAGGGGTGATTTCCCCATAGATGCCACAGTGGACAAGGGCCTCATCTCGCCTGGAGGGGAGAATCTCCTGGTTTTTCTTAAGTTGCTGCAGGTTACTCTCGAGTAATGATGGGAAACTCAGGGACCCACCGCTGTGGCCTTAGGAAAGGCCAGTCTCCATGCGAGTTGCCAGGGGCCTCTCGAGATTCCTCCCCAGCCGATGTCGTGTTCAATGTCCTCGACTGGAGCTGAGGCTGGAACGTGAGGTTTCCTCTGCAGTCTGACATGGATCTTGGGGTTCCTCTGGAGACTCCACAGGGGAGTCAGGCCTCGTCTCGAATGGAGAAGTGCCCATCCACTTTCCTTCCTAGCTGTAGCAGCAGTTTCAGTCTTCCCATCGAGTTGACACAGGGATCTGTGGCTTTCCTCAAGGTGTCACAGAGCTGTCACACGTGCCACCATGGTGTGAGCCGATACTCGATGTGACAGTCGAGGCAATGCAGGGAAATCAGGTTCATCTGGAGTGGACTGAGACATTTGGGGTCTTTTGGAATGGTGGCATGACCCCTGGAGTTCCTCTTGACTCTCCTGTGGAGAGTGCCTCATTTGGGGATTCGATGGGAACGCCGGGAATCCTTTCCCAACTCAGCAGGTAAAGGGACCCTCATCTGAGCTTATTAGAGGCAATGGGGCTCCTCGTGAGTTGGGGCAGGACCTTCGGTGTTCTTTTTGAGTTGCTACAGGTATGCCTGGGAACTTCTTGAGTCGCAGCAAGAGTGTGAAGGACCCTTTTGAGGTTCAAGAGGGAAGGATGATTTCCCCCAAGACCCTGCAATGGACAAGAGCCTCATCTCGCCTGGAGGGGAGAATCTCCTGGTTTTTCTCGAGTTGCAGCAGGTTCCTCTCGAGTTACGATGGGGACATCAGGAACCCGGCACTTTGGCCTCAGAAGAGGCCAGTCTCCATGGGAGTTGGGAGCAGCCTCTCGGGATTCCTCCCCAGTTGGTGCCGGTTCCCAAGTCCTCATCTGGAGCTGAGGCCGGAACCTGAGGTTTCTTCTACCGTGCTGACAGGGATTGTGGGGTTCCTCTGGAGTCTCCACAGGGGAGTTAAGCCTCGTCTCGAGTGGAGACGTGCACGTCCGCTTTCCTCCCGAGCTGTAGCAGCAGTGTCAATCTTCCCATCAAGTTGACACACAGATCTGTGATTTCCCTTGAGGTGCCACAGGGCTGTCACACGTGCCACCATGGAGTGAGCTGATACTTGGTGTGACAGTGGAGGCAGTGCAGGGAAATTAGGTTCATCTGGAGTGAACTGAGACTTTTGCGGTTCCTTTGGAATGGTTGCACGACTCCTTTAATGGTTGGACTCTTCCTTTAAGCCTCGCCTCGAGTGGAGATGTGCACAACCGCTTTGCTTCTAACCTTTAACAGCTGTGTCAGGCTCCCCGTTGAGTTAACACAGGAATCTGAGGCTTTCCCTCGAGGTGCCAACAGGGCTCTCACACGTGCACAGTGGTGTGAACCAGTACTCAGGTGGCAATCAAGGCAGTGCAGGTAAATCAGGTACATCTGGAGTGGACCAAAATATTTGAGGGTCTTTTGGAATGGTGGCACGACCCCGGGAGATCCTCTCGATTCTCCTGTGGAGAGTGCTGTGTCAGGAATGACCAGAATCCTTTCCCAACGGAGCAGGGAAACGGATCCTCTTCTGGAGGTGAGCAGGGGAAATTGGGGCTCCTCTGGAGTTGTGGTGGGACCCTCTATGTTCCACTCGAGTGGAGACTGGTATGTCGGGGAATTTCTTGAGTCACATCAAGGGTGTAAAGGACCCTTTCGAGGTCCAAGAAGGAAGGTGTGATTTCCCTCGAGACGCCACAGTGGTAAAGGCCCTGATGTCTCCTGGAGGGGAGAGTCTCCTGGTTTTTCTCGAGTTGCGGCAGGCTTCTCTTGAGTTACGACGGGGAAATCAGGGACCCATTCGTGTGGTCTCAGGAAAGGGCAGTCTCCATGCGAGTTTTGTGGGGCCTTTTGGGATACCTCTAAAGTCGGTGCTGGGTCCTAAGTCCTCCTCTGGAAATGAGGCCATATACTAATTTGACTTCCCTCGAGACGCCGCAGTGGTAAAGGCCCTCATGTCTCCTGGAGGGGAGAATCTCCTGGTTTTTCTCGAGTTGCAGCAGGCCCCTTTCGAATCACTACGGGGACATTAGGGACCCGCTCGTGTGACCTCAGGAAATACCAGTTACATGCGAGTTCAGAGGGACCTCTCGGGATTCCTCTCCAGTCGGTGCCAGGTCCTAAGACCTCGTCTGGAGCTGAAGCCAGAACCTGAGGTTTCCTCTCCACTGCTGAAATGTGTCTTGGGGTTCCTCTGGAGTCTCCACAGGGGAGTCAGGCCTCATCTCGAATGGAGACATGCAAGGCAGCGTTCCACTGAGCTGTAGCAGCTGTAGCAGCAGTGTCAGGCTTCCCGTCGAGTTAACACAGGGATCTGTGGCTTTCCATCGAGGTGCCATAGGGCTGTCACACGTGGGACCATGATGTGAGTCGATACTCGGGGTGATAGTCGAGGCAGTGCAGGGAAATCAGGTTCACGGGGAGTGGACTGAGACATTCATGGGTCTTTTGGAATGGTGGCACGACCCCTGAAGTTCCTCTCGACATTCTGTTGAGATCACCTCCTTTTGAGATGGGACGGGAACGCCGGGAATGCTTTCTGAAGAAGCAGGGAAAGGAAGCCTCATCTTGAGCTGAGGAGGCAACAACGGGGTTCCACTTGGGTTGTGGTGGGACCCTCGGTGTTCCTCTCGAGTTGAGATGGGTGTGGCGGGGAACTTCTTGAGTTGAAGCAAGGGTGTGAAGGACCTTTCCGAGGTCCAAGAGGGAAGGTCTGATTTCCTTTGTGACGATGCACTGGAAAAGGCCTTCATCTCGCCTGGAGGGGAGAATCTTCCGGTTTTTTTCGAGTTGCGCAGATCCCTATCAAATTACAAAGGGGGCTTCAGGGACCTGCTCATGTGGCCTCAGGAAAGGCCAGTCTCCATGTGTGTTGTGAGGTGCCTCTCGGGATTCCTTTCCAGTCGGTGCCAGGTGCTATGTCCTCATCTGGGGCTGAGCCCAGCACCTGAGGTTTCCTCTCTAGTGCTGACATGGATCTTGGGGTTCCTTTGGAGTCTCCACAGGGGAGTCAGGCCTCTTGTCGAGTGGAAATATGCACGTCCGCTTACCTACCGAGCTCTAGCAACAATGTCATGCTTCCCATCGAGTTGAAACGGGATCTGTGGCTTTCCATCAAAGTGCCACAGGACTGTCACAGGGGCTACCGTGGTATGAGTCGATACTCGGGGTGACAATCCAGGCAGTGCTGGGAAATCAAGTTCACGTGCAGTGGACTGAGACTTTTGGGGGACTTTTGGAAAGGTGTCATGACACCTGCTATTCCTCTAGACTTTCCTGTTGAGAGTGCCTCCTCTTGAGGTGCGACAGAAACACTGGGAATCCTTTCTGTATGAAGCAGGGAAAGGAACCCTCATCTCAAGCTGAGTAGGGGACAATTGGGCTCCTCTGGAGTTGTGGTGTGTCTCTCGGTGTTTCTCTCTAGTGGAGACGGATATGTTGGGGAACTTCTTGAGTTGCAACAAGGGTGTGAAGGACCCTTTTAGAGTCCAAGAGGGAAGGTGTGATATCCCTCGAGATGCCGCAGCAGAAAAGGGCCTACTCTCGCCTGAGGGAAGAATCTCCTGGTTTTTCTCTAGTTGCAGCACATTCTTCGTGAATTACGATAGGGACTTCAGGGAGCTGCTCATGTGGCCTCAGGAAAGGCTAGTCTCTATGCGAGTTATGAAGGGCCTCTCAGGACTCCTCTCCAGTCGGTTCTGGGTCCTAAGTCCCTATCTGCAGCTGAGAGTGAAACCTGAGGTTTCCTCTCCGGTGCTGACATGGATCTTGGGCTTCCTCTGGAGTCTCCAAATTGGAGTTAGGCCTCGTCTCTAGTGGAGACATGAACGTAAGCTTTCCTCCTGAGCTGTTGCAGCAGTGTCAAGATTCCAGTCGATTTGACACAGGGAATTGTGGCTTTCCCTCGAGGTGCAACAGGGCTGTCACACGTGCCACCGTGTTGTGAGTCGATACTCGGGTGACAGTCGAGGCAGTGCCGGGAAATCAGGTACATTTGGAGTTGACTGAGACATTTGGGGGTCTTTTAGAATGCTGGCACGAACCCTGGTGTTCCTCTCATCTTTCCTGTTGATAGTGCCTCCTCTAGAGATGTGACAGGAATACCGAGAATCCTTTCCTGAAGAAGGAGGAAAAGGAACCCTCATCTCGACCCAAGGAGGGTAACATGTGGCACCACTTGAGTTGTGGCAGGACCCTTGGTGTTTCTCTCAAGTGGAGAATGGTATATCGTGGAACTTCTTGAGTTGCAGAAAGGGTGTGAAGCACCCTTTCGAAGTTTAAGAGGGAACATGTGAATTTCCTCGAGATGCCGCAGCAGATAAGGGCCTCATCTGGCCTAAAGACTAGAATCTCCTGTTTTTAATTCAGCCTCTTTTTCTCCACTAATATTTCCTACTACACTATCCATTTCTAATCTCTCTATCTGTAATTTATTATGTATTTTCCAAGGTCGCTGATGCCG
Source organism: Oreotragus oreotragus (assembly GCA_006410675.1). Taxonomy (NCBI): domain Eukaryota; kingdom Metazoa; phylum Chordata; class Mammalia; order Artiodactyla; family Bovidae; genus Oreotragus; species Oreotragus oreotragus. Next base: position 7,900 of record SJYX01020367.1, read on the forward strand.
TCCCCACCTTCGAATTCCCTAGATCCACCGGAGCTGGACCCCAGCACTCTTGTGTTGTTGTGGGACCCTCAGTGTTCCTCTCGAGTTGAGACGAGTATATCTCAGAATTTCTTGAGTCGCAGCAAGGGTATGAAGGACCCTTTCAAGGCTGAAGAAGGAAGGGGTGATTTCCCCATAGATGCCACAGTGGACAAGGGCCTCATCTCGCCTGGAGGGGAGAATCTCCTGGTTTTTCTTAAGTTGCTGCAGGTTACTCTCGAGTAATGATGGGAAACTCAGGGACCCACCGCTGTGGCCTTAGGAAAGGCCAGTCTCCATGCGAGTTGCCAGGGGCCTCTCGAGATTCCTCCCCAGCCGATGTCGTGTTCAATGTCCTCGACTGGAGCTGAGGCTGGAACGTGAGGTTTCCTCTGCAGTCTGACATGGATCTTGGGGTTCCTCTGGAGACTCCACAGGGGAGTCAGGCCTCGTCTCGAATGGAGAAGTGCCCATCCACTTTCCTTCCTAGCTGTAGCAGCAGTTTCAGTCTTCCCATCGAGTTGACACAGGGATCTGTGGCTTTCCTCAAGGTGTCACAGAGCTGTCACACGTGCCACCATGGTGTGAGCCGATACTCGATGTGACAGTCGAGGCAATGCAGGGAAATCAGGTTCATCTGGAGTGGACTGAGACATTTGGGGTCTTTTGGAATGGTGGCATGACCCCTGGAGTTCCTCTTGACTCTCCTGTGGAGAGTGCCTCATTTGGGGATTCGATGGGAACGCCGGGAATCCTTTCCCAACTCAGCAGGTAAAGGGACCCTCATCTGAGCTTATTAGAGGCAATGGGGCTCCTCGTGAGTTGGGGCAGGACCTTCGGTGTTCTTNGTTCCTCTTGACTCTCCTGTGGAGAGTGCCTCATTTGGGGATTCGATGGGAACGCCGGGAATCCTTTCCCAACTCAGCAGGTAAAGGGACCCTCATCTGAGCTTATTAGAGGCAATGGGGCTCCTCGTGAGTTGGGGCAGGACCTTCGGTGTTCTTTTTGAGTTGCTACAGGTATGCCTGGGAACTTCTTGAGTCGCAGCAAGAGTGTGAAGGACCCTTTTGAGGTTCAAGAGGGAAGGATGATTTCCCCCAAGACCCTGCAATGGACAAGAGCCTCATCTCGCCTGGAGGGGAGAATCTCCTGGTTTTTCTCGAGTTGCAGCAGGTTCCTCTCGAGTTACGATGGGGACATCAGGAACCCGGCACTTTGGCCTCAGAAGAGGCCAGTCTCCATGGGAGTTGGGAGCAGCCTCTCGGGATTCCTCCCCAGTTGGTGCCGGTTCCCAAGTCCTCATCTGGAGCTGAGGCCGGAACCTGAGGTTTCTTCTACCGTGCTGACAGGGATTGTGGGGTTCCTCTGGAGTCTCCACAGGGGAGTTAAGCCTCGTCTCGAGTGGAGACGTGCACGTCCGCTTTCCTCCCGAGCTGTAGCAGCAGTGTCAATCTTCCCATCAAGTTGACACACAGATCTGTGATTTCCCTTGAGGTGCCACAGGGCTGTCACACGTGCCACCATGGAGTGAGCTGATACTTGGTGTGACAGTGGAGGCAGTGCAGGGAAATTAGGTTCATCTGGAGTGAACTGAGACTTTTGCGGTTCCTTTGGAATGGTTGCACGACTCCTTTAATGGTTGGACTCTTCCTTTAAGCCTCGCCTCGAGTGGAGATGTGCACAACCGCTTTGCTTCTAACCTTTAACAGCTGTGTCAGGCTCCCCGTTGAGTTAACACAGGAATCTGAGGCTTTCCCTCGAGGTGCCAACAGGGCTCTCACACGTGCACAGTGGTGTGAACCAGTACTCAGGTGGCAATCAAGGCAGTGCAGGTAAATCAGGTACATCTGGAGTGGACCAAAATATTTGAGGGTCTTTTGGAATGGTGGCACGACCCCGGGAGATCCTCTCGATTCTCCTGTGGAGAGTGCTGTGTCAGGAATGACCAGAATCCTTTCCCAACGGAGCAGGGAAACGGATCCTCTTCTGGAGGTGAGCAGGGGAAATTGGGGCTCCTCTGGAGTTGTGGTGGGACCCTCTATGTTCCACTCGAGTGGAGACTGGTATGTCGGGGAATTTCTTGAGTCACATCAAGGGTGTAAAGGACCCTTTCGAGGTCCAAGAAGGAAGGTGTGATTTCCCTCGAGACGCCACAGTGGTAAAGGCCCTGATGTCTCCTGGAGGGGAGAGTCTCCTGGTTTTTCTCGAGTTGCGGCAGGCTTCTCTTGAGTTACGACGGGGAAATCAGGGACCCATTCGTGTGGTCTCAGGAAAGGGCAGTCTCCATGCGAGTTTTGTGGGGCCTTTTGGGATACCTCTAAAGTCGGTGCTGGGTCCTAAGTCCTCCTCTGGAAATGAGGCCATATACTAATTTGACTTCCCTCGAGACGCCGCAGTGGTAAAGGCCCTCATGTCTCCTGGAGGGGAGAATCTCCTGGTTTTTCTCGAGTTGCAGCAGGCCCCTTTCGAATCACTACGGGGACATTAGGGACCCGCTCGTGTGACCTCAGGAAATACCAGTTACATGCGAGTTCAGAGGGACCTCTCGGGATTCCTCTCCAGTCGGTGCCAGGTCCTAAGACCTCGTCTGGAGCTGAAGCCAGAACCTGAGGTTTCCTCTCCACTGCTGAAATGTGTCTTGGGGTTCCTCTGGAGTCTCCACAGGGGAGTCAGGCCTCATCTCGAATGGAGACATGCAAGGCAGCGTTCCACTGAGCTGTAGCAGCTGTAGCAGCAGTGTCAGGCTTCCCGTCGAGTTAACACAGGGATCTGTGGCTTTCCATCGAGGTGCCATAGGGCTGTCACACGTGGGACCATGATGTGAGTCGATACTCGGGGTGATAGTCGAGGCAGTGCAGGGAAATCAGGTTCACGGGGAGTGGACTGAGACATTCATGGGTCTTTTGGAATGGTGGCACGACCCCTGAAGTTCCTCTCGACATTCTGTTGAGATCACCTCCTTTTGAGATGGGACGGGAACGCCGGGAATGCTTTCTGAAGAAGCAGGGAAAGGAAGCCTCATCTTGAGCTGAGGAGGCAACAACGGGGTTCCACTTGGGTTGTGGTGGGACCCTCGGTGTTCCTCTCGAGTTGAGATGGGTGTGGCGGGGAACTTCTTGAGTTGAAGCAAGGGTGTGAAGGACCTTTCCGAGGTCCAAGAGGGAAGGTCTGATTTCCTTTGTGACGATGCACTGGAAAAGGCCTTCATCTCGCCTGGAGGGGAGAATCTTCCGGTTTTTTTCGAGTTGCGCAGATCCCTATCAAATTACAAAGGGGGCTTCAGGGACCTGCTCATGTGGCCTCAGGAAAGGCCAGTCTCCATGTGTGTTGTGAGGTGCCTCTCGGGATTCCTTTCCAGTCGGTGCCAGGTGCTACGTCCTCATCTGGGGCTGAGCCCAGCACCTGAGGTTTCCTCTCTAGTGCTGACATGGATCTTGGGGTTCCTTTGGAGTCTCCACAGGGGAGTCAGGCCTCTTGTCGAGTGGAAATATGCACGTCCGCTTACCTACCGAGCTCTAGCAACAATGTCATGCTTCCCATCGAGTTGAAACGGGATCTGTGGCTTTCCATCAAAGTGCCACAGGACTGTCACAGGGGCTACCGTGGTATGAGTCGATACTCGGGGTGACAATCCAGGCAGTGCTGGGAAATCAAGTTCACGTGCAGTGGACTGAGACTTTTGGGGGACTTTTGGAAAGGTGTCATGACACCTGCTATTCCTCTAGACTTTCCTGTTGAGAGTGCCTCCTCTTGAGGTGCGACAGAAACACTGGGAATCCTTTCTGTATGAAGCAGGGAAAGGAACCCTCATCTCAAGCTGAGTAGGGGACAATTGGGCTCCTCTGGAGTTGTGGTGTGTCTCTCGGTGTTTCTCTCTAGTGGAGACGGATATGTTGGGGAACTTCTTGAGTTGCAACAAGGGTGTGAAGGACCCTTTTAGAGTCCAAGAGGGAAGGTGTGATATCCCTCGAGATGCCGCAGCAGAAAAGGGCCTACTCTCGCCTGAGGGAAGAATCTCCTGGTTTTTCTCTAGTTGCAGCACATTCTTCGTGAATTACGATAGGGACTTCAGGGAGCTGCTCATGTGGCCTCAGGAAAGGCTAGTCTCTATGCGAGTTATGAAGGGCCTCTCAGGACTCCTCTCCAGTCGGTTCTGGGTCCTAAGTCCCTATCTGCAGCTGAGAGTGAAACCTGAGGTTTCCTCTCCGGTGCTGACATGGATCTTGGGCTTCCTCTGGAGTCTCCAAATTGGAGTTAGGCCTCGTCTCTAGTGGAGACATGAACGTAAGCTTTCCTCCTGAGCTGTTGCAGCAGTGTCAAGATTCCAGTCGATTTGACACAGGGAATTGTGGCTTTCCCTCGAGGTGCAACAGGGCTGTCACACGTGCCACCGTGTTGTGAGTCGATACTCGGGTGACAGTCGAGGCAGTGCCGGGAAATCAGGTACATTTGGAGTTGACTGAGACATTTGGGGGTCTTTTAGAATGCTGGCACGAACCCTGGTGTTCCTCTCATCTTTCCTGTTGATAGTGCCTCCTCTAGAGATGTGACAGGAATACCGAGAATCCTTTCCTGAAGAAGGAGGAAAAGGAACCCTCATCTCGACCCAAGGAGGGTAACATGTGGCACCACTTGAGTTGTGGCAGGACCCTTGGTGTTTCTCTCAAGTGGAGAATGGTATATCGTGGAACTTCTTGAGTTGCAGAAAGGGTGTGAAGCACCCTTTCGAAGTTTAAGAGGGAACATGTGAATTTCCTCGAGATGCCGCAGCAGATAAGGGCCTCATCTGGCCTAAAGACTAGAATCTCCTGTTTTTTCTCGAGTTGTGACAGGTTCCCCTCGAGTTGCGAAGGAGACCTCAGGATTTCGATCTGGTAACCTCAGGAAAGGCCAATCTCCATGCGATTTGTGAGGGGCCTCTTGGGATTCCTCTCCAGTCGATGCCGGGTCCTAAGTCTTGGTCTGGAGCTGAGGCCGGACCCTGAGATATCCTCTCCTCTCCATGCTGACATGGATCCTGTAGTTCCTCTGGAGTTTCCACAAGAGAGTCAGACCTCATCTCCAGTGGAGACATGCACGTTTGCTTTCCTCCAGAGATGTAGCAGCAGTGTCAGGCTTCCCATCGAGTTGACACAGTGATCTGTGGCTTTCCCTCGAGGTGCCACAGGGCTGTCACATGATCCACTATGGTGTGAATCGATACTCGGGGTGACCGTAGAGGCAGTGATGGGAAATCAGGTTCATCTGGAGTGGACTGAGACATTTGGGGGTCTTTTGGAATCGTGGCAGGATCCCTGGAGTTCCTCTCGAATTTCTTGTTGAGAGCGTCTCCTCTTGAGATGCTATGGGAACGCTGGGAATCCCAACCGATGAAGCAGGGAAAGGAACCCTCATCTCAAGCTGCGGAGGGTAAAACGGGGCTCCTCCTGAGTTGTGGCACAAACCTCCTTGTTCCTCAGAGTGGAGACGGTTATGTCGGTGAACTTCTTGAGTTGCAGCCAGGGTGTGAAGGACCCTTTCGAGGCTCAAGAGTGCAGGTGTGAATTCTCTCGAGACGCCACAGCGGGAAAGCACCTCATCTCACCTGGATGGGAGAATCTCCTGGTTTTTCTCGAGTTTCGGCAGGTTTCCTCGAGTTACGAAGGGGACCTCAGGGACCCGCTTGTGCGGCCTCAGGAAAGGTCAGTCTCCATGCGAGTTGTGAGGGACCTCTCAGGATTCCTCTCCAGTCGGTGCCATGTCCGAAGTCCTCGTCCGGAGCTGAAGCCGGAACCTGAGGTTTCCTCTCCAGGGCTGACATGGATTTTGGGGTTCCACTGGAGCCTCCACATGAAAGTCAAGCCTTGTCTTGAGAGGAGACATGCACGTTCACTTTCATCCTGAAGTATAGCAGCAGTGTTAGGCTTCCTGTCGAGTTGACACAGGGATTGGTGGCTTTCCCTAGAGGTGCCACAAGGCTGTCACAGGTGCCACCATGGTGTGAGTCTGTACTCGGGGTGACAGTCGAGGCAGAACAGGGAAATCAGGTTCATCTGGAGTGGACTGAGACATTTGCAGGTCTTTTGGAATGGTGGCACGAGCCCTGGAATTCCTCTCGACATTCTTATTGAGAGTGTCTCCTCTCGAGATGCAACAGCAACGCCGGGAATCCTTTCCCAAAGAAGGAAGAGAAGAAACGCTCATTTCGAGGTAAGAAGGAAACAACAGGGCTTCTCTTGAGTTGTGGTGGGACCCTCGTTGTTCCTCTCGAGTGGAGACGGGTACATCGGCGAAATTCTTGAGTTGCGGCAAGGGTGGGAAGGAACCTTTCGAGATTCAAGAGGGAAGATGTGATTTCCCTTGAGACGCCGCAGAGGAAAAGGGCCTCATCTCTCCTGCAGGAGAGAATCTCCTGGTTTTTCTCAAGTTCCCACAGGTCCCTCTTGAGTTCCGAAGGGGATCTCAGGGACCCGCTCGTGTGGTCTCATGAAAGGCCAGTCTCCTTGTGAGTTGCGATGAGCCTCTCCGGATTGGTCTCCTGTCGGTGTTGGGTCCTAATTCCTCATCTGGAGTTGAGGCCAGAACCTGAGATTTCTTCTCCAGTTCTGACATGGATCTTGAGCTTCCTCTGGAGTCGCCACAGGGGAGTCAGGCCTCGTCTTGAGTGGAGACATGCACATCTGCTTTCCTCCCGAGCTGTAGCAGTGCTGCCAGTCTTCCTGTCGAGTTGACACAGGGATCTGTGGCTTTCCCTCCTAGTGTTACAGGGCTGAAAAACGTGCCATCTTGGGGTGAGTTGATACTTGGGGTGACAGTCTAGGCAGTGCAGGGAAATCAGTTTCATCTTGAGTGGATGGAGACAAATGAGGGTCTTTTGGAATGGTGGCACGACCCTTGGAGTTCCTCTCGACTTTCCTGTTCAGAGCGCCTCCTCTTGCAATGCGACAGGAACGCCAGGAATCCTTTCCCGAGGAAGCAGGAAAATGAAGTCTCATCTCGAGCTGAGGAGGGGACAATGGGTCTCCTCTTGAGTTGTGGCGGGACCCTCGGTTTTCCTTTCGAGTGCCGATGGGTATGTCAGGGAACTTCTTGAGTTGCAGCAAGTGTATGAAGGACTCTTTCGAGGTCCCAAAGGGAACGTGTGATTTCCCATGAGAAGTTGCAGCGGAAAAGGGCCTTATTTCACTTAGAGGGTAGAATCTCCTGGTTTTTCTCGAGTTGCGGCAGGTCCCTTTCAAGTTACGATGGGGACCTCAGGACACGCTGATTTGGCATCAGGTAAGGCCAGTGTCCATGCGATTTCTGAGGGGCCTCTCGGGATTTCTTTCCAGTCAGTGCAGGTCCTAAGTCCTCGTCTGGAGCTGAGGCCGAAACCTGAGGATTCCTCTCCAGAATGCTCAAACTACCACACAATTGCACTCATCTCACACGCTAGTAAAGTAATGCTCAAAATTCTCCAGCATCACGAACTCGATGGACGTGAGTCTGAGTGAACTCCGGGAGATGGTGATGGACAGGAAGGCCTGGCCTACTGCGATTCATGGTGTTGCAAAGAGTCGAACACGCCTGAGCGACTGAAATGAACTGAACTGAACTGCTGATATGGATCTTCGGATTCCTCTGGAGTCTCCACAGGGGAGTCAGACTCATCTCTGGTGGAGACATGCACGTCCACGTTCCTCACGAGATGTAGCAGCACTGTGAGTCTTCCCATCGAGTTGACACAAGGATCTGTGGCTTTCACTCAAGGTGCCACAAGGCTGTCACATGTGCCACCATGGTGTGAGTCGATACTCGGGGTAACAGTCGAGTCAGTGCAGAGAAATCAGGTTCCTCTGGAGTGGACTGAGACATTTGGGGGTCTTTTGGAATTGTGGTAAAACCCCTGTAGCTCCTCTCGACTTTCATTTTGAGAGCGCCTCCTCCTGAGTTATGACTGGAACACCGGGAAATCTTTCCCAACGAACCAGTGAAAGGATTCCCCATCTCGAGCTGAGGAGGGGACATCGGGGCTCCTCTTGAGTTGTGGCGGGACCCTCAGTTTTCATTTCTAGTGGAGACGGGTATGCCAGGGAACTTCTTGAGTTGGAACAAGTGTATAAAGGACCCTTCTGAGGTCCCAGAGGGAACGTGTGATTTCCCATGAGAAGCCACAGTGAAAAATGGCCTCATCTCACCTAGAGGGTAGAATCTCCTGGTTTTTCTCTAGTTGCAGCAGGTCCCTTTCAAGTTCCAATGGGGTACTCAAGGACCCGCTTGTTTGGCATCAGGTAAGGCCAGTGTCCATGCGATTTGTGAGGGGCCTCTGGGTATTTCTTTCCAGCCAGTGCCAGGTCCTAAGTCCTCATCTGGAGCTGAGGCCAAAACCTCAGGTTTCCTCTCTAGTGCTGACATGGATTTTGGGATTCCTCTGCAGTCTCCACAGGGGAGTCAGGCTCATATCCTGTGGAGACATGCACGTCCACGTTTCTCCCGAGATGTAGCAACACTGAGTCTTCCCATCGAGTTGACAAAAGAATCTGTGGCTTTCACTTGAGGCACCACAAGGCTGTCACACGTACCACCGTGGTGTGAGTCGATACTCGGGGTGACAGTCGAGGCAGTGCAGGGAAATCAGGTTCCTCTGGAGTGGTCTGAGACATTTGGGGGTCTTTTGGAATTGTGTCAAAACCCCTGTAGTTCCTCTTGACTTTCATTTTGAGAGTGCCTCCTCCTTAGTTGTGACTGGAATGCCGGGAAACCTTTCCCGATNGTGAGTCGATACTCGGGGTGACAGTCGAGGCAGTGCAGGGAAATCAGGTTCCTCTGGAGTGGTCTGAGACATTTGGGGGTCTTTTGGAATTGTGTCAAAACCCCTGTAGTTCCTCTTGACTTTCATTTTGAGAGTGCCTCCTCCTTAGTTGTGACTGGAATGCCGGGAAACCTTTCCCGATGAACCAGTGAAAGGAACCCCCATTTCGGGCTGAGGAGGGGACATCAGGGCTCCTCTTGAGTTTTGGCGGGAGCCTCAGTGTTCCTCCCCAGTCGAGATGGGTATGCGGGGGTACTTCATGAGTTTCAGCAGTGGGGTGAAGGACCCTTTCATGGTCCAAGAGGGAAGTTGTGATTTCTGTCGAGATGCCACAATGGAAATGGGTCTCATCTCACCTGGAGGGGAGAATCTCCTGGTTTTTCTCGAGCCGTGGCAGGTCCCTCTTGAGTTACGATGGGGACATCAGGAACATGCTCGTGTGGCCTATGGAAAGGCCAGTCGCGATGCGAGTTGTGAATTGCCTCTCGGGAGTCCTCTCCAGTCGGTGCCATGTCCTAAGTCCTCGATGGAGCAGAGGCAGAAACTGAAGTTTCCTCACCAGTGCTGACTTGGATCTTGGTGTTTCTCTGGAGTCTCCACAATGAAGTCAGGCCTCATGTCGAGTTGAGACGTGCACTTCTGCTTTCCTCCCGAGCTGTAGCAGCAGCGTCAGGCTTCCCGTCAAGTTAACACAGGATCTGTGGCTTTTCCTTGAGGTGCCACAGGGCTGTTACACTTGCCACTGTGGTGCCAGTCAATACTTGGGTTGACAGTCGAGGCAGTGCAGGGAAATCAGGTTCATCTGGAGTGGACTGAGACATCTGGGGTTCTTTTAGATGGTGGCGCGACCCTTGAAGTCTTTCTCAACTTTCCTGATGAGTGCACCTCCTCTTGAGATNAGTCAATACTTGGGTTGACAGTCGAGGCAGTGCAGGGAAATCAGGTTCATCTGGAGTGGACTGAGACATCTGGGGTTCTTTTAGATGGTGGCGCGACCCTTGAAGTCTTTCTCAACTTTCCTGATGAGTGCACCTCCTCTTGAGATGCGATGGGAATGCCAGGAATCCTAACCGATGAAGCAGGGAAAGGAAGCCTCATCTTGAGCTGAGGATGGGACAACGGGGCTCCTCCTGAGTTGCGGCAGGACCATTGGTGTTCGACTCGAGTAAACGGTTATATCAGGGATCTTCTTGAGTTGCAGCAAGGGTGTGAAGGACCCTTTCGAGGAACCAGAGGGAACGTGTGATTTCCCTTGAGAAGCTGCAGTGGAAAAGGGCCTCATCTAGCCTGGAGGGGAGAATCTCCTGGTTTTCATCCACTTGTGGCCGGTGCCTCTCGAGTTACGATGGAGAACTCAGGACTTGTCTCCAGTGGACACATGAACGTCTGCTTTCCTCCCAAGCTGTAGCAGCATTGTCAGTTTTCCCGTCGAGTTGTAAGAGGAATCTGTGGCTTTCTCTTGTGGTGGCATAGAGCTTTCACACATGCCACCGTAGTGTGAGTCGATACTCGGGGTGACAATCGAGGTAGTGCAGGGAAATCAAGTTCATCTGGAGTGGACTGAGACATTTGGGGGTCTTTTGGAACGGTGGCACGACACCTCGAGTTCCTCTCGACTCTCCTGTGGAGAGAGCCTCCTCCTGAGATGTGACCAGAAAACCAGGAATCCTTTCCCAATGAAGAAGGGAAAGCAACCCTCATCTCTAGCTGAGGAGGGGACAACGGGTCTCCTCTTGAGTTTTGGTGGCACCCTCGGTGTTCCTCTCTTGTGGAGACGGGTATGTCGGAGAACTTCTTGAGTTGAAGCAAAGGTGTGAAGGACCATTTCGAGGTCCAAGAGGGCAGGTGTGATTTCCCTTGAGACACTGAAGCGTAAAAAGACTGCATCTCACCTGGAGGGGAGAATCTCCTCGTTTTTCTCGAGTTGCAACAGGTCCCTCTCAAGTTATGAAGGGGATATCAGGGAACCACTCGTGTGGCCTCAGGGAAGGCATGTCTCTATGCGAATTGCAAGGGGCCTCTCGGTATTACTCTCCATTCAGTGCCGGGTCCTATGTCCTCGTCAGGAGCTGAGGCCAGAACCTGAGGTTTCCTCTCCAATGCTGACATGAATCGTTTGGTTCCTCTGGAGTCTCAACTCAGGAGTCAGGCCTTGTCTCGAGTGGAGACGTGCACGTACGCTTTCCTTCCGAGCTGTAGCAGCAGTGTAATGCTTCCCGTCGAGCTGACACAGTGATATGTGGCTTTCCCTCGAGGTGCCAAAGGGCTGTCACACGTACCACCGTGGTGTGAACTGACACGCCGGTTGACAGTCGAGGCAGTGCAGGGAAATCAGATTCATCTGGAGTGACTGAGACATTTGGAGGTCTTTTGGAATGGTAGCACAACCCCTGGAGTTCCGCTCGACTCTCCAGTGGAGAATGCCTCTTCTTGGGATGTGAAGGGAATGCCGGGAATCCTTTCCTGACGGAGCAAGGAAAAGGACCATCATCTAGGAGCTGAGCAGGGGAAAACGGGGCTCCACTTGAGTTGTGGCAGGACCCTCAATGTTCCTCTCGAGTGGAGACGGGTATGTCGGGGAACTTCTTCAGTAGCACCAAATGTGGGAAGGACCCTTTCGAGGTTCAAGAGGGACTATGTCAATTTCCCCAAGATGCTGCAGTGAACCAGGTCCTCATCTCGCCTGCAGAGGAGAATCTCCTGGTTTTCCTTGACTTGTGGCAGATTCCTCTTGAGTTATGACGGAGACCTCAGGGACACACCCCTGTGGCCTCAGGAAAGGCCAGTCTCAATGGGAGTTACGAGGGGTCTCCCGGAATTCCTCCCCAGTCAGTGCCGGGTCATGAGACCTCAGCTGGAGCTGAGGACGGAACCTGAGATTTCCTCTCCAGTGCTGATATGGATCTTGGGGTTCCTCTGGAGTCTCCACAGGGGAGTCCGGCCTCATCTCGAGTGGAGACGTGCACATCCACTTTCCTCCCAAGGTATAGCAGCAGTGTCAGGCTTCCCGGCGAGTTGAAACAGGGATTTGAGGCTTTCCCTCAAGGTGCCACAGTGCTGTCACACTTGTCACTGTGGTATGAGCCGATACTCGGGGTAACAGTGTAGGCAGTACAGGGAAATCAGGTTAATCTGGAGTGGACTGAGACATTTNGTGCACATCCACTTTCCTCCCAAGGTATAGCAGCAGTGTCAGGCTTCCCGGCGAGTTGAAACAGGGATTTGAGGCTTTCCCTCAAGGTGCCACAGTGCTGTCACACTTGTCACTGTGGTATGAGCCGATACTCGGGGTAACAGTGTAGGCAGTACAGGGAAATCAGGTTAATCTGGAGTGGACTGAGACATTTGGGGTCTTTTGGAAAGGTGGCACGACCCCTGGAGTTCCTCTCATCTCTCCTGTGGAGAGCGCTTCCTCTTGGGATCCGATGGGAACGCCAAGAATCTTTTCTCGATGGAGCAGAGAAAGGGATCCTCATCTGGAGCTGAGAAGGGGAAAACGGGGCTCTTCTAGAGTTGTGGCGGGACCATAGGTGTTCCTCTCGAGTGGAGACTGGTAGGTCGGGGAAATTCTTTAGACGCAGCAAAGGTATGAAGGGTCCTTTCGAGGTTCAAGAGGGAAGAGGTGATTTCCCCTGAGACGCTGCAGTGGACTAGGTCCTCATCTCACCTGGAGGGGAGAATCTCCTCGTTTTTCTCGAGTTGCAGCAGGTTCCTCTGGAGTTATGACGGGGACCTATGGGACCCGCCCCTGGCCCTCAGAAAAGGCCAGTCTCCATGCGAGTTGCGAGGGGCCTCTCGGGATTCCTTCCCAGTCGGTGCCGGGTCTTAAGTCCTCGTCTGGAGCTGAGACCAGAACCTGTGGTTTCCTCTACAAGGCTCTCATGGATCTTTGAGTTTCTCTGGAGTCTCCACAGAGCAGTCAGGCCTTGTCTTGAGTGGAGACGTGCATGTCCGCTTTCCTCCCGAGCTGTAGCAGTAGTGTCAGGCTTCCCTTCAGGTTGACACTGGGATCTGTGGCTTTCCCTCGAGGTGCCACAGGACTGTCACACCTACCACCGTGGTGTGAGCCAACATGCTGCGTGACAGTCGAGGCAGTGCAGGGAAATCAGGTTCATCTGGAGTGGACTGAGACATTTGGGGGTCTTTTGAAATGGTGGCCACACCACTGGAGTTCCTCTTGACTCTCCTTTAGAGAGTGCCTCCTCTTTGAATGCGACAGGAACAGTGGGAAACTTTTCCCGATGGAGCAGGGAAAGGGACCCTNAGGCAGTGCAGGGAAATCAGGTTCATCTGGAGTGGACTGAGACATTTGGGGGTCTTTTGAAATGGTGGCCACACCACTGGAGTTCCTCTTGACTCTCCTTTAGAGAGTGCCTCCTCTTTGAATGCGACAGGAACAGTGGGAAACTTTTCCCGATGGAGCAGGGAAAGGGACCCTCATTTGGAGCTGAGTATGGAAAAACGGGGCTCCTCTTGAGTTGTTGCAGGACTCTCTGTGTTCCTCTCGAGTGGAGACTGGTAGGTCTGGGAACTTCTTGAGTCGCAGCAAGGATGTGAAGGACCCTGTCTAGGATCAAGAGGGAAGAGGTGATTTCTCCCTGAGACGCTGCCACGGAAAAATACCTCTTCTCGCCTGCAGGGTAGAATCTCCTGTTTTTTATCGAGTTGCAGCAGGTTCCTCTTGAGTTAAGACTGGGACCTCAGGGACCCACCCTGTGGCCTCAGGAAAGGCCAGTAACCATACGAGTTGCGAGGGGCCACACGGGATTCCTCCCCAGTCAGCACCGGGTCCAAAGTCCTCATCTGGAGCTGAGGCCGGAACCTGAAGTTTCCTCTCCAGTGCTGACGTGGATCTTGGGGTTCCTATGGAGTCTCTACACTGGAGTCAAGCCTCGTCTCGATTGGAGACGTGCACATCCACTTTCCTCCTGTGCTTTAGCAGCAGTGTCAAGCTTCCCGGCAATTTGACACAGCGATCTGTGGCTTTCCCTCCAGGTGCCACAGTGTCGTCACACATTCCACTGTGGTGTGAGCCAATCCTCGGGGTGACAGTCGAGGCAGTTAAGAGAAATCAGGTTCATCGGGAGTGGACTGAAACATCTGGGGGTCTTTTGGAAAGGAAGCACGACCCCTGGAGTTCCTTTCGACTGTGGAGAGTCCCTCCTCTTGGGATGTGACGCGAATGCCGGGAATCCTTTCCTGACAGAGCAGGTAAAGGGACACTCATCTGGAGCTGAGCAGGGGAAAACGAGGCTCCTTGGTATTTGTGGCAAGACCCTCGGTGTTTCTCTCGAGTGGAGACGGGTATGTCGGGGAACTTCTTGAGTCGCAGCAAGGGTGTGAAGGACCCTTTCGAGGTTCAAGAGGAAAGGGATGATTTCCCCAGAGATGCTGCAGTGGACAAGGGCCTCATCACACCTCGAAGGGAGAATCTCCTGGTTTTTCTCGAGTTGCAGCAGGTTTTTCTCAAGTTATGACTGGGACCTCAGGGACCCTCCCCTGTAGCATGAGGAAAGGCCAGTCTTCATGCGAGTTGCGAGGGGCCTCATGGGATTCCTCCCTAGTCGTTGCCTGGTCGAAGACCTCTTCTGGAGCTGAGGACCGAACATGACGTTTCCTCTCCAGTGCTGATATGGATCTTGGGTTTCCGTTGGAGTCTCCACATTCAATTCAGGCCTCGTCTCGATTGTAGACATGCATGTCCACTTTCCTCCTGCGCTGTAGCAGTAGCGTCACTCTTCCCATCGAAGTGACACAGAGATCTGGCTCTTTTCCTCGAGGTGCTACACGGCTGTCACACATTCCCCCGTGGTGTGAGCCAATCCTCAGGGTGACAGTTGAGGCAGTTCTGGGAAATCAGGTACATCTGGAGTGGACTGAGACATTTGAGGGTCTTTAGGTATGGTGGCACGACCCCTGGTGTTCCTCTCGACTCTCCTGTAGAGAGTGCCTCTACTTTGGATGCAAAGGGAACGCTGGGATTCCTTTTCCGATGGAGCAGGGAAAGAGACCCTCATTTGAAGCTGAGCAGGGTAAAACGCGGCCCCTCTTGAGTTGTGACGGGACCCTCGGTATTCTTCTCGAGTGGAGACAGGTATGTTGGGGAACTTCTTGAGTCGCAGCAAGGGTCTGAAGGACCCTTTCGAGGTTCAAGAAGGAAGGGGTGATTTCTCCCGTGATGCCACAGTGGACAGGCGCCTCATCTCGCCTGGAGGGGAAAATCTCCTGTTTTTTCTCAAGTTGCAGCAGGTTCCTCTCGAGTTACGATGGGGACTTTTGGGACCCGCCCCTGTGGCCTCAGGAAATGCCAGTCTCAATAAGAGTTGGGATGGGCCTCTCGGGTTTCCTCCCCAGTGGGTGCTGGGTCCTAAGTCTTCTTCTGGAGCTGAGACCGGAACCTGAGGTTTCCTCTCCAGTGCTGTCATGGATCTTGGGGTTCCTCTGGAGTCTTAAAAGGGGAGTCAGACCTCGTCTCGAGTCAAGACATTCATGTCCACTTTCCTCTTGAGGTGNGGAGCTGAGACCGGAACCTGAGGTTTCCTCTCCAGTGCTGTCATGGATCTTGGGGTTCCTCTGGAGTCTTAAAAGGGGAGTCAGACCTCGTCTCGAGTCAAGACATTCATGTCCACTTTCCTCTTGAGGTGTAACAGCAGTGTCAGTCTTCCCGTCAAGTTAACACTGGGATCTGTGGCTTTCTCTTGAGGTGCCACAGGGCTCTCACACGTGCCACTGCCATATGAGATGACACGCCGGGTGACAGTCCAGGCAGTGCAGAGAAATCTGGTTCATCTGGAGTGGACTGAGATATTTGGGTGTCTTTCAGAATGGTGTCACGACCCCTGGAGTTCCTCTTGAGTCTCCTGTGGAGAGCGCTTCCTCTTGATTTCTGATGGGAACGCCGGGAATCCTTTCCCGACAGAGCATGGAAAGAGACCCTCATCTGGAGCTGAGCAGGGGAAAACGGGGCTCCTCTTGAGTTGTGGAGGGACCCTCGGTGTTCCTCACGAGTGAAGAAGGATATGTTGTGGAACTTTGTGAGTGGCAGCAAGAGTGTGAAGGACTCTTTCAAGGTTCAAGAGGGAAGGGGTGATTTCCCCCTAGGCGCCACATTGGACAAGGTCCTTATCTCCCCTGGAGGGGAGAATCTCTTGGTTTTTCACAAGTTACAACAGATTCCTCTCGAGTTATAACGGGGACCTCAGGGAAGCCCCCGTGTGGCCTCAGGAAAGGCCAGTCTCCATGCGAGGTGCAAGAGGCGTCTTGGGATTCCTCCCCAGTCAGTGCCGGGTTTAAGATCTCTTCTGGAGCTGAGGACGGAACCTGAGGTTTCCTCTTGAGTGCTGACATGGATCTTGGGGTTCCTCTGGAGTCTTCACACGGGTGTCAGGCTCGATTCGAGTGGAAACGTGCATGTCCGCTTTCCTCTCGAACTGTAACAGCAGTGTCAGGCTTTCCATCGAGTTAACACAGGGATTTGTGGTTTTCCGTCTAGGTGCCACAGGGCTGTCACACGTGCCACCGTGGTGTGAGCCTATCCTTGGAGTGAGAGTCGAGGCAGTGCAGGGAAATCAGGTTCATCTGGAGGGGACTGAGACATGTCGGGGTCTTTTCAAATGGTAGCACGACCCCTGGATTTCCTCTCAACTCTCTTGTGGAAAGCGCCTCCTCTTGAGATGTGATGTGAATGCCGGGAATCCTTTCCTGACGGAGCAGAGAAAGGGGCCCTCATCTGAAGCTGAGCAGGTGAAAACGGGGCTCCTCAGGAGTTGTGGTGGGACCCTCAGTGTTCCTCTCGAGTGGATTCTGGTATTACAGCGAACATCTTGATTTGCAGCAAGGGTGTGGACGACCTTTTCGAGGTTCAAGAGGGAAGGGGTGATTATCCACAAGAGCTGCAGCCGACAAGGGCCTCATCATGCCTGGAGGGGAGGATCTGCTGGTTTTTCTCGAGTTGTGGCAGGTTCCTATTGAGTTACAATGGAGACGTCAGGATGCCGCCCCTGTGGCCTAAGGAAAGGACAGTCTCCATGCGAGTTGCGAGGGGCCTCTCCAGATGCCTCTCCAGTCAGTGCCGGGTGCAGAGTCCTCGTCTGGATCTGAGGCCAGAACCTAAGGTTTTCTCTCCAGTGCAGACATGGATATTGAGGTTCCTCTGGAGTCTCCACAGGGAGTAAGTCTTGGTCTCGAATGGAGACGTGCATGTCCGCTTTCCTCCCGAGCTGTAGCAGCAGTGTCAGGCTTCCCGTCGAGTTGCCACAGGGATCCCTCGAGGTGTCACAGGGCTGACACACGTGCCACCGTGATGTGAGCCAATACTTGGGGAGACAGTCGAGGCAGTGCAGAGAAATCAGGTTCATCTGGAGTGGATTGAGACTTTTGGTGGTCTTTTGGAATGGTGGCACGATCCCTAGAGTTCCTCTCGACTCTCATGTGGAGAGTGTCTCCTCTGGGGATGAGACAGGAACGCTGGTAAACCTTTCCCCACAGAGCAGGGAAAGGGAACCTCATCTGGAGCTGAGCACGGGTAAACAGGGCTCCTCTTGAGTTGTGGGGGAATGTCGGTGTTCCTCTCGAAAGGAGACGGGTATTTCGGTGAAGTTCTTGAGTCGCACCAAGCGTGTGAATGACCTTTTCGAGGTTCAGAGGGAAGGAGTGATTTCCCTCAGGAGCCGCAGCAGACAAGGTCCTCATCATGCTTGGAGAGGATAATCTCCTTGTTTTTCTCGGTTGTGGCAGGTTCCTCTCGGGTTACAATGGGGATGTCAGGGACCCGCCCCTGTGGCCTCAGGAAAGACCAGTCCCCATTCAAGTTGCGAGGGGCCTCTCGGGATTCCTCCCCAGTCGGTGTCAGGTCGTAAGTCTTCATCTGGAGCTGAGGCCGGAAACTGAGGTTTTCTCTCCAGCACAGACATGGATCTTGGGGTTCTTCTGGAGTATCCACAGGGGAATCAGGCTTCATTTTGAGTGGAGACGTGCACGTCCACTTTGCTCACTAGCTGTAGCAGCAGTGTCAGGCTTCCCGTCCTGTTGACAGAGGGATCTGTGGCTTTCCCTGGAGATGCCACAGGGCTGTCACACGTGCCACCGTGGTGTGAGCCGATACTCCGGGTGAAAGTCGTGGCATTGCAGAGAAGTCAGGTTCATCTGTAATGGACTGAGTAATTTGGGAGTCTTTCAGAATGGTGGCATGACCCTTGGTGTTCCTCTCGACTCATGTGGAGAGTGCCTCTTCTTGGGATGTGATGGGAACGCCGGGAAACCTTTTCCAATGGAGCAGGGAAAGGATCCTCATCTGGAGCTGAGCATGGGAAAACGGGGCTCCTCTTGACTTGTGGTGGAACTCTCGTTGTTCATCTCGAGTGGAGATGGGTATGTCAGGGAACTTATTTGTCGCAGCAAGGGTGTGAAGGACCCTTTCGAGGTTCAAGAGGGAAGGGATGATTTCCCCTGAGACACCGCAGCGGACAAGTGCCTCATCTCGCCTGGAGGGGAGAATGGCCTGGCTTTTCTCTTGTTCCGGCAGGTTCCACTCTAGTTACGACGGGGACCTCATCAAGCCACCCCTGTGGACTTGAGAAAGGCCAATCTACATGCGAGTTGTGAGGGGCCTTTCAGAATTCCTCCCAATTCAGCGCCGGGTCTTAAGTCCTCATTTGGAGCTGAGGCCGGAATTTGAGGTTTTCACTCCAAGTGGATATGGCTCTTGAAGTTCCTCTTGAGTCTCCACAGAGGAGTCAGGCCTCGTCTCAATTGGAGACATGAACGTCTGTTTTCTTCCCGTGCTGTAGCAGCCGTGCCAGGCTTGATGTTGAGTTGACACAGGGGTTTGTGTCTTTCCCTCGAGGTGCCACAGGTCTGCCACCCATGCCACTGTGATGTGAGCTGACACTCGCAGTTACAGTCGAGGCAGTGCAGGGAAATCAGGTTCTTCTGGAGTGGACAGAGACATTTGGGTGTCTTTTGGAAAGGTGGCAAGACCCCTGGAGTTCCTCTCGACTCTCCTGTGGAGAGCGCCTCTTCTCAGGTTGCAAGGGGAATGCCAGGAATCCTTTTCCGATGGAGCAAGGAAAGGGACCCTCATCTGGAGCTGAGCAGAGGAAAACAGGGCTCCACTTGAGTTGTGGCGGGACCCTCAGTGTNTTTGGGTGTCTTTTGGAAAGGTGGCAAGACCCCTGGAGTTCCTCTCGACTCTCCTGTGGAGAGCGCCTCTTCTCAGGTTGCAAGGGGAATGCCAGGAATCCTTTTCCGATGGAGCAAGGAAAGGGACCCTCATCTGGAGCTGAGCAGAGGAAAACAGGGCTCCACTTGAGTTGTGGCGGGACCCTCAGTGTTCCTCTCGAGTGGAGACGTGTATGTTGGGTAACTTCTTGAGTCAAGGCAAGGGTGTGAAGGATCCTTTCGAGGTTCAAGAGGGAAGAGGTGATATCCCAATAGATGGCGGAGCGGACAAGAGCCGCCATCACGTGGAGAGTACCTCCTCTTGGGATGCCATGGCAATGCCAGCAATCCTTTCCTGACGGAGCTGGAAAATGGAAACTCGTCTGGAGCTGAGCAGGGGAAAACAGGGCTCCTCTTGAGTACTGGCGGAACCCTTGGTGTTTCTCTCGAGTGGAGAAGGGTATGTCGGGAAACTTCTTGTTTGGCAGCAAAGATGTGAAGAAATCTATCGAGGTTCAAGAGGGAAAGGGTGATTTACCCTGAGACGCCACAGCGGAAAAGGGCCTCATCTCACCTGGAGATGAGAATCTCCTGGTTTTTCTCAAGTTGCCACAGATTCCTCTCAAGTTATGATGGGGACCTCAGGGACCCGCCTCTGTGGCCTCAGGAAAGGCCTGTCTCCATGTGCTTTGTGAGGGGTCTCTCGGGATTCCTCCCCAGTCAGTGCTGGGTCCTAAGTCCTCATCTGGAGCTGAGGCTGGAACCTGAGATTTCCTTTCTACTGCTGACATGGATCTTGGGGTTCCTCTGGAGTCTCCACAGGGGAGTCAGGCCTCGTCTCTAGTGGAAACGTGCACGTCTGGTTTCCTCCTGAAATGTAGCAGCAGTGTCAGGCTTCCTGGCGAGTTGACACAGGCATCTGTACCTTACCATCAAAGTGCCACAGCGCTGTCAAACATGCCACCGTGGTTTGAGCCGATACTTGGGGTGACAGGCGAGGCAGTGCAGGGAAATCAGGTTCATCTAGAGTAGACTGAGACATTTGGGGATATTTTGTAATGGTGGCACGACTCCTTGTGTTCCTCTCAACACTCCTGTGTAGGGTGCCTCCTCTTGGAATGCGATGGAAATGCCGGGAATCCTTTTCCGAAGGAGCACGGAAAGGGACCATCATCTGGAGCTGAGCAGAGGAAACGGGGCTCCTCTTGAGTTTTGGCGGGGCCCTCGGTGTTCCTCTCGAGAGGAGACGGGAATTTCTGGGAACTTCTTGAGTGGCAGCATGGGTGTGAAGACCCTTTCAAGGTTCAAGGGGAAAGGAGTGATTTCTCCTGATGTGCTGCAGCGAACAAGGTCCTCATCTCGCCTGGAGGGGAGAATCTCCTGTTTTCTCTTGAGTTGCGGAAGGTTTCTCTCATGTTATGACGGGGACCTCAGGGACCCGCCCCTGTGACCTCATGAAAGGCCAGTCTCCATGCGAGTTACGAGGGGCCTCTCACGATTCCTCCTCAGTTGGTTCCGAGTACGAAGTCCTTGTCTGGACCTGAGTCTGGAGCCTGAGGTTTCCTCTTCAGTGCTGCCAGTGATCTTGGGGTTCCTCTGGAGTCTCCACAGGGAGGCAGGTCTCATCTCCAGTGGAGAAGTGCACATCCGCTTTTCTCCCGAGCTGTAGCAGCAGTGTCAGGCTTCCCATCGAGTTGACACAGGGATCTGTGGCTTTCCCTCATGGTGCCACAGGGCTGTCACATGTGCCACCATGGTGTGAGCCGATATTCGGGGTGACAGTCAAGGCAGTGTAGGGAAATCAAGTTCATCATGAGTAGACTTAGACATTTGGGGATATTTTGGAATGGTGGCACAACTCCTGGTGTTCCTCTCAACACTCCTGTAGAGGGCGACTCCTCTAGGGATGTGACGGGAATTCCGGGAATCATTTCCCGATGGAGCAGGGATAGGAACCCACGTCTGGAGCTGAGCAGGGGAAAACGGGGTTCCTCTTTAGTTGTGGCAGGACCCAAGGTGTTCCTCTCAAGTGGAAAAGGGTATGTATGGGAATTTCTTGAGAGGTAGCAAGGGTGTAAAGACCCTTTTGAGTTTCAAGAAGGAAGGGGTGATTTCCCTCGAGACACTGCAGCGTACAAGGGCCTCATCTCGCCTGGAGGAGAGAATCCATGTCCTCTCCAGTGCTGACATGGATCTTGGGGTTCCTCTGGAATCTCAACAGGGGGGTCAGGTCTCTTCTCGAGTGCAGACATACACAGTCACTTTCTTCCCGTGCTGTAGTAGCACTGTCAGGCTTCCTGTCGAGTTGACACAGGGATCTGTGGCTTTCCCTCGTGGTGCTACAGGACTGAAAAACTTGCCATCTTGGTGTGAGTTGATACTCCGGGGGACAGTCGAGGCAGTGCAGGGAAATCAGGTTCATCTGGAGTGGACTGATAGAATTGGGGTTCTTATGGAATGGTGGCCGACCCCTGGAGTTCCTCTTGAGTTTCCTGTTCAGAGCACCTCCTCTTGCGATGCCACTGGAATGCTGGAAATCTTTTCCCGATGAAGCAGGGAAGTGAAGTCTCATCTCGAGCTGAGGAGGGGACAATGTGACTCCTCTCGAGTTGTGGTGGGACCCTCGGTTTTCCTTTTGAGTGGAGACGGGTATGTCAGGGAATTTTTTGAGTTGCAGCAAGGGTGTGATAGTCCCTTTCGAGGTCCCAGAGGGATCATGTGATTTTCCTTGAGAAGCCGCAGCAGAAAAGGGCCTCATCTAGGCTAGAGGGGAGAATCTCCTGGTTTTTCTTGAGTGTGGCAGGTCCATCTCGAGTTACGATGGGGACCTCTGCGACCTGCTTGTGTGGCCTCAGGAAAGGCCAGTCTCGATTCAAGTTGCGAGTTGCCTCTTGGGATTCCTCTCAAGTCGATGACATATCCTAAGTCCTCGTCTAGAGCAGAGGCCGGAACCTGAGATTTCTTCTACAATGCTGACATGGATCTTGGTCTTCCTCTGGAGTCTCCACAGAGGAGTCAGGCCTCTTGTCGAGTGGAGACGTGCACATCCACTTTCCTCCTGAGCTGTAGCAGCAGTGTCAGGCTTCCCGTCAAGTTGACACAGGATCTGTGGCTTTTCCTCGAGGTGCCATAGGGCTGTCACACGTGCCACCGTGGTGTGAGTCTATACGTGGGGTGACAGTCAAGGCAGTGAAGGGAAAACAGGTTCATCGGGAGTGGATTGAGACATTTTGAGGTCTTTTGGAAAAGTGGCATGACCCCTGGAGTTCCTCTCGACTTTCCTGTTGAGAGCACCTCTTCCTGAGATGCGATGGGAACACCGAGATTCCTTGCCCTATGAAGCAGGAAAATGAAGCCTCATCTCGAGCTGAGGAGAGGACAACGTGACTCTTCTTAAGTTGTGGCAGGACCCTCGATGTTCAACTCGAGAGTAGACGGGTATGTCAGGGAACTTCTTGAGTTTCAGCAAGGGTGTGAAGGACCCTTTCGAGGTCCCAGAGGGAACATGTGATTTCCCTTGAGAAACCACAGCGGAAAAGGGCCTCATCTAGCCTGGAGGGGAGAATCTCCTGGTTTTTCTCAACTTGCGGCAGGTGCCTCTCGAGTTACGACGGGGACCCTAAGGACAAGCTCAAGTGGCCTCAAGAAAGGCCAGTCTCCATGCGAGTTGGGAGGGGCCACTCAGGATGACTCTCCAGTCGGTGCCGGGTACTAAGTCCTCGTCTGGAGCTGAGGCCACAACCTGAGGTTTCCTCCCCAGTGCTCACTTGGATCTTGATGTCCCTCTGGAGTCTCCACAGGGGATTCTGGCCTCGTCTCAAGTAGAGACATGCACGTCTGCTTTCCTTGCAAGCTGTAGCAGCAGCGTCAGATTTCCATCGAGTTGACACAGGGATCTGTGGCTTTCCCTCGAGATGCCACAGGGCTGTCAAACGTGCTATCGTGGTGTCAGTCAATACTCGGGGTGATTATCGAGGCAGTGCAGGGAAATCAGGTTCATCTGGAGTGGACTGAGACATTTTGAGTTCTTTGGGAAAGGTGGCACAACCCCTGGAGTTCCTCTCGACTTTCCTGTTGAGAGCGCCTTCTCCTGAGATGTGACGGGAACGCCGAGAATCCTTGATCTATGAAGCCGGGAAAGGAAGCCTCATCTCAAGCTGAGGAGGGGACAACGGGGCTCCTTTTGAGTTTTGGCGTCATCCTTGGTGTTCCTCTCGAGTGAAGACGGGTCTGTCGGGGAACTTCTTGAGTTACAAAAAGGGTAGGAAGGAATCTTTCGAAATTGAAGAGGGAATGTGTGATTTCCCTCGAGACGCCGCAGCGGAAAAGGACCTCATCTCGGCCGGAGGGGAGAAACTCCTGGTTTTTCTTGAGTTTACGCAGGACCCTTTCGAGATATGAAGGGGACCTCAGTGACCCGCTTGTATGGCCTCATGAAAGGCCAGTCTCCTTGTGAGTTGAGAGGAACTGCTCCAGATTCGTCTCCTGTCCGTGTGGGGTCCTAAATCCACGTTTGGTGTTGAGGCCGGAACCTGAGGTTTCCTCTTCAGTTCTGACATTGATCTTGCGCTACCTTTGGAGTCTCCACATGGGAGTCAGGCCTCTTCTGGGTGGAGACGTGCACGTCCGCTTTCCTCCTGAGCTGTAGGAGCAGTGTCAGGCTTCCCATCGAGGTGACACAAGGATCTGTGGCTTTCCCTAGCGGTGCCACAGGACTGTCACACGTGCCTCCATGGTGTGAGTCAACACTCGGGGTTACTGTTGAGGCAGTGCAGGGAAACCAAGTTCTTCTGGAGTGGACTGAGACATTTGGTGGTCTTTTGGTAGGGTGACACCGAGCCCTGGAGTTCCTCTCAACATTCTTGTTGACAGCATCTCCTCTTGAGATGCGACGGGAAGGCCAGGAATCCTTTCGCTACGAAGCAGGGAAAGAAAGCCTCATCTCGAGCTGAGGAGGGGACAACGGGGCTCCTATTGATTTGTGGCCAGACTCGGTGTTCCTCTCTAGTAGAGACGGGTATGACAGGGAACTTCTTGAGTTGCAGCTAGGGTGTGAAGGACACTTTCGATGTTCAAGAGGGAAGGTGTGATTTCCCTTGAGACGCCGCATTGGAAAATGGCCTCATCTCGCCTGGAGGGGAGAATCTCCTGGTTTTTCTCGAGTTGTGGCAGGTCCCTCTTGAGTTATGATGGGGACAAAAGGAACCCACTCGTGTGGCCTCTTGAAAGGCCAATCGCCATGCGAGTTTCTAGGGGCCTCTTGGGATTCCTTTCCAGTCAGTGCCAGGTCCGAAGTCTTCATCTGGAGCCGAGGCCGGAAGCTGAGTTTTCCTTCCCAGTGCTGACATGGACCTTGGCGTTCCTCTGGAGTCTTCATAGGGAAATCAGGCCTCATCTCCAGGGTAGCCCTGCACATTCGCTTTCTTCCCAGGGTGTAACAACAGTGTCAGGCTTCTCATCGAGTTGACTCAGAGATCTATGGCTTTCCCTCCAGGTGCCACAGGGCTGTCACACGTGCCACCGTGGTGAGTCGACACTCCAGGTGACATTCGAGGCAGTGCAGGTTAGTCAGGTTCATCAGAATTGGACTGAGATATTTGGGAGTCTTTTGGAATGGTGCACAGCCCCTGGAGTTCCTCTCGAATTTTCTGTTGAGATCACCTTCTTTTGAGATGTGACGGGAACACCAGGAATCCTCTTCCAACTAAGCAGGGAAAGGAACCTTCATCTCGAGCTGAGGAGGGGACAACGGGGCTCCTATTGAGCTGTGGTGGGACCCTCGGTGTTCCTCTCGATCTGTCAGGAACTTCTTGAGTTGCAGCAGTGGGGTGAAGGATCCTTTCGAGGTACAAGAGGGAAGGTGTGAATTCCGTCGAGATGTCGCATTGGAAATGGGCCTCATCTCGCCTGGCAGGGAGAATCTCCTGGTTTTTCTCGGGATGCGGCAGGTCACTCTCGAGTTACGACTGGGACCTCGGGGACCCACTTGAGTGGCCTCAGGAGAGGCCTGTCTCCATGCGAGTTGCAAGGGGCCTTTTGGGATTCCTCTCCAGTCGGTGCTCTGTCCTAAGGTCTCATCTGGAGCCGAGGCCTGAACCTGAGGTTTCCTCTCCATTGCTGACATATATCTTGGGGTTTGCTCTGGTGTCGCCACAGGGGAGTTAGGTCTAGTCTCAAGTGGAGACATGAACGTCCGCTTTCCTCCCGAGCTGTAGCAGCAGGGTCATGATTCCCGTCGAGTTGACATATGGATCTGTGGCTTTCCCTCGAGGAGCCACAGGACTGTCACAGGCGCCACCATAGTGGGAGTTGATACTCGGTTTGACAGTCGAGACAGTGCAGCGAAATCAGGTTCATCGGTAGTGGACTGAGACATTTGGGGCTCTTTTGGAATGGTGGCATGACCCCTGGCGTTCCTCTCGACTTTCCTGTTCAGAGAGCCTGCTCTTGCCATGCAACAGGAATGCCGGGAATCCTTTCCTGAGGAAGGAAGGAAATGAAGTCTCATCTCAAGTTGAGGAGTGGACAAGGGGTCTCCTCTTGAGTTGTGGTGGGACCCTCGGTGTTCCTCTCGAGTGGAGACGGGTATGTCAGGTAACTTCTAGAGTTACAGCAAGGATGTGAAGGAACTTTTTGTGGTTCAAGAGGGAAGGAGTGATTTCCCTCGAAATGCTGCACTGGAAAAGGGCCTCATCTTGCCTGGAGGGGAGAATCTCCTGTTTTTTCTCAAGTTGCAGCAGGTTTCTCACTAGTTACGACAGGGACCTCCGGGACCCACTCATGTGGCCTCAGGAAAGGCCACTCTCCATGTGAGTTGCGAGGGGCCTCTCGGGATTCCTCTCCAGTTGGTGCCAAGTGCTAAGTCCTCATTGGGACATGAGGCCTGGACCTGAGGTTTCCTCTCCAGTGCTGATATGGCTCTTGGTGTACTTCTGGATTCTTCACAGGGGAGTCAGGCCTCGTCTCGAGTAGAGACATACACGTCCGCTTTCCTTCCGAGCTGTAGAAGCAGTGTCAGTCTTCCCATCGAGTTGCCACAGGGATCTGTGGCTTTCCCTCGAGGTATCATAGGGCTGTCAGAAATGCCACCATCGTGTGAGTCGATAAAAGGGGTGACAGTAGAGGAAGTGCAGGGAAATCAGGTTCATCTGGAGGGGAATGAGATATTTGGGAGTATTTTGGAATGGTGGCATGACCCTGGAGTTCCTCTGGCCTCTCCTGTGGAGAGTGTCTCCTCTTGCGATGTGACGGGAACACTGGGAATCCTTTCCCGATGGAGTAGGGAAAAGGACCCTCATCTGGAGCTGGGCAGGGGAAATCGGGGCTCCTATTGAGTTGTGGCGGGACCCTGGGTGCTCCTGTAGAGTGGAGACGTGTGTGTAAGGGAATTTCTTGAGTCACAGCAAGGGTGTGGAGGACCGTTTCGAAGTTCAAGAGGGAAGGCATGATTTACCCCGAGACGCCACAACAATAAGGGCCTCATCTTGACTTGAGGGGAGAATCTCCTGGTTTATCTCGGGTTGTGGTAGGGTCCTCTCGTGTTACGACAGGGACTTCATGGGCTCGCCCCAGTGGCCTCAGGAAAAACCAGTCTCCATACAAGCTGCGAGAGACCTCTCGGGTTTCCTCATCAGTCGTTGCCAAGCCCTAAGTCTTCATCTGGAGCTGAGGCGTGAACCTGAGGTTTCCTCTTCAGTACTGAGAGGGATCTTGGGGTTCCATTGCAGTCTCCACAGGGGAGTCAGGCCTCATCTCTAGTGAAGACATGCATGTCAACTTTCCTCCCGAGCTGTAGCAGCAGTATCAGGCTTCCCATCGGGTTGACACAAGGATCAGTTTCATTCCCTCGAGGTACCTCAGGGCTGTCACAAGTGCCACCATGGTGTGAGCANGGATCTTGGGGTTCCATTGCAGTCTCCACAGGGGAGTCAGGCCTCATCTCTAGTGAAGACATGCATGTCAACTTTCCTCCCGAGCTGTAGCAGCAGTATCAGGCTTCCCATCGGGTTGACACAAGGATCAGTTTCATTCCCTCGAGGTACCTCAGGGCTGTCACAAGTGCCACCATGGTGTGAGCAGATACTCGAAGTGACAGTAGAGGCAGTGCAGAGAAATCAGATTCATCTGGAGTGGACTGAGATTTAAGAGTCTTTTAGAATGGTGGCAGACCCCTGGAGTTCCTCTCAAGACTGTTGTGGAGAGTGCCTCCTCTTGGGATGTGACGGGAATGCCGGGAATCCTTTCCCGACAGAGCAGGGAAAGGGACTCTCATCTGGAGCAGAGCAGGGGGAAACGGGGCTATTCCTGAGTTGTGGCAGGACCCTCGGTGTTCCTCTCGAACGGAGATGTGTATGTCGGGGAACTTCTTGAGTCACAGGAAGGGTGTGAAGTGCCCCTTCCATTTCCCGACAGAGCAGGGAAAGGGACTCTCATCTGGAGCAGAGCAGGGGGAAACGGGGCTATTCCTGAGTTGTGGCAGGACCCTCGGTGTTCCTCTCGAACGGAGATGTGTATGTCGGGGAACTTCTTGAGTCACAGGAAGGGTGTGAAGTGCCCTTTCAGGGTTCAAGAGGGAAGGGGTGATTTCACCCGAGAATCCACAGTGAACTAGGGCCTCATCTACCCTGGAGGGGAGATTCTCCTGGTTTTTCTAGAGTTGCAGTAGGTTCCTCACAAGTTATGACGGGGACCTCAGGGTCCCACCCCTGTGGCCTCAGGAAAGACCGGTCTCCATGCGAGTTGCGAGGGGCATCTCGGGATTCCTCCCCAGTAGGTGCCGGGTCCCAAATCCTCGTCTGGAACTGATCCTGAAACCTGAGGGTCACTCCCCAGTGCTGACATGGATCTTGGGGTTCCACTGGAGTCTCCAATTTGAGTCAGGCTTCATCTCGTGTGGAGACGTGCACATCTGCTTTCCACCCGAGCTGTAGCAACAGTGTCAGGCTTCCCGTTGAGTTGACACAGGGATCTGTGTCTTGCCCTCGTGGTGCCACAAGGCTTTCACAAGTGCCACCGAGCTTGAGCTGATCCTCCGGGTGACAGTCAAGGCAGTGCAGGGAATTCAGGTTCATCTGGAGTTGACTGAGACTTTTGGGGGTATTTTGGAATGGTGGCACGACCCTGGGTTTCCTCTCGCCTCTCCTGTGGAGAGCCCCTCCTCTTGGGATGCAACGAGAACTCTGGGAATCCTTTCCCAACGAAGTAGGGAAAGGGACCCTCATCTGAAACTGACCAGTGGAAAACGGGGCTCCTCTTGCATTGTGGCAGGACTCTCGGTGTTCCTCTTGTGTGAAGACAGGTATGTCAGGGAACTTCTTGAGTCACAGCAAGGATGTGAAGGGCCCTTTCGAGGTTTTAGAGGAAAGAGGTGTTTTCTTCCAAGACGCTGCAGCAGAAAAAGTTCTCATGTGGCCTGGAGGGGAGAATCTCCTGGTTTTTCTTGAGTTGCAGCAGGTATCTCTCGAGTTACAACGGGGATATCAGGGACCCTCCTCTGTGGCCTCAGGAAAGGCCAGACTCCATTCGAGTTATGAGGGCCCTCTCGGGATTCCTCCCCAGTCAGTGCCAGGTCCTAAGTCCTCGTCTGGAGCTGAGGCTGGAACCTGACGTTTCCTCTCCAGTGCTGCCAGGGATCTTGGGGTTCCTCTGGAGAGCCTGGAGGGGAGAATCTCCTGGTTTTTCTTGAGTTGCAGCAGGTATCTCTCGAGTTACAACGGGGATATCAGGGACCCTCCTCTGTGGCCTCAGGAAAGGCCAGACTCCATTCGAGTTATGAGGGCCCTCTCGGGATTCCTCCCCAGTCAGTGCCAGGTCCTAAGTCCTCGTCTGGAGCTGAGGCTGGAACCTGACGTTTCCTCTCCAGTGCTGCCAGGGATCTTGGGGTTCCTCTGGAGTCTCCACAAAGGACTCAGGCCTCGTCTTGGGTGGAGACATGCACATCCGCTTTCCTCCCGAGTTGTAGCAGCAGTGTCAGGCTTCCCGTCGTGTTGACACAGGGATCTGTGGCTTTCCCTCGAGGTTCCACAGGGCTGTCTCACGTGTTACAGTGGTGTGAGCCCATCCTCAGGTTGACAGTTGAGATAGTGCAGGGAAATCAGGTTCATCTTGAGTGGAATGAGACATTTGGGAGTCTTTTGGAATGGTGCCTGACCCCTGGAGTTCTTCCTGACAATGCTGTGGAGAGCGCCTCCTTTAGGTATGTGATGGGAACACTGGGAATCCATTCCCAATGGAGCAGGGAAAGGGACCTTCATTCATAGCAGAGCAGGGGGAAACGGGGCTATTCCTGAGTTGTGGTGGGACCCTCTGTGTTCCTCTTGAGTGGAGACAGGTATGTCGGGGAACTTCTTGAGTCGCAGCAAGAGTGTGAAGGGCCCTTTCACGGTTCAAAACAGAAGGGTTGATTTCCCCCGAGTCACCAAAATGGTAAGGGCCTCATCTCGCCTGGACGGGAGAATCTCCTGGTTTTTTTCAAGTTGCGGAGTGTCCTCTCGTGTTATGACAGGGACCTCAGGGACCCGCTTCTGTGGCCTCAGGAAAGGCCAGTCTCCATGCGAGTTGCAAGGGGCATCTCGGGATACCTCCCCAGTTGGTACCAGGTCCTAAGTCCTAGTCTGGAGCTGAGGTGGGAACCTGAGGTTTCCCATCCAGTGCTGATATGGATCTTGGGGTTCCTCTGGAGTCTCCACAGGGGAGTCAGGCCTCGTCCAGAGTGGAGACGTGCAAGTCCGCTTTCCTCCGAGCTGTAGCAGCAAAGTCAGGCTTCCCATCGAGTTGACAAAGGGATCTGTGGCTTTCCATGGAGGTGCCACAGGGCTGTCACACGTGCCACCGTAATGTGCGTCGATACTTGGGGTGACAACCAAGGCAGTGCAGGGAAATCAGGTTCATCTGGAGTGGACTGAGACATTTGGTGGTCTTTTCATATGGTAGCACGAACCCTGGAGTTCCTCTCAACATTCTTTTTGAGACTGTCTCCTCTTGAGATGCAACGGGAAGGCCAGAATCCTTTCGCTACGAAGCAGGGAAAGGAAGCCTCATTTCAAGCTAAGGATTGGACAATGGGGTTCCTATTGAGTTGTGGTGGGACCCTCGATGTTCAACTCGAGAGTATACGGGTATGTCAGGGAATGTCTTGAGTTGCAGCAAGGGTGTGAATGACCCTTTTGGGGTTCCAGAGGGAACGTGTGATTTCCCTTGAGAAGTCACAGCGGAAAAGGGCCTCATCTTGCCTAAAGGGGAGAATCTCCTGGTTTTTCACGAGTTGCGGCAGGTCCCTCTCGAGTTATGATGGGGACCTCTGGGACCCGCTCGCTTGGCCTCAGGTAAGGCCAGTGTCCCTGCGAGTTTTGAAGGTCCTCTCAGGATTCCTTTCCAGTCGGTGCCGGGTCCTAAGTCCTCACCTGAAGCTGAGGCCGGAACCTGAGCTTTCCTCTCCAGTGCTGACATGGATCTTGGGATACCTCTGGAGTTTCCACAGTGGAGTCAGGCCTCGTCTCCTATGGAGACACTCACATCCGATTTCCTCCCGTGATGTAGCAGCACTTTCAGGCTTTCAGTCGATTTGACACAGGGATCTGTGGCTTTCTCTCGAGGTGCCACAGGGTTGTCACACGTGCCACCATGGTGTGAGTCCATTCTTGGGGTGACAGTTGAGGCAGTGCAGGGAAATCAAGTTCATCTGGAGTGGACTGAGACATTTGGGGGTCTTTTGGAAAGATGTCGCGACCCCTGGAGTTCCTCTCGACTTTCCTGTTGAGAGCGTCTCCTCTTGAGATGTGATGGGAACACGGAGAATCCTTTCCCTCTGAAACAGGGAAAGGAAGTCTCATCTCGAGCTGAGGAGGGGACAACATGGCTCCTTTTGAGTTGTGGCGGGACCCTCAGTTTTCCTCTCAAGTTTAGAAGGGTATGTCTGGGAACTTCTTGAGTTTCAGCAAGGGTGTGAAGGAACCTTTCCAGGTCCAAGAGGGAAAGTTTGATTTCCCTCGATACACCGCAGAGGAAAATGGCCTCATCGCGCCTGGAGGAGAGAATCTCCTGGCTATTCTCGAGTTGCGGCAGGTCCCTCTCGTGTTACGAAGTGGAGCTCAGAGACACGCTAGTGTGGCCTCAGGAATGGCCAGACTCCATGCGAGTTGTGAGGGGCCTCTCGAGATTCCTCTCCAGTTGGTGCTGGATCCTAAGTCCTCGGCTGGAGTTGAGGCAGGAACCTGAGGTTTCCTCTCCAGTGCTGACATGGAACTTGGGGTTCCTCTGGAGTCTCCACAGGGGAGTCAGTCCTCATCTTGAGTGGAGACATGCACATCCGCTCTCCTCCCGAGCAGTAGCAGTAGTGTCAGGCATCCCGTTGAGTTGGCACAGGGATCTGTTGCTTTCCCTCAAGGTGCCACAGGGCTGTCACACATGCCACCATGGCGAGAGTAGGTACTCGGGGTGACAGTCAAGGCAGTGCAGGGAAATCAGGTTCCTCTGGAGTGGACTGAGACTTGGGGGATCTTTTGGAATTGTGGCACAACCCCTGGAGTTCCTCTCGACTTTCATTTTGAGAGTGCCTCCTCCTGAGTTATGACTGGAATGCCGGGAAACCTTTTCTGACGAAGCAGGAAAAGGAACCCTCATCTCGAGCTGAGGAGGGGACATCAGGGCTCCTCTTGAGTTTTGGCAGCACCCTCGGTGTTCCTCTCCAGTCGAGACGGGTATTTGCAGGAACTTCTTGAGTTGCAGCAGGGGGGGGGTGAAGGACCCTTTCATGGTACAAGAGGGAAGTTGTGATTTCCGTTTAGATGCCACATCAGAAATGGATCTCAGCTCGCCTGCAGGGGAGAATCTCCTGGTTTTTCTCGAGTTGTGGCAGGTTCCTCTCGAGTTACGATGGGGACCTCTGGGACCTAATTGTGTGGCCTCAGGAAAGGCCAGTCTCCATGCGAGTTGCGAGTGGCCTCTTGGGATTCCTTTCCAGTCGGTGCCATGTACTAAGTACTCATATGGAGCATAGCCCAGAACCTGAGGTTTCCTCTCCAGTGCTAGCATGGATCTTGCCATTCCTGTGGATCTGCACAGGGGATTCAGTCCCTGTCATAATGGACACATGCAATCCACTTTCCTCCCGAGTTGTAGCAGCAGTGTCAGGCTTCCCGTCGATTTGACATAGGACCTGTGGCTTTCCCTCGAGATGCCACAGGGTTGTCACACGTGCCGCCATGGTGTGAGTCGATACTTGGGGTGACAGTCGAGGCAGTGCAGGGAAATCAGGTTCATTTGGAGTGGACAGAGACATCTGTGGGCCTTTGAATCATGGTGTAAACCCTGGAGTCTTTCTCAACATTCCTGTTGAGAGTGCCTCCTCTTGAGATGCGATGGGAAAGCGGAGAATCCTTTCCCTCCGAAACAGGGAAAAGAAGTCTCATCTCGAGCTGAGGAGGGGGCAACGTGGCTACTTTTGAGTTGTGGCAGGACCCTCAGTTTTCCTCTCAAGTTTAGAAGGGTATGTCTGGGAACTTCTTGAGTTTCAGCAAGGGTGTGAAGGAACCTTTCCAGGTCCAAGAGGGAAGGTTTGATTTCCCTCGATACACCCCAGAGGAAAATGGCCTCATCGCGCCTGGAGGGGAGAATCTCCTGGTTATTCTCGAGTTGTGGCAGGTCCCTCTCGTGTTATGAAGGGGAGCTCAGAGACCCACTAGTGTGGCCTCACCCACTAGTGTGGCCTTCACTGAGGCCACACGAGCAGGTCCCTGAGGTCCCTTTTGTAACTTGAGAGGGGCCTGCCGCAACTCAAGAAAAACGAGGAGATTCTCCCCTGCAGGCAAGATCAAGCCTTTTTCCGCTGTGGTGTCTGGAGGGAAATCACACCTTCCCTCTTTGACTTCAAAATGGTCCTTCATACCCTTGCTGCAACTCAAGAATTTCTCTGACATACCCGTCTCCACTAGAGAGGAACACCAGTGGTACCACCACAACTCAAGAGGAGCCCCGTTGTCCCCTCCTCAGCTCAAGATGAGGGTTCATTTCCCTTCTTCATCAGGAAAGTGTTCCCGGCATTTTGGTCGCATCTCAGGAGGAGGCTCTCTCAACAGGAAAGTCGAGAGAAACTCCAGAGATCGTGTCACCATTCCAAAACACTACCAAATGTCTCAGCCCACTGCAGATGAAACTGATTTCGCTGCACAGCCTAGAATGCTACACCGAGTATCGACTCACACCACAGAGGCATGTGTGACAGCCCTTTTGCACCTCGAGGGAAAGTCACAGATCACTGTGTACACTTGACAGGAAGCCTGACACTGCTGATACAGCTTGGGAGGAAAGCAGACGTGCATGTCTCCACTCGAGACGAGGCCTGACTGCCCTATGGAGACTCCAGAGGAACTCCAAGATCCATGTCAGCACTGGAGAGGAAACTCAGGTCCTGGACTCAGCTCCAGACGAAGACTAAGGACCCGGCAGCAACCAGAGAGGAATCCCCAGAGGCCCCTCACAACTCGCATGGAGACTGGCCTTTTCTGAGCCCACACGAGCGTGTCCCTGAGGTCCCTGTTGTAACTCGAGATGGACCTGCCACAACTCGAGAAAAATCAGGAGATTCTCCCCTCAAGGCAAGATGACGCCCTTTTCTGCTGTGGCGTCTCAAGAGAAATCACACCTTCCCTCTTGGACCTCGAAAGGGTCTTTCACACACTTGCTGCAAATCAAGAAGCTCCCAAACATACCTGTGTCCCTCGAGAGGAACACCGAGGATCCCGCCACAACTCTACTGGAGCCCTGTTTTCCCCTGCTTAGCTCCAGATGAGGGTCTGTTTCCCTGCTCGTTCGGGAAAGGATTCCCAGCATTCCCGTCACATCCCAAGAGGAGGTGCTCTCCACAGGAGAGGCGAGAAGAACTCCAAAGTACGTGCCACCATTCCAAAAGACCCCCAAATGCCTCAGTCCACTTCAGATAAACCTGAATTCCCTGCAATGTCTCGACTGTCACCCAGAGTATCGACTCCCACCACGGTAGCACATGTGACAGCCCTGTGGAACAAGGAGGGAAAGCCAAAAATCCCACTGTAATCTCGATGGGAACACTGACACTGCTGCTACAGCTCGGGAGGAAACTGGACGTGCAAGTCTCCATTCGAGGCAAGGCCTGACTCCCCTGTGGAGGCTCCAGAGGGACCCCGAGATACATGCAGCATTGGTGAGGAAACCTCAGGTCCAGGCCTCAGCTCTATACGAGGACTTAGGACAGTTCACCGACTGGAGAAGAATCCTGAGAGCCCCCTCTCAACTCACATCGAGACTGTGTAGAGCACCTCCACTTGGGATGCGACAGGAACACCTGGAAAACTTTCCCGAAGGAGCAGGGAAACTGATCATCAGACCTGGCACTGACTGGAGTGGAATCCCGAGAGGCCCATAGAAACTCACATGGATACTGACTGTTATAGAGCCCACACGAGCCCTGCCACAACTCGAGAAAAACCAGGAGTTTCTCCCCTCCAAGCGAGATGAGGCCCTTTTCCGATGTGGCTTCTCAAGGGAAATCACACCTTCCCTCTTGGACGTTGAAAGTGTCCTTTACAAACTTTCTGCAACACAAGAAGTTCCCCAACATACTCGTCTCCATTCAAAAGTAACAATGAGGGTCCCGCCACAACTCAAGAGGAGCCCCGTTGTCCCCTCCTCAGCTCGAGATGAGGGTTCCTTTCCCTGCTTCGATGGGAAAGGATTCCCAGTGATCCCGTCACATCTCAAGAGGAGGCGCTCTCAACAGGAAAGTCCAGAGGAACTCCAGGGTTCCTGCCACGATTCCAAAGGACCCCCAAATATCAACGTCCACTCCAGATGAACTTGATTTCCCATCACTGCCTCGATGGTCACCCCGAGTATCGATTCACACCACAGTGGATCGTGTGACAGCCCTGTGGCACCTGGAGGGAAAGCCTGAGTTCGCTGTGTCAATTCAACGGGAAGCCTGACACTGCTGCTAGAGCTCTGGAGGAAAGCAGACGTGCATGTCTCCACGCGAAACGAGGCCTGACTCCCCTTGGAGACTCCAGAGGAACCCCAAGTTTCATGTCAGCACTGGAGAGGAAAACTAAGGTTCTGGCCTCAGCTCCAGTCGAGGACTTAGGATCCGGCACTGACTGGAGAGGAATTGCGAGAGGCCCCTTGCAATTCAAAAGGAGACAGGCCTTTTTGAGGCCAAACTAGAGGCTCCCTGAGGTTACCATAGTAACTCTAATGGGACCTGCTGCAACTCGAGAAAAACCAGGACAATCTCCCCCCCCCCAAGCGTGATGAGGCCCTTTTTGCCTGCGGTGTCACGAGGGAAATCACACCTGCCCTCTTGGACCTCGACATGCTCCTTCCCACCCTTGCTGCAACACAAGAAGTTTCCCAACATACCGTCTCCAGTTGAAAGGAACACCGAGATTCCTGCCACAACTCAAGTGGAGCCCCGTTGTCCCCTCCTCAGCTCGAGATGAGGGTTCCTTTCCCTTCTTCATTGGGAAAGGAATCCCAGCATTCCCGTTGCATTTCAAGAGGAGGCGCTCTCAACGGGAAAGTCCAGAGGAACTCCAGGGGTCGTGTCACCATTCCAAAAGAACCCAAAATGACTCAGTCCACTCCAGATGAAACTGATTTTCCTGCATTGCCTCGACTGTCACCCCGAGTATCGACTCACACCATGGTGGCACGTTTGAANGAGTCCCGTTGTCCCTCCTCAGCTAGAGATGAGGGATCCTTTCCCTGCTTCATAGGGAAAGGATTCCAGGATTTCCCATCACATCTCAAAGGAGGTGCTGCTGTCTCTTATACACATCCCCCCCCCCAAGCGTGATGAGGCCCTTTTTGCCTGCGGTGTCACGAGGGAAATCACACCTGCCCTCTTGGACCTCGACATGCTCCTTCCCACCCTTGCTTCAACTCAAGAAGTTTCCCAACATACCGTCTCCAGTTGAAAGGAACACCGAGATTCCTGCCACAACTCAAGTGGAGCCCCGTTGTCCCCTCCTCAGCTCGAGATGAGGGTTCCTTTCCCTTCTTCATTGGGAAAGGAATCCCAGCATTCCCGTTGCATTTCAAGAGGAGGCGCTCTCAACGGGAAAGTCCAGAGGAACTCCAGGGGTCGTGTCACCATTCCAAAAGAACCCAAAATGACTCAGTCCACTCCAGATGAAACTGATTTTCCTGCATTGCCTCGACTGTCACCCCGAGTATCGACTCACACCATGGTGGCACGTTTGAAAGCCCTGTGGCACTTCGATGGAAAGCCAAAAATCACTGTGTTAACTCAACGGGAAGCCTGACATTGCTGCTACAGCTCAGGAGGAAAGCAAACGGGCGTGTCTCCACATGAGACGAGGCCTGACTCCCTTGTAGAGTCTCCAGAGGAACCACAAGATCCATGTAGGCACTGGAAAGGAAACCTAGGGTCCAAGACTCAACTCCAGATGAGGACTTAGGACCCATCACCGACTGAGGAGGAATCCCGAGAGGCTCCTCGGAACTCGCATGGAGACTGGCCTTTCCTTAGGCNCTCCAGAGGAACCACAAGATCCATGTAGGCACTGGAAAGGAAACCTAGGGTCCAAGACTCAACTCCAGATGAGGACTTAGGACCCATCACCGACTGAGGAGGAATCCCGAGAGGCTCCTCGGAACTCGCATGGAGACTGGCCTTTCCTTAGGCCACAAGAGTGGGTCCCTGAAGTCCCCATCTTAAATCGACAGGGACTTGCTGCAACTCAGGAAAGACCAGGAGATTCTCCCCTCCAGGTAAGATGAGGCTTTTTTCCACTGCATCGTCTCGAGGCAAATCACACCTTCCTACTTGGATATCGAAACAGTCCTTCACACACTTGCTACAACTCAAGAAGTTCCCCAACATTCCTGTCTCCACTCGAGAGAAACACCGATGATCCCACCACAACTCAAGAGGAGGCCCATTGTCCCCTCCTCACCTCGAGATGAGGGTTCCTTTCCCTGCTTCATTGGGAAAGAATTCACTGCTTTCCCGTCTCATCTCAAGAGGATGCACTCTCAAAATGAAAGTCGAGGGGAATTCCAGGGGCTGTGCCACCATTCCAAAAGACAATCAAATGTCTCACTCTACCCAGATGTACCTGATTTCCCTGCAATGCCTCAAATGTCTCCATGACTATCGACTCACACCACAGTGGCCCGTGTTACAGCCCTGTGGCAGCCTGAGTGAAAGCCACAAATATCTCTGTCAACAAGACGGGAAGCCTGTCACTGCTGCTACACCTCAAGAGGAAAGTGGATGTGCATGTCTCCATGGGAGACGAANCAATGCCTCAAATGTCTCCATGACTATCGACTCACACCACAGTGGCCCGTGTTACAGCCCTGTGGCAGCCTGAGTGAAAGCCACAAATATCTCTGTCAACAAGACGGGAAGCCTGTCACTGCTGCTACACCTCAAGAGGAAAGTGGATGTGCATGTCTCCATGGGAGACGAAGACTGACTCCAATGTGGAAATTCCAGAGGAACACCAAGATCTATGAATGCCCTGGAAAGGAAACCTCAGGTCCTGGACTTATGTCCAGAGGAGGAGTTAGCACCCGGAACCAACTGGAGAGGAATCCTGAGAGGCCCCTCACAACTCGCATGGAGACTGGACTTTCCTGAGGCCACACGAGCATGTTCCTGAAGTCCCCATCGTAGCTCGAGAGGGACCTGATGCAACTCGAGAAAAACCAAGAGATTATCCCCTCCAGGCGAGATGAGGCCCTTTTCCGCTGTGTTGTCTCGAGCGAAATAACACCTTCCCTCTTGGACCTCGAAAGGGTCCTTCACACCCTTGCTGCAACTCAAGAAGTTCCCCGACAAACTCGTCTCCACTCGAGAGGAACACCAAGGGTCAAGCCTCAAATCAAGAGGAACCCTGTTGTCCCCTCCTCAGCTCGAGATGAGAGGTCCTTTCCCTGCTTCTTCGGGAAAGAATTCCTGGCATTCCAGTCGCATCTCAAGAGGAGGCACTCTCAACAGGAAAGTCGAGAGGAACTACAGGGGTCGTGCCACCTTTCCAAATGACACCCAATGTCTCAGTCGACTCCAGATAAACCCGATTTCCCTGCACTGCCTCGACTGTCTCCCCGAGTATTTACTCACATCTCAGTGTCACGTGTGACAGCCCTGTGGCACCGTGAGGGAAAGCCACAGATCCCTGTGTCAACTCGACAGGAAGCCTGACACTGCTGTTACAGCTCCGGAGGAAAGCAGATGTGCATGTCTCCAAGCGAAACGAGGCCTGACTTTCCTGTAGAGACTACAGAGGAACCCCAAGATCCATGTCAGCAATGGAGAGTAAAACTCAGGTTCTGGCCTCAGATCCAGTCAAGGACTTAGGATCCGGCACCAACTGGAAAGGAATCCCGAGAGGCCCTTCACAACTCACAAGGAGACTGGCCTTTCCTGAAGCAAAACTAGAGGCTCCCTGAGGTCCACGAAGTAACTCTCAAGGGACCTGCTGCAACTCGAAGAAAACCAGGAGATTCTCCCCTCCAGGCGTGATGAGGCCCTTTTCCGCTGTGGCATCTCGAGGGAAATCATACCTTGCCTCTTGGACCTCGAAAGGATCCTTCACACAATTGCTGCAACTCAAGAAGTTCCCAGAGATACCCGTCTNTGCAACTCGAAGAAAACCAGGAGATTCTCCCCTCCAGGCGTGATGAGGCCCTTTTCCGCTGTGGCATCTCGAGGGAAATCATACCTTGCCTCTTGGACCTCGAAAGGATCCTTCACACAATTGCTGCAACTCAAGAAGTTCCCAGAGATACCCGTCTCCACTTGAGAGGAACACCAATGATTCTGCCACAACATAAAACGAG
Organism: Oreotragus oreotragus; assembly: GCA_006410675.1. Lineage (NCBI taxonomy): Eukaryota > Metazoa > Chordata > Mammalia > Artiodactyla > Bovidae > Oreotragus > Oreotragus oreotragus. The sequence continues at coordinate 46,685 of SJYX01020367.1, forward strand.
CCCCGTTGCCCGCTCCTCTGCTCGAGATGAGGGTTCTTTCCCTGCTTCTTTGGGAAAGAATTAATGGCGTTCCCTTCACATCTCAAGAGGATTTGCTCTTAAAAGGAAAGTCGAGAGGAACTCCAGGTGTCGTGCCACCATTCCAAAAGACACCCAAATGTCTCACTTCACTCCTGATAAACCTGATTTCCCTGCTATGCCTCAACTGTCACTCTGAGTATCGACTCACACCATGGTGTCATGTATGACAGCTTTGTGGCACCTCGAGGGAAAGACACAGATCATTGTGTCAACTCGTAGGGAAGTCTGACACTGCTGCTACATCTCGGGAGGAAACCAGACGTGCTTGTCTCCCCTTGAGACGAGGTTTGACTCCCCTGTGCAGAAACCAGAATGACCCCAAGATCCATGTCAGCACTAGAGAGGAAATCTCAGGTACCAGCCTCACCTCCAGACAAAGACTTAGGACCTGGCACCAAAAGAAGAGGAATCCCGAGAGGCCCCTTGCAAATTGTATGGAGACGGGCCTTTCCTGAGGCCACATGAGCAGGTCCCTGCAGTCCCCATCGTAACTCAAGAGGGACCTTCTGCAACTCGAGAAAAACCAGGAGATTCTCTCCTCAAGATGAGATGAGGCCCTTTTACACAGTGGCATCTCAAGGGATATCACACCTTCCCTCGTGGACATCAAAAGGGTCCTTCACACCCTTGCTGGGACTCAACAAGTTCCCCGACACACCCATCTCCACTCGAGAGGAACACTGAGTGTCCCACCACAACTCAAGAGGAGCCCCATTGTCCCCTCCTTAGCTCGAGATGAGGCTTCCTTTCCCTGCTTGGTCTATAAAGGGATTCCAGGAGTTCCCATCGCATCTCAAGAGGAGGCTCTCTCAACAGGAAAGTCACGAAGAACTCTAGTGGTCGTGCCACGATTCCAAAAGACCCCAAAATATCTCAGTCCACTTCAGAGGAACCTGATTTCCCTGCACTGCCTCTACTGTCACCCTGAGTAATGACTGACACTGCAGGGAAACGTGTGAAAGCTTTTTGGCACCTTGAGGGAAAGCCACAGATCCCTGTGTCAACTCAACGGGAGGCCTTACACTGCTGCTACAGCTCAGGAGGAAAGCGGACATGCATGACTCCACTCGGTATGAGGCCTGACTCCCCTGTGTAGACTCCAGAGGAACCCCAAGATCCATTTCAGCACTGGAGAGGAAACCTCAGGTTCTGGCCTTAGCACCAGATGAGGACTTAGGACCCTGCACTGACTGGAGAGGAATCCCGAGAAGCCCCTGGCACCTCGNACTCCACTCGGTATGAGGCCTGACTCCCCTGTGTAGACTCCAGAGGAACCCCAAGATCCATTTCAGCACTGGAGAGGAAACCTCAGGTTCTGGCCTTAGCACCAGATGAGGACTTAGGACCCTGCACTGACTGGAGAGGAATCCCGAGAAGCCCCTGGCACCTCAAATGGAGACTGTCGTTTCCTGAGGCCACACATGTGGGTCCCTGAAGTTCCCAACGTACTCGAGAGGGACCTGCCGCAACTCAAGAAAAACCAGGAGATTCTCCCCAGGCGAGATGAGGCCCTTTTCCGCTTCTGTGTCCTGAGGGAAATCACACCTTCTGTCTTGGTCCTCGAATGGGTCCTTCACACACTTACTGCAACTCAAGAAGTTCCCAAAATACCTGTCTCTACTCGAGAGGAACACCCAGGGTTCCGCCACAACTCAAGAGGAGCCCTGATGTCCCCTCCTGAGCTCGAGATGAGGCTTCCTGTCACTGCTTCATCGGGAAAGTTTTCACGGCATTCCTGTCACATCTCAAGAGAAGCTGCCCTCAACAGGAAAGTCGAGAGGAACTCCAGGGGTCGTGCCACCATTCCAAAAGACCCCCAAATATCTCAGTCCACTCCAGACGAGCGTGATATCCCTGCACTGCCTCGACTGTCACCCCGAGTATTGACTCACACCACGGTGGCACTTGTGGAAGCCCTGTAGCACCTCAAGGAAAAGCCATAGATCCCTGTGTCAACTCGACAGGAAGCCTGACACTGCTGCTACAGCTCGGGAGGAAAGCGACTGTGCATTTCTCCACTTAAGACGAGGCCTGATTCCCCTGTGGAGACTTCAGAGGAACCCCAAGATTCATGTCAGCACTGGACAGGAAACCACAGGTTCCGGTCTCAGTTCCAGACGAGGACTTAGGACCCGGCAGCTACTGGAGAGGAATCCTGAGAGGCCCGTAGCAACTCGAATGGAGACTGGCCTTTCTTGAGGCCTCAAGAGTGTGTACCTGATGTCCCGGTCATAAGTCGAGAGGGACTAGCTGCAACTCGAGAAAAACAATGAGATTCTTCTCTCCAGGCGACATGAGGTCCTTTTTCTCGGCGGTGTCTCGAAGGAGATCACACCTTCCCTCTTGGACCTGGAAAGGGTCTTCACACCCTTGCTGAAACTCAAGTAGTTCCCCGACATACCCATCTCCACTCAAGAGGAACAAAGAGGGTCCCACCACAATTCAAAAGGAGTCCCGTTGTCCCTCCTCAGCTAGAGATGAGGGATCCTTTCCCTGCTTCATAGGGAAAGGATTCCAGGATTTCCCATCACATCTCAAAGGAGGTGCTGTCAACATGAAAGTAGAGAGGAATTCCAGGGGTCATGCCACCATTCCAAAAGACCCCCAAATGTCTCAGTTCACTCCAGATGAACCTGATTTCCCTGCAATACCTCAACTGTCATCCTGATTATCGACTCACACCACTGTGGCACGTGTGACAGCCCTGTGGCACCTCGAGGGAAAGCCACAGATCTCTGTATCAACTGGATGGGAAAACTGACACTACTGCTACAGCTCAGGAGGAAAGCAGCCGTGCATGTCTCCACTCGAGATGAAGCCTGACCCCCCAGCAGAGAATCCACAGGTATCTCACATTCTATGTCAGCACTGGAGAGAAAAACTCAGGTCCCCGCCTCAGCTCCAGACGAGGACTTAGGACCCGGCACCGACTGGAAAGGAATCCCGAGAGGCCCCTCACAACTCGCATGGAGACTGGTTTTTCCTGAGGCCACATGTCGGGTCCCTGAGGTCCACGTCATAACTCAAGAGGAACCTGCCATAAATCGAGAAAAACCAAGAGATTCTTCCCTCGAGTCGAGATGAGGCCCTTGTTGGCTGTGGCGTCTCGAAGAAAATCACACCTTCCCTCTTGGATCTTGAAAAGGTCCTTCACACCCTAGCTGTGATTCAAGAAGTTCCCCGACTTACCGGTCTGCACTCGAGAGGAACACTGAGGGTCCTTTCACAACTCAAGAGGATCCCTGGGGTCCAATTTTCTGATCGAGATGAGGGTTCCTTTCCCAGCTTCGTTGGGAGAGGATTCCCGGCGTTCCCGTCTAATCTCAGGAGGAGGCGCTCTCAACAGGAATGTCAAAAGGAACTCCAGGGGTCGTGCCACTATTCCAAAAGACCCCCAAATGTCTCAGTACACTCCAGATGAACCTGATTTCCCTACATTGTCTCGACTATCACCCCGAGTATCAACTCACCTCACAGTGACATGTGTGACATTCCTTTGGCATCCAGATGGAAAGCCACAGATCCCTGTGTGACCTCGACAGGAAGATTGACACTGCTGCTACAGCTCGGTAAGAAGGCGGACGTGCATGTCTCCCCTGGAGACGAGACCTGACTCCCCTGTGGAGATTCCAGAGGAACACCAAGATCCATGTCACCACTGGAGAGGAAGCCTCAGGTTCCAGCCTCAGCTCCAGATGAGGTCTTATGACCCAGCATCGACTGGAGAAGAATCCCGAGAGGCCCCTCGCAACTCGCATGGAGACTGGCCTTTCTGAGGCCACATGAGCGGGTCTCTGAGGTCCCCATCGTAACTCGAGAGGGACCTGCCACAACTCGAGAAAAAACAGGAGATTCTACCCTACAGGCGAAATGAGGCTCTTTTCCGCAGCACCATCTCGAGGTAAATCACCACTTCCCTCTTGGACGTCGAAAGGGTCCTTCACACCCTTGCTGCAACTCAAAAAGTTCCCCAATATATCTGTCTCCACACTAGAGGAACACCAAGGGTCCTGCCTCAAGTCAAGAGGAGCCCCGTTTTCCCCTCCTCAGCTCGAGATGAGGCTTCATTTTCCTGCCTCGTTGGGAAAGGTTTCCCAGCATTCTCGTCGCATCTCAAGAGGAGGAGCTCTCAACTGGAAAGTTGAGAGGAACTCCAGGGGTCGTCCCACCATTCCAAAAGACTCAAAAATGTCTCATTCCACTCCAGAGGAACCTGATATCCCTGCACCTGTCTCTTATACACATCTAGATGTGTATAAGAGACAGACCCTGCACTGACTGGAGAGGAATCCCGAGAAGCCCCTGGCACCTCGAATGGAGACTGTCGTTTCCTGAGGCCACACATGTGGGTCCCTGAAGTTCCCAACGTACTCGAGAGGGACCTGCCGCAACTCAAGAAAAACCAGGAGATTCTCCCCAGGCGAGATGAGGCCCTTTTCCGCTTCTGTGTCCTGAGGGAAATCACACCTTCTGTCTTGGTCCTCGAATGGGTCCTTCACACACTTACTGCAACTCAAGAAGTTCCCAAAATACCTGTCTCTACTCGAGAGGAACACCCAGGGTTCCGCCACAACTCAAGAGGAGCCCTGATGTCCCCTCCTGAGCTCGAGATGAGGCTTCCTGTCACTGCTTCATCGATCAAGGGAAAGCCACAGATCCCTGTGTCAACTCCACCGAAAGACTGACATTGCTGCTACTGCTCGGGACGAAAGCGGACATGCATGTTTCCATGAGAGACGGGGCCTGATCCATGTCAGCACTGGAGAGGAAACCTCAGGTTCTGGCCTCAGCTCCAGATGAGGACTTCGGACCCGGCACAGACTGGAAAGGAATCCTGAGAGGCCCCTCACAAATTGCATGGACACTGGCCTTAACTGATGCCAAATTATCGGGTCCCTGATGTCCCCATAGTAACTCGAAAGGGACGTGCCGCAACTGGAGAAAAACCACGAGATTCTTCCCTCTAGGAGAGATGAGGCACTTTTCCGCTGCGACATCCAATGGGAAATTACACAGTCCCTCTGGGACCATGAAAGGGTCCTTCATACACTTGCTACAACTCAAGAAGTTTCCTGATATACCGTCGCCACTCGAAAGGAACACCGAGGATCCCGTCACAATTCAAGAGGAGCCCCGTTGTCCCATCCTTAGCTCAAGATGAGGCTTTCTTTCCCTGCTTCGGCAGGAAAGGTTTCCCAGTGTTCCCTTTGCATCTCAAGAGGAGGCACTCTCAACAGGAAAGTCGAGAAAGACTCCAGGGGTCGTGCCAGCATCCAAAAGACCCCCAAATGTCTCAGTCGACTCCAGATGAACCTGATTTCCCTGCACTGCCTCGACTGTCACCACAAGTATTGACTCACACCACGGTGGCACGTTTGGGAGCCCTGTGGCACCAGGAGGAAAAGCCACAGATCCTGTGTCAACTCGACCGGAAGCCTGACACNGACCCCCAAATGTCTCAGTCGACTCCAGATGAACCTGATTTCCCTGCACTGCCTCGACTGTCACCACAAGTATTGACTCACACCACGGTGGCACGTTTGGGAGCCCTGTGGCACCAGGAGGAAAAGCCACAGATCCTGTGTCAACTCGACCGGAAGCCTGACACTGCTGCCACAGGTCGGGAGGAAAGCGCACGTGCATGTCTCCACTCTACACAAGGCCTGGCTCTTCTGTGAACACTCCAGAGGAACCCAATATCCATGTCAGCACTGGAGAGGAAACCTCAGTTTCCGGCCTCTGGTCCAGACGAGGACTTAGGACATGGCACTGACTGGAGAGGAATCCCGAGTGGCAACTAGCAACTCACATGGGGACTGGCCTTTCCAGAGGCCTCACAAGCGGGTTCCTTTTGTCCTCGTGGTAACTTGAGAGTGACATGCCACAACTCGAGAAAAACCAGGAGATTCTCCCCCCACCCAGGGGAGATGAGGCCCTTTTCCACTGCGGCATCTTAAGGGAAATCACACCTTCCCTCTTGAACATCGAAAGGGTCCTTCACAAACTAGCTGCAACTCAAGACGTTTCCAGACATACCTGTCTCTATTCGAGAGGAACACTGAGGGTCTTGCCATATATCAGTAGGAGACCCATTGTCCCCTCCTCAGCTTGAGATAAGGTTTTCTTTCCCTGCTTTGTAGCAAAAGGATTCCCGGCCTTTGTGTAGCATCTCAAGAGTAGATGCTCTGAACAAGAATGTCGAGAGGAATTCCAGGGCTCAAGCAACCATACCAAAAGACCACCAAATGTCTCAGTTCACTCCAGATGAACCTGATTTCCCTGCACTGGCTCGACTGTAAGCCCGAGTATTGACTCACACCATGGTGGCTCGTGTGACAGCCCTATGGCACCTTGAGGGAAAGCCACAGATCCCTGTGTCATCTTGACAGGAAGCCTGACACTGCTGCTACAGCTCGGGAGGAAAGCAGACGTGCATGTCTCCAATCGAGATGAGGCTTGACTCTCCTGTGGAGACTCCAGAGGAAGCTCAAGATCCATGTCAGAACTGGAGAGGAAACCTCAGGTTCTGCCCTCAACTCCAGACGAGGAATTAGGACCCTGCACTGACAGGAAATGAATCCATAGAGGTTCCTTGCAACTCACAAGACTGGCCTTTCATGAGGCCACACGAGCAAATTCCTGAGGTCCCCTTCGTAATTCAAGAAGGACCTGCAGGAACTCGAGAAAAACCAGGAGATTCTCCCCTCCGGCTGAGATGAGGTCTTTTTCCACTGTGGCGTCTCGAGGGAAATCACACCTTCCCTCTTGAATCTCGAAACGTTTTTTCCCACCCTTGCCACAACTCAAGAAGTTCTCTGACATACCTGTCTTCACTCGAGTGGAACACCGAGGATCCAGCCAAAACTCAAGAGGAGGGCCGTTATCCCTTCCTCAGCTCGAGTTGAGGCTTCCTTTCCCTGCTTTGTAGGGCAAGCATTCTTGGTGTTTCCGTCGCATATCATGAGGAGGCACTCTCAACAGGAAAGTCGAGAGGAACTCCAGGTGTTGTGTCACCTTTCCAAAAGACCGCAAAATGTCTCATTCGACTCCAGATGAACTTGATTTCCCTTTTCTGCCTCGACGGTCAACTCGAGTATCGGCTCACACCACAGTGGCACGTTTGACAGCGCTGTGGCACCTTGAGGGAAAGCCACAGATCCCTGTGTCAACTGGACGGGAAACCTGACTGCTGCTACTGCTCGGGAGGAAAGCAGATGTGCATGTCTCCACTCGAGATGAGGCCTGACTCTCCTGTGGAGACTCCAGAGGAAGCTCAAGATCCATGTCAGAACTGGAGAGGAAACCTCAGGTTCTGCCCTCAACTCCAGACGAGGAATTAGGACCCTGCACTGACAGGAAATGAATCCATAGAGGTTCCTTGCAACTCACAAGACTGGCCTTTCATGAGGCCACACGAGCAAATTCCTGAGGTCCCCTTCGTAATTCAAGAAGGACCTGCAGGAACTCGAGAAAAACCAGGAGATTCTCCCCTCCGGCTGAGATGAGGTCTTTTTCCACTGTGGCGTCTCGAGGGAAATCACACCTTCCCTCTTGAATCTCGAAACGTTTTTTCCCACCCTTGCCACAACTCAAGAAGTTCTCTGACATACCTGTCTTCACTCGAGTGGAACACCGAGGATCCAGCCAAAACTCAAGAGGAGGGCCGTTATCCCTTCCTCAGCTCGAGTTGAGGCTTCCTTTCCCTGCTTTGTAGGGCAAGCATTCTTGGTGTTTCCGTCGCATATCATGAGGAGGCACTCTCAACAGGAAAGTCGAGAGGAACTCCAGGTGTTGTGTCACCTTTCCAAAAGACCGCAAAATGTCTCATTCGACTCCAGATGAACTTGATTTCCCTTTTCTGCCTCGACGGTCAACTCGAGTATCGGCTCACACCACAGTGGCACGTTTGACAGCGCTGTGGCACCTTGAGGGAAAGCCACAGATCCCTGTGTCAACTGGACGGGAAACCTGACTGCTGCTACTGCTCGGGAGGAAAGCAGATGTGCATGTCTCCACTCGAGATGAGGCCTGACTCTCCTGTGGAGACTCCAGAGGAACCCCAAGATCCATGTCAGCACTAGAGAGGGAACCTCAGTTTCCGGCCTCTGCTCCAGATGAGGACTTTCGATCCAGCACAAACTGGAGAGGAAACCCGAGATGCCCCTCACAACTCGCATGGAGACTNCTCCACTCGAGATGAGGCCTGACTCTCCTGTGGAGACTCCAGAGGAACCCCAAGATCCATGTCAGCACTAGAGAGGGAACCTCAGTTTCCGGCCTCTGCTCCAGATGAGGACTTTCGATCCAGCACAAACTGGAGAGGAAACCCGAGATGCCCCTCACAACTCGCATGGAGACTGGCCTTTCATGAAGCCACACGAGAGGTTCCCTGAGGTCCCCATCATAACTCGAGAGGGACCTGCTGCAACTCGAGCAAAAACAGGAGATTCTCTCCTCTAGGCGAGATGAGGCCCTTTTTCGCTTTCGCTTCTCATGGGAAATCACACTTCCCTCTGGGACCTCAAAACGGTCCTTCATACACTTGGTGCAACCCAAGAAGTTCCCTGACATACTTGTCTCAACTTGAAAGGAACACTGAGGGTACTGCCACAACTCAAGATGAGACCCATTGTCCTCTCCTCAGCTCAAGATGAGATTTCATTTCCCTGCTTCCTCGAGAAAGGATTCTTGGCATTCTCATAGCATTGCAAGAGGAGGCGCTCTGAACAGGAAAGTCGAGAGGAACTCAAGGGATCGTGCCACCATTCCAAAAGAGCCCCAAATGTCTCAAACCAATATCGATGAACCTGATTTCCCTGCACTGCCTCGGTTGTCAACCGAGTATCAATTCCCACCATGGTGGCACCTGTGACAGCCCTGTGGCACCTGGAGGAAAAGCCACAGATCCCTGTGTCAACTCGATGGGAAGCCTGACACTGCTGCTACAGCTTGGGAGGAAAGTGGACGTGCAAGTCTCCACTCGAGACGAGGCCTGACTCCCCTGAGGAGACTTCAGAGAAACCCCAATATCCATGTCAGNAGCCACAGATCCCTGTGTCAACTCGATGGGAAGCCTGACACTGCTGCTACAGCTTGGGAGGAAAGTGGACGTGCAAGTCTCCACTCGAGACGAGGCCTGACTCCCCTGAGGAGACTTCAGAGAAACCCCAATATCCATGTCAGCCCTGGAGAGGAAACCTCAGGTTCTGGCCTCAGTACCAGACGAGGAATTAGTACCGGCACCGACTGGAGAAGAATCCCAAGAGGCCCCTCACAACTCGCATGGAAACTGGCCTTTCCTGAGGCCTCATGAGCTGGTCCCTGAGGTCCCCGTCATAACTCGAGAGACGCCTGCTGCAACTGGAGAAAAACCAGGAGATTCTCCCCTTCAGGCGAGATGAGGCCCTTTTCCGCTGTGGCATCTCGAGGGACATCACACGTTCCCTCTTGGAACTCAAAAGGGTCCTTCACACACTTGCTGCAACTCAAGAAGTTCTCTGACATACCCGTCTACTCTCGAGTTGAACACCGAGGGTCCCGCCACAACTCAAGAGGAGCCCCGTTGTCCCATCCTCAGCTCGAGATGAGGCTTCCTTTCCCTGTTTTGGCGGGAAAGATTTCCCAGTGTTCCCATTGCATCTCAAAAGGAGGCGCTCTCAACAGGAAAGTCTAGAAAGACTCCAGGGCTTGTGCCACCATCAAAAAGACACCCAAATGTCTCAGTCCNCTCAAGAGGAGCCCCGTTGTCCCATCCTCAGCTCGAGATGAGGCTTCCTTTCCCTGTTTTGGCGGGAAAGATTTCCCAGTGTTCCCATTGCATCTCAAAAGGAGGCGCTCTCAACAGGAAAGTCTAGAAAGACTCCAGGGCTTGTGCCACCATCAAAAAGACACCCAAATGTCTCAGTCCACTCGAGATGAACCTGATTTCCCTTCACTGCCTTGACTGTCACCACAAGAATTGACTCACACCATGGTGGCAAGTTTGACAGCCCTGTGGCACCTCGAGGAAAAGCCACATATCCCTGTGGCAACTCGATGGGAAGACTGACACTGCTGCTACAGCTTGGCTGGAAAGCAGACGTGAAATTCTCCACTCGAGACGAGGCCTGAGTCCCCTGTGGAGACTCCAGAGGAACCCCAAGATACATGTCAGCACTGGAGAGGAAATCTCAGATCCCAACCTTGGCTCCACACGAGGACTTAGGACTTGGCACCGACTAGAGAGGAATCCCAAGAGGCCCCTCACAACTCACATGGAGACTGGCTTTTCCTGAGGCCACACGAGCAGGTCCCTAACGTTCCCATCGTAACTCGACAGGAACCTGCCACAACTCGAGAAAAACCAGGAGGTTCTCCCCTCTAGGAGAGATGAGCCCCTTTTCCTCTGTGGTGTCTCGGAGGAAATCATACCTTCCCTCTTGAACCTCGAAAGGGTCCTTCACACCCTTGCTGCAAGTCAAGAAGTTCCCCGACATACCCATCTCCACTCGAGAGAAACACTGAGGGTCCAGCCACAACCCAAGAGTAGCATAATTTCCCACTCCTCAGCTCAAGATGAGGGTTATTTTTCATGCTTCNTGAACCTCGAAAGGGTCCTTCACACCCTTGCTGCAAGTCAAGAAGTTCCCCGACATACCCATCTCCACTCGAGAGAAACACTGAGGGTCCAGCCACAACCCAAGAGTAGCATAATTTCCCACTCCTCAGCTCAAGATGAGGGTTATTTTTCATGCTTCATTGGGAAAGGTTTTCCGGCATTCCCATCGCCTCTCAAGAGGATTTTCTCTCCACAGGAAAGTAGAGAGGAACTCCAGGGGTCGTGCCACCATTCCAAAAGAACCCCAAATGTTTCAGTCCACTCCAGATGGACCTGATTTCCCTACACTGTTTTGAATGTCACACCGAGTATCAACTCGCACCACAATGGCACGTGTGTTAGCTTTGTGGGAAAGCCTCGAGGGAAAGACACAGATCTCTGGGTGAACTCGACGGGAAGCCTGACACTGCTGCTACAGCTCAGGAGGAAAGCAGATGTGCAAGTTTCCACTTGAGACGAGGCCTGACTCCTCTGCGGAGACTCCAGAGGAAGCCAAAGATCCATGTCAGCACTGGACAGGAAACATTAGGTTCTGGCCTTGCCTCCAGACGTGGACTTAGGACCCAGAACCGACTGGAGAGGAATCCCGAGAGTCCCCTCGCAACTTGATTAGAGACTGGCCTTTACTGAGGCCACAAGAGCGGGTCCCTGAGATCCCCGTCATAACTCGAGAGAAACCTGCCGCCACTAGAGAAAAACCAGGAGGTTCTCCCCTCCAGGCGAGATGAGTCCCTTTTCCACTGCGTCATCTTGAAGGAAATCACACCTGCCCTCTTTAACTTCATAAGGATCCTTCACACCCTGGCTGCAAGTCAAGAAGTTCACCGACATAACCGTCTCCACTCGAGAGAAACAACGAGTGTCCTGCCACAACTCAAGAGGATCCCCGTTTACCCCTCCTCAGCCCGAGATGTAAATTCCTTTCCCTCCTTCATTGGGAAAGGATTCCCTGCGTTCCCATCGCATCTCAAGAGGAGGTGCTCTCAACAGGAATGTCGAGAGGAACTCCAGCGGTCATGCCACCATTCCAAAAGACCCCAAAATGTCTCAGTCCGCTCCAGTTGAACCTGATTTCCCTGCACTGCCTAGATTGTCACCCCGAGTATCGACTCAAACCATGGTGGCACATGTGACAGCCCGGTGTCACATCGAGGGAAAGCCACAGATCCTCGTGTCAACTCGACGGGAAGCCTGACACTCCTGCTACAGCTCAGGAGGAAAGCAGACGTGTATGTCTGCACTCGAAATGGGCCCTGACTCCCTTGTGGAGACTCCAGAGGAACCCCAAGTACCATGTCAGCACTGGAGAGGAAACATCAGGTCCCGGCCTCAGTTCCAGAGGAGGGCTTACGACCCGACAACTACTGGAGAGGAATCCAGAGAGGCCCCTCGCAACTCACATGGAGACTGGCCTTTTCTGAAGCCACACGAGCGGGTCCCTGAAGTCCCCATCGTACCTCGAGAGGAACATGCTGCAACTCGAGAAAAACCAGGAGGTTCTCCCCTCCAGGCGAGATGAGGCCCTTTTCCACTGCAGCATCTAAAGGGAAATCACATCTTCCCTCTTGAATCTCGAAAGGGTCCTTCACACCCTTGCTGCAACTCTAGAAGTTCCCAGACATACCTCTCTTCATTTGAGAGGAACACCGAGGGTCCCGCCACAACTCAAGAGGAGCGCCGTTTCCCCCTTGTCACCTCGAGATGAAGGTTCCTTTCCCTGTTTCTTCAGGAAAGGATTCCCGTCGTTCCCGTCACATCACAAGAGGAGCCGCTCTCAACAGAATGTTGAGAGGAACTCCAGGGTTCGTGCCATCATTCCAAAAGACGCCCAGATGTCTCACTCCACTCCAGATGAACCTGATTTCCCTGCACTGTGTCGATTGTCACCCCAAGTATCGACTCATACTATGGTGGCACGTGTGACAACCCTGTTGGAAAGCTGCAAGGGAAAGCCACAGGTCCCAGTGTCAACTCGATGGGAAGCCTGACACTGCTGCTACAGCTCGGGAGGAAATAGGACGTACATGTCTCCACTCGGGACGAGGCCTGACTCCCCTGTGGGGACTCCAGAGGAACCCCAAGTTCCATATCAACAATGGAGAGGAAACCTCAGGTTCCAGGTCAGATCCAGACGAGGATTTAGGACCCGGCACTGACTGGAGAGGAATCCCGAGATGCCCCTCGAAACTCTCATGGAGTCTGGCCTTTCCTGAGGCCACACAAGCGGGTCCCTGAGGTCCTCATAGTAACTCGAGATGAACCTGCTGCAACCTAAGAAAAACAGCTCCCCCTCATCTCCCCCTCCAGGCAAGATGAGGCCCTTTACCGCTGTGGCGTTTTGAGGGAAATCACACCTTCCCTCTTGAACTTTGAAAGGGTCCTTCACACCTTTGCTGCAACTGAAGAAGTTCCCCGACACACCCTTCTCCACTCGAGAGGAACACCGAGGGTCCCACCACAATTCAAGAGGAGACCCGTTTCCCCCTCCTCAGCTCGAGATGAGGGTTCCTTGTCCTGTGTCATCGCGAAAGGATTCCCGGCATTCCCTTCACATCTCAAGAGGAGGCGCTCTCCACAGGAAAGTCGAAAGGAACTGCAGGGGTCGTGTCAGCATTCTAAAAGACCCCCGAAAGTTTAGTCCACTCCAGATGAACCTGAATTCCCTTCACTGCATCGACTGTCACCCCGAGTATAGACTCACACCATGGTGGCACGTGTGACAGCCCTGTGTCACATTGAGGGAAAGCCACAGATCCCTGTGTCAACTCTATGGGAAAACTGACACTGCTGCTACAGCTGGGGAGAAAAGCGGACATGTATGTCTTCACTCAAGACGATGACTGACTCCCCTGTGGAGTCTCCAGAGGAACCCCAAGATGCATGTCAGCACTGGAGAGGAAACCTCAGGTAACGGCCTCGGTTCCAGATGAGGGCTTAGGGCCTGGCAAAGACTGGAGAAGAATCCTGAGAGGCCCCTCGCAACTCGGATGGAGACTGGCCTTTCCTGAGGCCACCCGAGCATGTCCCTGAGGTTCCTGTCATAACTCGAGAGGAACCTGCAGCAACCCGAGAGAAACAGGGAGGTTCTCCCCTCCAGGCGAGATGTGCCCCTTTCCCACTGTGGTGTCTCGGGGGAAATCACACCTTTCCACTTGAACCTCGAAAGGGTCCTTCACACCCCTGCTGCAAGTCAAGAACTTCCACTACATACCCATCTCCAGACGAGAGGAACACCGAGGGTTGGGCCACAACTAAGGAGGAGCACAATTTCCCACTCCTTAGCTCGAGATGAGTGTTCCTTTCCCTGCTTCTTCAGGAAAGGATTCCCAGCATTCCCGTAGCACCTCAAGAGGATGCACTCTCCACAGGAAAGTCGAGAAGAACACCAAGGGTGGTGTCACCATTCCAAAAGAACCCCATATGTCTCAATCCACTCCAGATGAACCTGATTTCCCTGAACTGTCTCGAATGTCACACCAAGTATCAACTCACAACACGGTGGCACCTGTGACAGCTCTGTGGGAAAGCCTCGAGGGAAAGCCACATACCCCTGTAGCAACACGAAGGGAAGCCTGGCACTGCTGCCACACCTCGGGAGGAAAGCGGAAGTGCAAGTCTCCACTTAAGACGAGGCCTGAATCCCCTGTGGAGACTCCAGAGGAACCCCAAGATCCATGTCAGCACTGGAGAGGAAATAGCTTTGTGGGAAAGCCTCGAGGGAAAGACACAGATCTCTGGGTGAACTCGACGGGAAGCCTGACACTGCTGCTACAGCTCAGGAGGAAAGCAGATGTGCAAGTTTCCACTTGAGACGAGGCCTGACTCCTCTGCGGAGACTCCAGAGGAAGCCAAAGATCCATGTCAGCACTGGACAGGAAACATTAGGTTCTGGCCTTGCCTCCAGACGTGGACTTAGGACCCAGAACCGACTGGAGAGGAATCCCGAGAGTCCCCTCGCAACTTGATTAGAGACTGGCCTTTACTGAGGCCACAAGAGCGGGTCCCTGAGATCCCCGTCATAACTCGAGAGAAACCTGCCGCCACTAGAGAAAAACCAGGAGGTTCTCCCCTCCAGGCGAGATGAGTCCCTTTTCCACTGCGTCATCTTGAAGGAAATCACACCTGCCCTCTTTAACTTCATAAGGATCCTTCACACCCTGGCTGCAAGTCAAGAAGTTCACCGACATAACCGTCTCCACTCGAGAGAAACAACGAGTGTCCTGCCACAACTCAAGAGGATCCCCGTTTACCCCTCCTCAGCCCGAGATGTAAATTCCTTTCCCTCCTTCATTGGGAAAGGATTCCCTGCGTTCCCATCGCATCTCAAGAGGAGGTGCTCTCAACAGGAATGTCGAGAGGAACTCCAGCGGTCATGCCACCATTCCAAAAGACCCCAAAATGTCTCAGTCCGCTCCAGTTGAACCTGATTTCCCTGCACTGCCTAGATTGTCACCCCGAGTATCGACTCAAACCATGGTGGCACATGTGACAGCCCGGTGTCACATCGAGGGAAAGCCACAGATCCTCGTGTCAACTCGACGGGAAGCCTGACACTCCTGCTACAGCTCAGGAGGAAAGCAGACGTGTATGTCTGCACTCGAAATGGGCCCTGACTCCCTTGTGGAGACTCCAGAGGAACCCCAAGTACCATGTCAGCACTGGAGAGGAAACATCAGGTCCCGGCCTCAGTTCCAGAGGAGGGCTTACGACCCGACAACTACTGGAGAGGAATCCAGAGAGGCCCCTCGCAACTCACATGGAGACTGGCCTTTTCTGAAGCCACACGAGCGGGTCCCTGAAGTCCCCATCGTACCTCGAGAGGAACATGCTGCAACTCGAGAAAAACCAGGAGGTTCTCCCCTCCAGGCGAGATGAGGCCCTTTTCCACTGCAGCATCTAAAGGGAAATCACATCTTCCCTCTTGAATCTCGAAAGGGTCCTTCACACCCTTGCTGCAACTCTAGAAGTTCCCAGACATACCTCTCTTCATTTGAGAGGAACACCGAGGGTCCCGCCACAACTCAAGAGGAGCGCCGTTTCCCCCTTGTCACCTCGAGATGAAGGTTCCTTTCCCTGTTTCTTCAGGAAAGGATTCCCGTCGTTCCCGTCACATCACAAGAGGAGCCGCTCTCAACAGAATGTTGAGAGGAACTCCAGGGTTCGTGCCATCATTCCAAAAGACGCCCAGATGTCTCACTCCACTCCAGATGAACCTGATTTCCCTGCACTGTGTCGATTGTCACCCCAAGTATCGACTCATACTATGGTGGCACGTGTGACAACCCTGTTGGAAAGCTGCAAGGGAAAGCCACAGGTCCCAGTGTCAACTCGATGGGAAGCCTGACACTGCTGCTACAGCTCGGGAGGAAATAGGACGTACATGTCTCCACTCGGGACGAGGCCTGACTCCCCTGTGGGGACTCCAGAGGAACCCCAAGTTCCATATCAACAATGGAGAGGAAACCTCAGGTTCCAGGTCAGATCCAGACGAGGATTTAGGACCCGGCACTGACTGGAGAGGAATCCCGAGATGCCCCTCGAAACTCTCATGGAGTCTGGCCTTTCCTGAGGCCACACAAGCGGGTCCCTGAGGTCCTCATAGTAACTCGAGATGAACCTGCTGCAACCTAAGAAAAACAGCTCCCCCTCATCTCCCCCTCCAGGCAAGATGAGGCCCTTTACCGCTGTGGCGTTTTGAGGGAAATCACACCTTCCCTCTTGAACTTTGAAAGGGTCCTTCACACCTTTGCTGCAACTGAAGAAGTTCCCCGACACACCCTTCTCCACTCGAGAGGAACACCGAGGGTCCCACCACAATTCAAGAGGAGACCCGTTTCCCCCTCCTCAGCTCGAGATGAGGGTTCCTTGTCCTGTGTCATCGCGAAAGGATTCCCGGCATTCCCTTCACATCTCAAGAGGAGGCGCTCTCCACAGGAAAGTCGAAAGGAACTGCAGGGGTCGTGTCAGCATTCTAAAAGACCCCCGAAAGTTTAGTCCACTCCAGATGAACCTGAATTCCCTTCACTGCATCGACTGTCACCCCGAGTATAGACTCACACCATGGTGGCACGTGTGACAGCCCTGTGTCACATTGAGGGAAAGCCACAGATCCCTGTGTCAACTCTATGGGAAAACTGACACTGCTGCTACAGCTGGGGAGAAAAGCGGACATGTATGTCTTCACTCAAGACGATGACTGACTCCCCTGTGGAGTCTCCAGAGGAACCCCAAGATGCATGTCAGCACTGGAGAGGAAACCTCAGGTAACGGCCTCGGTTCCAGATGAGGGCTTAGGGCCTGGCAAAGACTGGAGAAGAATCCTGAGAGGCCCCTCGCAACTCGGATGGAGACTGGCCTTTCCTGAGGCCACCCGAGCATGTCCCTGAGGTTCCTGTCATAACTCGAGAGGAACCTGCAGCAACCCGAGAGAAACAGGGAGGTTCTCCCCTCCAGGCGAGATGTGCCCCTTTCCCACTGTGGTGTCTCGGGGGAAATCACACCTTTCCACTTGAACCTCGAAAGGGTCCTTCACACCCCTGCTGCAAGTCAAGAACTTCCACTACATACCCATCTCCAGACGAGAGGAACACCGAGGGTTGGGCCACAACTAAGGAGGAGCACAATTTCCCACTCCTTAGCTCGAGATGAGTGTTCCTTTCCCTGCTTCTTCAGGAAAGGATTCCCAGCATTCCCGTAGCACCTCAAGAGGATGCACTCTCCACAGGAAAGTCGAGAAGAACACCAAGGGTGGTGTCACCATTCCAAAAGAACCCCATATGTCTCAATCCACTCCAGATGAACCTGATTTCCCTGAACTGTCTCGAATGTCACACCGAGTATCAACTCACAACACGGTGGCACCTGTGACAGCTCTGTGGGAAAGCCTCGAGGGAAAGCCACATACCCCTGTAGCAACACGAAGGGAAGCCTGGCACTGCTGCCACACCTCGGGAGGAAAGCGGAAGTGCAAGTCTCCACTTAAGACGAGGCCTGAATCCCCTGTGGAGACTCCAGAGGAACCCCAAGATCCATGTCAGCACTGGAGAGGAAACCTCAGTTTCCGGCCTCGGCTCCAGACAAGGGCTTGTTACCCAGCATTGACTGGAGAGGAATTCCAAGAGGGCCCTCGCAGCTCGCATGGAAACTGGCCTTTCCTGAAGCCACATGAGTGGGTCCCTGAGGTCCCCGTCATAACTCAAGAGAAACCTGCTGCAACTCGAGAAAAACCAGGAGATTCTTCCGTCCAGGCGAGATGAGGCCCTTTTCCACTGCAGCATCTCAAGGGAAATCACACCTTCCCTCTTGGACCTCGAAAGGGTCCTTCACATCCTTGCTGCAGCTCAAGAAGTTCCTCGACATACCAACTACATTCGAGAGGAACACCGATGGTCACGCCAGAACTCAAGTGGAGCCCCGTTGTCCCCTCCTCAGCTCGAGATGAGTGTTCCTTTCCCTGTTTCATCGGGAAAGGATTCCTGACGTTCCCGTCGCATCTCAGGATGGGGCACTTTCAACAGGAAAGTTGAGAGGAACTCCAGGGGCCGTGACACCATTCCAAAAGACCCCCAAATGTCTCAGTCCTCTCCAGAGGTAGCTGATTTCCCTGCACTGCCTCAACTGTCACCACAAGTATCGATTCACACCACGGTGGCACGTGTGACAGCCCTGTGGCAACTCAAGGGATAGCCGCAGATCCCTTTGTCAACACTACAGGAAACGTGACACTGCTGCTACAGCTCGGGAGGAAAGCGGCCATGCATGTCTCCACTCGAGATGAGGCCTGACTACCCTGTGGAGACTCCAAATGAACCCCATGATCATGGTCAGCACAGGAGAGGAAATCTCAGATCTGGCCTCAGCTCCAAATGAGGACTTAGGACCCGGAAACAAATGGAGTGGAATCCTTAGAGGCCCCTGGCAAATCGCCTGGAGACTGGTCTTTCCTGAGGCCACACGAGTGGATCCCTGATATCCCCGTCGTAACTCGAGAGGGACCAACTGAAATTCGAGAAAAACAAAGAGATTCTATCCTGCAGGTGAGATGAGGCCATTTTCCACTGTGGCATCTCAAGGGAAATCACACCTTCCCTCTTGGGACTCGAAAGGGTCCTTCACACCCATGCTGCAACTCAAGAAACTCCCCGACATACCCGTCTCCACTCAAGAGGAACACCGAAGTTCCCTCCACAACTCAAGAGGAGCCCCATTGTCCCCTCCTCAGCTCGAGATGAGGGATCCTTTCCCTGCTTCATTGCGAGAGGATTCCAGGAGTTCCTATCGCATCTCAAGAGGCAGCGCTATCAACAGGAATGTCGAGAGGAACTCCAGGGGTCATGCCACCATTCCAAAAGACCCCCAAATCTCTCAATACACTCCAGAGGAACCTGATTTCCCTGCACTGCCTTGAATATCACCGTGAGTATCGACTCACACCATGGTGGCACGTGTGACTACCTGTGGCACCTGGAGGGAAAGCAACAGATTCCTGTGTCTACTCTACGAGAAGCCTGACACTGCTGCTACAGCTCGGGAGGAAAACGGACATGCATGTCTCCACTCAAAATGAGGCCTGACACCGCTGTGGAGACTCCAGAGGTACCCCAAAGACCCCCAAATCTCTCAATACACTCCAGAGGAACCTGATTTCCCTGCACTGCCTTGAATATCACCGTGAGTATCGACTCACACCATGGTGGCACGTGTGACTACCTGTGGCACCTGGAGGGAAAGCAACAGATTCCTGTGTCTACTCTACGAGAAGCCTGACACTGCTGCTACAGCTCGGGAGGAAAACGGACATGCATGTCTCCACTCAAAATGAGGCCTGACACCGCTGTGGAGACTCCAGAGGTACCCCAAAATCCATATCAGCACTGAAGAGGCAACCTCAGTTTCCATTCTCAGCTCCAGACGAGGACTTTGGACCCGGCACTGACTGGAGAGGAATCACGAGAGGCCCCTTGCAACTCCCATGGAGACTAACTTTTCCTGAGGCCACACAATCGGGTCCCTGAGGTCCCCATCATAACTCGAGAGGGACCTTCTACATCTGGAGAAAAACCAGGAGAGTCTCCCCTCCAGGCAAGATGAGGCCCGATTCTGCTGCGGCGTCTTGAGGGAAATCACACCATCCATCTTGGAACACAAAAGGGTCCTTCACACCCTTGCTTCCACTCTAGAAGTTCCCCGACATACCCATCTTTACTTGAGAAGAACATCAAGGGTCCCGCCACAACTCAAGAAGAGCCCCATTCTGTTATCCCCACCTCAGCTCGAGATGAGTGTTCCTTTCCCTGCTTTACTGGGAGAGGATTTCCGGCGTTCCCATTGCATTTCCACAGGAGGCTCACTCAACAGGAAAGTTCAGAGGAACTCCAGGTGTCGTGCCATAACCAAAGACCACCAAATGTCTCAATCCACTCCAAAGGAACTTGATATCCCTGCACTGCCTTGACTGTCACCGTGAGGATCGACTAACACCACAGTGGCATGTGTGACAGCCCTGTGGCACCTCGACGGGAAAGCCTGACACTGCTGCTAAAGCTCAGGAAGAAAGCAGACGTGCATATCTCCAATCAAGATGAGGCCTGACTCCCCTGTGGAGACTTCAGAGAATCCCAAGATCCATGTCAGCACTAGAGAGGAAACCTCAGGTTCTGGCCTCAGCTCCAGCCGAGGATTGGGACCCAGCTCTGACTGGAGAAGAATCCCAAGAGGCTACTCACAACTCACATGGTGACTTTCCTTTCCTGAGGCCACATGAGCTGGTCCCAGAAGTCACCATCGTAAATCGAGAGGAACCTGCCACAACTCGAGAAAGACCAAGAGATTCTCCCCTCCAGGCGAGATAAGGTCCTTTTCCACTGTGGTGTCTGGAGGGAAATAACACCATCCCCCTTGGGATTCAAAAGCGTCCTCACACCCTTGATGCAACTCAAGAAGCTCCCCGATGTACCCGTCTCCACTTGAGAGGAACACCGAGAGTCCTGCCACAACTCAAGAGGAGCCCCGTTGTCCCCTCCTCAGCTTGAGATGAGGGTTCCTTTCCCTGCTTCATTGGAAGTGGATTCCTGGAGCTGTGGTCCCATCTCAAGAGGAGGGGCTCTTAACAGGAAAGTCTAGAGAAAATCCAGGGGTCATGCCACCATTCCAAAAGACCCCCAAATTTCTCAGTCCACTCCAGATGAACATGATTTCCCTGCACTGCCTCCACTGTCACACCGAGTATCATCTCACACCAGAATGGCACGTGTGACAGCCCCAAG
This sequence comes from Oreotragus oreotragus, assembly GCA_006410675.1. Classification (NCBI taxonomy): domain Eukaryota; kingdom Metazoa; phylum Chordata; class Mammalia; order Artiodactyla; family Bovidae; genus Oreotragus; species Oreotragus oreotragus. The sequence goes on from SJYX01020367.1 coordinate 67,628, forward strand.
GCACCTCAGGTGATAGCCACAGATCCCTGTGTGAACTCGATGGGAAAAACTGACACTGCTGCTACAGATCAGGAGGAAAGCAGACGTGCATGCCTCCACTCGAGACAAGGCCTGACTCCCCTGTATAGACTCCAGAGGAACTCCAAGATCCATGTCAGCACTGGAGAGGAAACCTCAGGTTCTGGCCTCAGCTCCAGACGAGGACTTAGGACCTGACAACAACTGGAGTGAAATCCCGAGAGACCCCTTGCAACTTGCATGGAGTCTGGCCTCTTCTGAGGCCACATGAGCGGGTCCCTGAGGTCCCTGTCGTAACTCGAGTGGGACCTGCTGCAACTTGAGAAAAACCTGGAAATTCTCTCCTCCAGGAGAGATGAGGCCCTTTTTTGCTGCGATGTCTCAAGGTAAATCACACCTTCCCTCTTGGACCTCAAAAAGGTCTTTCACAACCTTACTGCAACACAAGAAATTCCCCGACATACCCATCTCCACTCCAGAGGAACACCAAAGGTCCCAGCACAACTCAAGAGGAGCCCCGTTGTCCCCTCCTCAGGTCGAGTTGAGGGTGCTTTTACCTGCTTCTTAGGGGGAGGATTCCGGGAGTTCGCCTCGCATCTCAAGAAGAGGGGCTCTCAAAAGAAAAGTCAAGAGGAACTCCAGGGGTCGTGCCACCATTCCAAAAGACCCCTAAATGTCTCAGGCCTCTCCAGAGGAACCTGATTTCCCTGCACTGCCTCCACTGTCACACCGAGTATCATCTCACACCAGAATGGCACGTGTGACAGCCCCAAGGCACCTCAGGTGATAGCCACAGATCCCTGTGTGAACTCGATGGGAAAAACTGACACTGCTGCTACAGATCAGGAGGAAAGCAGACGTGCATGCCTCCACTCGAGACAAGGCCTGACTCCCCTGTATAGACTCCAGAGGAACTCCAAGATCCATGTCAGCACTGGAGAGGAAACCTCAGGTTCTGGCCTCAGCTCCAGACGAGGACTTAGGACCTGACAACAACTGGAGTGAAATCCCGAGAGACCCCTTGCAACTTGCATGGAGTCTGGCCTCTTCTGAGGCCACATGAGCGGGTCCCTGAGGTCCCTGTCGTAACTCGAGTGGGACCTGCTGCAACTTGAGAAAAACCTGGAAATTCTCTCCTCCAGGAGAGATGAGGCCCTTTTTTGCTGCGATGTCTCAAGGTAAATCACACCTTCCCTCTTGGACCTCAAAAAGGTCTTTCACAACCTTACTGCAACACAAGAAATTCCCCGACATACCCATCTCCACTCCAGAGGAACACCAAAGGTCCCAGCACAACTCAAGAGGAGCCCCGTTGTCCCCTCCTCAGGTCGAGTTGAGGGTGCTTTTACCTGCTTCTTAGGGGGAGGATTCCGGGAGTTCGCCTCGCATCTCAAGAAGAGGGGCTCTCAAAAGAAAAGTCAAGAGGAACTCCAGGGGTCGTGCCACCATTCCAAAAGACCCCTAAATGTCTCAGGCCTCTCCAGAGGAACCTGATTTCCCTGCACTGCCTCGACTGTCACTGTGAATATCGATTCGCACCATGGTGGCACGTGTGACAGCCCTGTGGCACCTCGAGGGACAGCCACAGATCCCTGCGTGAACTCGATGAGAAGGCTGACACTGCTGCTACAGCACGGGAGGAAAGTGAACGTGCATGTCTTCACTCGAGATGAGACCTGACTCCCCTGTGGAGACTACAAATGAACTCCAAGATCCAGGTCAGCACTGGAGAGGAAATCTCAGGATCTGGCCTCAACTCCAGACAAGGACTTAGGACCCAGTGCCAAATGGAGTGGAATCTGGAGAGGCCCCTCGCAAATCGCCTGGAGACTGGCCTTTCCTGAGGCCACACGAGCGGATCCCTGATATCCCGATAATAACTCAAGAGGGACCTGCCAAAACTTGAGAAAAACTAAGAGGTTCTACCCTGCAGGTTAGATGAGGCCCTTTTCCCTTGTGGCATCTAGAGGGAAATCACACCTTCCCTCTTGGGACTCGAAAGGGTCCTTCACACCCTTGCTGCAACTCAAGAAATTCCCACAAACCCTTCTCCACTAGAGAGGAACACTGAGCTTCCCACCAGAACTCAAGAGGAGCCCCGGTGTCCCCTCCTCAGCTAAAGATGAGGGTTCCTTTCCCTGCTTTGTCAGGAGAGGATTCCCGGAGTTCCTGTCACATCTCAAGAGGCAGCGCTATCAACAGGAATGTCGAGAGGAACTCCAGGGGTCATGCCACCATTCCAAAACACCCCTAAATCTCTCAATACACTGCAGAGGAACCTGATTTCCCTGCATTGCCTTTACTGTCACCGTGNATCTCAAGAGGCAGCGCTATCAACAGGAATGTCGAGAGGAACTCCAGGGGTCATGCCACCATTCCAAAACACCCCTAAATCTCTCAATACACTGCAGAGGAACCTGATTTCCCTGCATTGCCTTTACTGTCACCGTGAGTATAGATTCACACTACGGTGGTATGTGTGACAGCCCTGTGGCACCTGGAGGGAAAGCCAAAGATTCCTGTGTCTACTCGAGGAGAATCCTGACACTGCTGCTACAGGTCGGGAGGAAAGCGGACATGCATGTCTCCACTCGAGACGAGGCCTGACACCGCTGTGGAGACTCAAGAGGTACTCCAAGATCCATATGAGCACTGAAGAAGAAACCTCAGTTTCCACCCTCAGCTCCAGACGAGGACTTAGGAACTGGCACTGACTGGAGAGGAATCCCCAGAGGCCCTTCTCAACTCGCATGGAGACTGGCTTTTCCTGAGGCCACACAATCGGGTCCCTGAGGTCCCTGTTGTAACTTGAGAGGGACCTTCTGTATCTTGAGATAAACCAGTAGATTCTCCCCTCCAGGCAAGATGAGGCCCGTTTCTGCTGAGGCATCTTGAGGGAAATCACACCATCCATCTTGGACCATGAAAGGGTCCTTCACACCCTTGCTTCCACTCTAGAAGTTCCCTGACATACCCGTCTTTACTTGAGACGAACACCAAGGGTCCCACCACAACTCAAGAGGAGCCCCGTTCCGTTATCCCCACCTCAGTTCGAGATGAGGGTTCCTTTCCCTGCTTCATCGGGAGAGGATTTCTGGCGTTCCCGTCTCATTTCAACAGGAGGCACTCTCAACAGGAAAGTCCAGAGGAACTCCAGGTGTCATGCCATCATAACAAAAGACCCCCAAATGTCTCAGTCTACTCCAGAGGAACTTGATTTCCCTGCACTGCCTCGACTGTCACCGTGAGGATCGACTAACTCCACAGTGGCACGTGTGACAGCCCTGTGGCACTTTGAGGGAAAGCCACAGATCCCTGTGTCAACTCGATGGGAAGCCTGACACTACTGCTACAGCTCAGGAAGAAAGCGGACGTGAATGTCTCCAATTGAGACGAGGCCTGACTCCCCTGTGGAGACTCCAGAGGAACCCCAAGATCCATGTCAGCACTAGAGAGGAAACCTCAGGTTCCAGACTCAGCTCCAGCCGAGGACTTGGGACCCAGCTCCGACTGGAGAGGAATCCCAAGAAGCCCCTAGAAACTCGCATGGAGACTGTCCTTTCCTGCAGCCACACAAACTGTTCCCTAAAGTCACCATCGTAAATCGAGGGGAATGTGCTGTAACTCGAGAAAGACCAAGAGATTCTCCCCTCCAGGCGAGATGAGGCCCTTTTCTGCTGCGGCCTCTCGAGGGAAATCACACCTTCCCTCTTGGACCTCTAAAGGGTCCTTCACACCCTGGCTGCAAATCAGGAAGTTCCCTGACATACCAGTCTAAACTCGAGAGGAACACCGAGGGGCCTGCCACAACTCAAGAGGAGCCCTACTGTCTGCTCCTCAGCTCGAAATGAGGCTTCCATTCCCTGCTTCTTCGGGAGAGGATTCATGGTGTTGCCGTCGCATCTCAAGTGGAGCTGCTCTCAACAGAAATGTCGAGAGGAACTCCAGGGGTCGTGCCACCATTTCAAACGACCCCCAAAGTCTCAGTCCACTCCCGATGAACCTGATTCCCCTGCACTTCCTTGACTGTAACCCCGAGTATCAGCACACACCACTGTGGCATTTGTGACAGCCCTGTTGCACCACGAAGGAAAGCCACAGATCCCTGTGTCAACTCGACAGGAAGACTGACATTGCTGCTACAGCTCGGGAGGAAAACGGACGTCCATGTCTCCAATTGAGACGAGGCCTGACTTCCCTCTTGAGACTCCAGAGGAACCCCAAGATCCATGTCAGCACTGAAGAGGAAACCTCAGCATCCGGCCTCAGCTCCAGAGGAGGACTTAGGACTTGGCAGTGACTGGAGGGAAATACCGTGAGGTCCCTCATAACTCGTATGGAGACTGTCCTTTCCTAAGGCCACACGAGCGTATCACCTGCTGAAACTCAAGAAAAACCAGGAAATTCTACCCTGCAGGCGAGATGAGGCCCTTTTCCGCTGCAGTGTCTCAAGGGAAATCACACGTTCTCCCTTGGGACTTGAAAGGGTCCTTCATACCCTTGATGCAACTCAAGAAGTTCCCCGACCACACCCATCTCCACTCGAGAGGAACAGAGAGGGTCCTGCCACAATTCAAGAGGAGCCCCGTTGTCCCCTCCTCAGCTCGAGATGAGGGTTCCTTTCCCTGCTTCATCGGAAGAGGATTGCTGGCATTCCTGTCCTATCTCAAGAGGAGGGGCTCTCAACATGAAAGTCAAGAGAAAATCCAGGGGTTGTGACACCTTTCCAAAAGACCTCCAAATGTCTCAGTCCACTCTAGATGAACATGATTAGCCTGCACTGCCTCCACTGTCACACCGAGTATCGACTCACACCACAGTGGCACATGTGACAGCCCCGTGGCACCTCAAGTGATAGCCACAGATCCCTGTGTGAACTCGACGGGAAGCCTGACACTGCTGCTACAGCTCAGGAGGAAAGCAGACATGCATGTCTCCACTCGAGATGAGGCCTTACTCCCCTGTGGAGACTCCAAATGAACCCCAAGATCCAGGTCAGCACTGGAGAGGAAATCTCAGGATCCAGCCTCAGCTCCAGATGAGGACATAGGACCCGGCAATGACTGTGGAGGAATCCCGAGAGGCCTCTCGCAGCTCGCATGGAGACTGGCCTTTCCTGAGGCCACAGGGGCGGGTCCCTGATGTCCCCATCTTAACTCGAGAGGAACCTGCCACAACTCGAGAAAAACCAGGAGATTCTCGCCTCCAGGTGACATGAGAACGTTTTACACTGAGGCGTCTTGGGGAAATCACCCCTTCCCTCTTAAACCTCGAATGGGCACTTCACAACCTTGCTGTGACTCAAGAAGTTCCCCGACATACCCGTCCGCACTCGAGAGGAACACCGAGGATCCCGCCACAACTCAAGAGGAGCCCTGTTTTCCCTTGCTCAGCTACAAGTGAGAGTCCCTTTCCCTGCTCCTTTGGGAAAGGATTCCCAGTGTTCCTGTTGCATCCCAAGAGGAGGTGCTCTCCACAGGAAAGGCAAGAGGAACTCCAGGGTCGTGCCACCATTCCAAAATACCCACAAATGTCTCAGTCCACTCCAGATGAACCTGAGTTTCCTGCATTGCCTCAACTGTCACACCGAGGATCAGCTCACAACTACGTGTCACATGTGACAGCCCTGTGGTACCTCGAAGGAAAGCCACAGATGCCTTTGTCAACATGACAGGAAGCCTGACACTGCTGCTACAGCTTGGGAGGAAAGCGGACTTGCATGTCTCCACTGCAGACGAGGGCTGACTCCCCTGTGAATACTCCAGAGGAACCTCTAGATCCATGTCAGCACTNACAGCCCTGTGGCACCTCGAAGAAAGCCACAGACGTCTCTGTCAATTCGATGGAAAGCCTGACACTGCTGCTACAGCTCGGGAGGAAAGCGGACTTGCACGTCTCCACTGAAGACGAGGCCTGACTCCCCTGTGAATACTCCAGAGGAACCCCTAGATCCATGTTAGCACTGGAGAGGAAACCTCTGGTTCCGGCCTCAGCTCCAGACAAGGACGTAGGACCCAGCACAGACTGGGGAGGGATCTCGAGAAGCCCCTCGCAACTCGCATGAAGCCTGTCCTTTCCTGAGGCCACAGGGGTGAGTCCCTGAGGTCCACAACATAACTACAGAGGTACCTGCAGCATCTCCAGAAAAACCAGGAGATTCTCAACTCCAGGCGAGATGAGGCCCTTGTCCGCTGTGGCGTCTCGTGGGAAATCACCCCTTTCCTTTTGACCCGCAAAAGGGCCCTTAACACCCTTGCTGCAACTCCAGAAGTTCCCCGACATACCCATCTACCCATCTCCACTCGAGAGGAACACTGTGGGCCCTGCCACTACTCAGGAATAGCCCCGTTTCCCCCTGCTCTGCTCCAGATGAGGGTGCCTTTCCTTGCCTCTTTGGGAAAGGATTCCCAGCGTTCTTTTTGCATCCCAAGAGGAGTCGCTCTCCACAGGAGAGTCAAGACGAACTCCAGTGGTCTACCACCATTCTGAAAGATCACCAAATGTCTCAGTACACTCGAGGTGAACTTGATTTCCCTGCAGTGCTCCGACTTTTACCCCGAGGATCGGCTCACAGCATGGTTGCACGTGTGACAGCCCTGTGGCACCTCGAAGGAAAGCCACACATTTCTGTGTCAACTCGACAGGAAGCCTGGCACTGCTGCTACAGCTCAGGAGGAAAGCAGACGTGCACGTCTCCACACGAGATGAGGCCTGATTCCCCTGTGGAGACTCCAGAGGAAACCCAAGATCTATGTCAGCACTGGAGAGGAAATCTCAGGTTCCCACCTTAGCTCCAGACGAGGACTTAGGACCCGGCACTGACTGGGGAGGTATCCCGAGAGGCCCCTCGCAAGTCTCATGGAGACTGGCCTTTCCTGAGGCCACAGGGCTCAGTCCATGATGTCCCCGAAGTAACTGGAGAGGAACCTGCCGCAACTCGAGAAAAACAAGGAAATTATCCCCTCCAGGCGAGATGAGTCTCTTGTTCCTGTGCCGTCTCGGGGAAAATCACACCTTCCCTCTTGAACCTCGAAAGGGTCCTTCACACCCTTGCTGTGACTCAAGAAGTTCCCCAACATACCCGTCTCCATTCGAGTGGAACACCAAGGGCCCTGCCACAACTCAATAGGAGCCCTGTTTTCCCCTCATCAGCTCGAGATGANAAATCACACCTTCCCTCTTGAACCTCGAAAGGGTCCTTCACACCCTTGCTGTGACTCAAGAAGTTCCCCAACATACCCGTCTCCATTCGAGTGGAACACCAAGGGCCCTGCCACAACTCAATAGGAGCCCTGTTTTCCCCTCATCAGCTCGAGATGAGGGTTCCTTTTCCTGCATCGTTGGGAAATGATTCCTGGTGTTCCCGTTGCATCTCAAGAGGAGGTGCTCTCAACAGGAAAGTCGAGAGGAACTCTAGGGATCATGCCATCACTCCTAAAGACCCACAAAATTCTCAGTCCACTCCAGATGAACCTAATTTCCCTGCACTGCCTCAACTGTCATCCCGAAGATCAGCTCACACCACGGTGGAACGTGTGACAGCCCTGTGGCACCTGGAGAGAAAGCCACAGATCCCTGTGGCAACTCGAAGGGAAGACTGACACTGCTGCTACAGCTTGGGAGGAAAGCGGACGTGCATGTTTCTACTCGAGATGAGGCCTGACTCCCCTGTGGAGAATCCAGAGGAACCCCCAGAGCCATGTCAGCACTGGAGAAGAAACCTCAGTTCCAGGCCTCATGACCAGATGCGGACTTAGCACTCGGCACTGACTGGAGAGGAATCCTGAGAGGCCCCTCGCAACTTGCATGGAGACTGGCCTTTCCTGAGGCCACGTGAGTGGGTCCCAGAGGTCCCCGTCGTAACTCGTGAGGGACCTGCCGTAACTCGAGAAAAAAAGGAGATTCTCCCCTCCAGGCGAGATGAGGCCCTTTTCCGCTGCAGCATTTCGAGAGAAATCACGGCTTCCCTCTTGAACCTCAAAAGGTTCCTCACACTCTTGCTGCAACTCTAGAAGTTCCCTGACATACCTGTCTCCACTAGAGAGGAAAACCGAGAGACATGCCACATCTCAAGAGGAGCCCCGCTGTCCTCTACTCAGTTCGAGATAAGGTTTCTTTTCCCTGCTTCAATGGGAAAGTATTCCCGGTGTTTCTGTTGCCTTTCAAGAGAAGGCACTCTCAACAGGGAATTCTAGAGGAACTCCAGCGGTCGTACCAGTACTCCAAAAGTCCCCCAAATTTCTCAGTCCACTGCACATGAAGTGATTACCTGCACTGCCTCAACTGTCACCCCGAGTATCGACTCTTAGCATGGTGGCCCCTGTGACAGCCCTGTGGCACTTTGAGGGAAAGCCACAGACCCCTGTTTCAACTCGATGGGAAGCCTGACACTGCTTCTACAGCTTGGGCAGAAAACGGACCTGCATGCATCCACTCGAGACGAGGCCTGACTCCCCTGTGGAGACTCCACAGGAACTCCAAGATCCATGTCAGCACTAGAGACGAAATCTANGGGAAAGCCACAGACCCCTGTTTCAACTCGATGGGAAGCCTGACACTGCTTCTACAGCTTGGGCAGAAAACGGACCTGCATGCATCCACTCGAGACGAGGCCTGACTCCCCTGTGGAGACTCCACAGGAACTCCAAGATCCATGTCAGCACTAGAGACGAAATCTAAGGTCCCAGCGTCAGCTCCAGATGAGGACGTAGCACCTGGCACTGACTGGACAGAAATCCCGAGAGGCCCCTCTGAACTCTCCTGGAGACTGGCCTTTCCTGAGGCCACATGAACGGCTTCCTGAGATCCCCATCGTAACTGGAGAGGGAACTGTCGCAACTCGAGAAAAACCAGGAGATTCTCCCCTCCAGTGAGATGAGGCCCTTGTCCGCTGTGGTGTCACGATGGAAATCACACCTTCCGTTTTGAACTTCGAAAGGGTCTTTCCCACTTTTGCTGCAACTCAAGAAGCTACCCGACATACCCGAATCTACATGAGAGGAACACCGAGGGGCCCAGAATTACTCGAGAGGAGCCCTGTTGTCCCCTTCTCAGCTCGAGGAGAGGGTTCCTTTCCCTGTTTCATCGGGAAAGGATTCCTGGCGTTCCCATCACATCTCAAGAGGAAGTGCTGTCAAAAGGAAAGATGAGAGGAACTCAAGGGGTCGGGTCACCATTCAAAAAGACGCCAAATATCTCAGTCCACTCCAGATGAACCTGATTTCCCTGCAATGCCTCGACTGTCACTCCAAGTATCGACTCACACCACAGTGGCACGTGTGATAGAAGTGCTGTCAAAAGGAAAGATGAGAGGAACTCAAGGGGTCGGGTCACCATTCAAAAAGACGCCAAATATCTCAGTCCACTCCAGATGAACCTGATTTCCCTGCAATGCCTCGACTGTCACTCCAAGTATCGACTCACACCACAGTGGCACGTGTGATAGCCCTGTGGCACTTCGAGGGAAAGCCACAGATCCCTGTGTCAACTCGACAGGAAGCCTGACACTGCTGCTACAGCTCGGGAGGAAAGCAGATATGCATGTCTCCACTCGGGACAAGGCCTGAATCCCCTGTGGAAACTCCAAAGGTACACCAAGATTCATTTCTGTACTGGAGAGGAAATCACAGCTTCCTGCCCCAGCTCCAGACGAGGACTTAGGACCCAGCACCGACTGGAGAGGAATCCTGAGAGGTCCCTCGCAACTTGCATGGAGTCTGACCTTTCCTGAGGCTACACGAGCGAGTCCCTGAAGTCCCCATCGTAACTCGAGAGGGACCTGCCACAACTGAAGTAAAACCAGGAGAGTCTCCCTTCCAGGCGAGATGAGGCCCTTTTCCGCTGTGGCATCTCCAGGGAAATCACACATTACTTCTTACACGTTGAAAGGGTCCTTCACACCCTCACAACAACACAGGGAGTTCCCGACATAACCGTCTCCACTCGAGAGGAACACCAAAGGTCCCACTACAACTCAAGAGGAGCCTTGCTGTTCCCCCTCAGCAAAAGATGAGGCTTCCTTTTCCTGTTTAATGGTAAAGGATCCTGGTATTCCCCTTGCATCTCAAGAGGAGTTGCTCTCAACAGGAAAGTCGAGGGGAACTCCAGGGGTCGTGCCACAATTGAAAAAGATGCCCAAATGCCTCAGTCCACTCCAGAGTAACCTGATTTCCCTGCACTGCCTTGAAAGCCACCCCGAGTATTGGCTCACATCACAGTGGCACGTGTGACAGCCCTATGGTACCACAAGGGAAAGCCACAGATCCCTGTTACAACTCGACAGGAAAACTGACACTGCTGCTATAGCTCGGGAGGAAAGCGGACGTGCATGCCTCCACACGAGATGAGGCCTGACTCCCCTGTGGAGACTCCAGAGGAACCCCAAGATCCAAGTTAGCACTGGAGAGGAAACCTCAGGTCCCGGCCTCAGCTCCAGATGAGGACTTAGGATCGGGCACCGACTGGAGAGGAATCCCGAGTGGCCCCTTGCAACTGGCATGGAGACTGGCCTTTCCTGAGGCCACACGAGCTTGTCCCTAGTATCCCTGTTATAACTCGAGAGGCATCTGTTGCAAGTCGAGAAAAACCAGGAGATTCTCCCCTCCAGGCGAGATGAGGCCCTTTTCCGCTGTGGCTTCTCAAGGGAAATCACACGTTCCCTCTGGGACCTCAAAAGGGTCCTTCACACCCTTGCTGCAACTCAAGAAATTCCTTACATAACCGTCTACTCTCGAGTTGAATACCGAGGGTCCTGCCACTACTCAAGAGGAGCCCTGATGTCCCATCCTCAGCTTGAGATGAGGCTTCCTTTCTCTGCTTCGGCGGGAAAGGTTTCCCAGTGTTACCATCACATTTCAAGAGGAGGCGCTCTGAACAGGAAAGTCGATAATGACTCCAGAGGTCTCGCCACCATCCAAAAGACCACAAAATGACTTAATCCACTCCAGGTGAACCTGATTTCCCTGCACTGTCTCGACTGTCACCCCAAGTATCGACTCACACCATGGTGGCACGTGTGACAGCCCTTTGGAATCTAGAGGGAAAGCTACAGATCCTGTGTCAACTCGAGAGGAAACCTGACACTGCTGCTATAGCTCGGGAGAAAGCAGACTTGCATGTCTCCACTAGAGACGAGGCCTGACTCCTCTGTGGAGACTCCAGAGGAACCCCAAGATCCATGTAAGCACTGGAGAGGAAACCTCAGGTTCCAGCCTCTGCTCCAGGCGAGGGCTTAGGACATGGCACCGACTGGAGAGGAATCCCGAGAGGCAACTCACAACTCGCATGGAGACTGGCCTTTCCTGNAGGCCTGACTCCTCTGTGGAGACTCCAGAGGAACCCCAAGATCCATGTAAGCACTGGAGAGGAAACCTCAGGTTCCAGCCTCTGCTCCAGGCGAGGGCTTAGGACATGGCACCGACTGGAGAGGAATCCCGAGAGGCAACTCACAACTCGCATGGAGACTGGCCTTTCCTGAAGCCACATGAGTAGGTCCCAGAGGTCCCCATTGTAACTCGAGAGGGACCTGCTGCAACCCGAGAAAAACCAGGAGATTCTCCCCTCCAGGCGAGATGAGGCCCTTTTCCTCTGCGGCGTCTCGAGGGAAATCACACCTTCCCTTTGAACCTCGAAAGGGTCCTTCACCCCACTGCTGCAACTCAAGAAGTAGCCCCACATACCCGTTTTGATTGGAGAGAAACACCGAGGGTCCCGCCAAAACTCAAGAGGAGCCCCAATGTCCCCTCCTCAGCCTGAGATGGGGGTTCCTTTCCCTGATTCATTGGGAAAGATTTCCTGGCGTTCCAGTCACAACTCAGGAAGAGGTGCTCTCAAAATGAAAGTCGAGAGGAACTCCAGGGGTCATGTCACAATTCCAAAAGACCCCTAAATGTCTCAGTCAACTCCAGAGGAACCTGTTTTCCCTGCACTGCTTCGACGGTCACCCCGAGTATCGACTCACACCACGGTAGCACTTTTGAGAGCTGTGTGGCACCTCGAAGGAAAGTCACAGATCCCTGTGTCAACTGGACGGGAAAACTGACGCTGCTGCTACAGCTCAGGAGGAAAGCTGATGTGCATGTCTCCACTTGAGATGTGGCCTGACTCCCCTTTGGAGACTCCAGAGGAACCCAAGGATCTATGTCAGCACTGGAGAGGGAACCTCAGGTTCTGGCCTCAGCTCCAGACGAGGACTTTCGACCTGGCCAACTGGAGAGGAATCCTGAGATGCCCCTCCCAGCTCGCCTGGAGACTGGACTTTCCTGAAGCCACAAGAGCGGGTCCCTGATATCCCCATCTTAATTCAAGAGGGACCTGCTGCAACTTGAGAAAAATCAGGAGTTTCTTCCCTCCAGGTGAGATGACCCCCTTTTCCACTGCGGCTTCTCAAGGGAAATCAAAGCTTCCCTCTTGGACCTCAAAAGTGTCCTTCACACCCTGGGTGCAACTCAGGAAGTTCCCCTACATACCTGTCTCCACTCGAGAGGAACAACAAGGGTCCCTCCACAACTCAAGAGGAGCCCCATTGTCCCCTCCTCAGCTCTAGATGAGGGCTCCTTTCCCTGTTTCATCGGGAAAGGATTTCCGGTGTTCCCATCACATCTCGAGAGGAGGCACTCTCAACAGGAAAGTCGAGAGGAACTCCAGGGGCCATGCCACCATTCCAAAAGACCACCAAATGTCTCAGTCCAGTCCAGATGAACCTGATTTCCCTGCACTGCCTCGACTGTCACCCCGAGTATTGACTCACACCATGGTGGCACGTGTGACAGCCCTTTGCCACCTCGAGAGAAAGCCACAGATCCCTTTGTCCACTCGATGGGAAGCCTGACACTGCTGCTACTGCTCAGGAGGAAAGTGGATGTGCATGTCTCCACTCGACACGAGGCCTGACTCCCCTGTGGAGACTACAGAGGTAATCCAATTTTAATGTCAACACTTGAGAGGAAACCTCAGATTCAGACGAGGATTTAGGACCCAGCACCAACTAGAAAGAAATCCCTAGAGGCTCCTAGCAACTGGCATGGAGACTGGCCTTTCCTGAGGCCACACGAGCTGGTCCCTGATGTCCCCATGAAAGTTGAGAGGGACCTGCTGCAATTTGAAAAACAAACAAACAAAAAAAACACAGGAGATTCTCCACTACAGGCAAAATGAGGCCCTTTGCCGCTGTGGCACCTTGAGGGAAATCACAGCTTCCCTCTTGAACTTCCAAAAGGTCCTTCAGAACCTGGCTGCAACTCAAGAAGGTCCTCGACATACCCGACTCCACGTGAGAGGAACACTGAGGGTCCTGCCACAACTCAACAGGAGCCTCGTTGTTCCCTCCTGAGCTCGAGAGGAAGATTCCTTTCCCTGCTTCATCGGGAAACGATTCCCGGCGTTTCCTTCACATCTCAAGAGGAGGCGCTCTCAACAGGAACGTCAACAGGAACTCTAGGGTTCGTGCCACCATTCCAGAAAACCTCCAAATGTCTCAGTCCAATCCAGATAAACCTGATGTCCCTGCACTGCCTTGATTGTCACCCCAAGTATCAACTCACACCACGGTGGCACGTGTGACAGCCCTATGACACCACAAGGGAAAGCCAAAGATCTCTGTTACAACTCGACGGGAAAACTAACACTGCTGCTACAGCTCGGGAGGAAAGCACACGTCCATATGTCCTCTCGAGACAAGGCTGACTCGTCTGTGGAGACTCCAGAAAAATCCCAAAATCCAAGTTAGCACTGGAGAGGAAACCTCACTTTCCTGCCTCAGCTCCAGACTAGTACCTAGGACCCGGCACCGACTGAAGAGGAACCCTGAGTGGCCCCTCGCAACTCGCATGGAGACTGGCCTTTCCTGAGGCCACACGAGCTTTTCCCTAGGGTTCCCGTCGTAAGTCAAGAGGAACCTGCCGCAACTTGAAAAAAACCAGGAGATTCTCCCCTCCAGGCCAGATGAGGCCCTTCTCCATTATGGGGTTTCCGGGAAATCACCCCTTCCTTCTTGAACTTTGAAAGGGTCTTTCACACCCTTGCTGCGACTCAAGAAGTTCCCCGACATACCCGTCTCTGATCAAGAGGAATACCGAGGGTCCCGTCACAATTCACGAGGAGACCCGTTTTCCCCTGTTCAGCTCCAGATGAGGATCCCTTTCCCTACTCCGTCGGGAAAGGACTCCTGGTGTTCCCTTCACATCCCAAGAGGAGGCACTCTCCACAGGAGAGTCGAGAGGAACTCCAGGGGTCGCGCTACCATTCCAAGAGGCATACAAATGTCTCAGTCTACTCCAGATGAACCTGATTTCCCTGCACTGCCTCGACTGTCACACCGCATGTTCACTCACACCATGGTGGCACGTTTGACAGTCCTGTTGCACGAGGGAAAGCCACAGATCTCTGTCTCACCTCGACTTGTAGCCTGACACTGCTGCTACAGCTCGGGAGGAAAGCGAACGTATGTGTCTCCACTCAAGTCGAGGCCTGACTCCCTTGTGGAGACTCCAGAGGATCCCCAAGATACCTGTCAGCACTGAGTGGAAACATCAGGTTCCGGCCTCCACTCCAGATGAGGACTTAGGACTCGGAACAGACTGTGGAGGAATCCCGAGAGGCCTCTGGCAACTCGCATGGAGACTGGCCTTTCCTGAGGCCACACAGGCGGGTCCCAGAGGTCCCCATCATAACTCGAGAGGAACTTACCATAACTTGAGAAAAACCAAGAGATTCTCCCCTCCAGGGGAGATGAGGACCTTTTCAATTGCGGCGTCTCGTGGGAAATCACCACTTCCCTCTTGAACCTCAAAAGAGTCCTTCACATTCTTGCTGCCACTCACAAAGACGCTCGACATAACCGTCTCCACTTGTGAGGAACACCAAGGGTCCCGCCACAACCCAAGAGGAGCCCCGTTTTCCCCTGCTCAGGTTCAGATAAGTGTCCCTTTCCATGCTCCATCGGGAGAGGATATTCAGCATTCCAGTCGCATCCCAAGCAGGGGTGTTCTTCACAGGAGAGTCGAGAGGAAGTCCAGAGGTCGTGCCACCATTCCAAAAGAGCTGCATAACTCTCAGTCCAATCCAGATGAACCTGATTTCCCTGCACTGCTTCGACTGTCACCTGGTGTTTCAGCTCACACCATGGTGGCACCTGTGACAGCTTTGTGGCACCTCGAGCGGAAGACACAGATCCCTGTGTCAACTCGACGGGAAGCCTGTCACTGCTGCTACAGCTCAGGAAGAAAGCGGACGTGCACGTCTTCACTCGAGACGAGGCCTGACTCCACCGTGGGAACTACAGAGGAACCCCAAGATCCATGTCAGCACTGGAGAGGAAACCTCAGGTTCCAGCCTCAGCTCCAGACGAGGACTTAGGACTCGGCACCGACTGGGGAGGAATCCCAATAGGTCCCTCACAACTCGCATGGAGACTGACCTTTCCTGAGGCACAGGGGAGGGTCCCTCAAGTCCCCATCGTAACTCGACNGCACTGGAGAGGAAACCTCAGGTTCCAGCCTCAGCTCCAGACGAGGACTTAGGACTCGGCACCGACTGGGGAGGAATCCCAATAGGTCCCTCACAACTCGCATGGAGACTGACCTTTCCTGAGGCACAGGGGAGGGTCCCTCAAGTCCCCATCGTAACTCGACAGGAACCTGCCGCAACTCGAGAAAAACCAGGAGATTCTCCCCTCCAGGCCAGATGAGGCCCTTGTCCATTATGGGGTATCCGGGGAAATCACTCCTTCCCTCTTGAACCTTGAAAGGGTCCTTCACACCCTTGCTGCGACTCAAGAAGTACCCCGACATATCCTTTTCCAATTGAGAGGAATACCGAGGGTCCCATCACAACTCACGATGAGACCCGTTTTCCCCTGCTCAGCTCGAGATGAGCATCCCTTTCCCTCCTCCATCGGGAAAGGATTCCTGGCATTTCCTTCCCATCCCAAGAGGAGGCACTCTCCACTGCAGAGTCGAGAGGAACTCCAGGGGTCATGCCACCATTCCAAGAGACGTACAAATGTCTCAGTCCACTCCAGATGAACCTGATTTCCCTGCACTGCCTCGACTGTCACTCTGTGTGTTCACTCACACCATGGTGGCACATTTGACAGCCCTGTGGCACGAGGGAAAGCCACAGATCCCTGTCTCACCTCGACTTGTAGCCTGACACTGCTGCTACAGCTCGGGAGGGAAGCGGACGTACACGTCTCCACTCGAGTAGAGGCCTGACTCCCCTGTGGAGACTCCAGAGGAACCCCAAGATACCTGTCAGCAGTGAGAGGAAACCTCAGGTTCTGGCCTCAGCACNCGGGAGGGAAGCGGACGTACACGTCTCCACTCGAGTAGAGGCCTGACTCCCCTGTGGAGACTCCAGAGGAACCCCAAGATACCTGTCAGCAGTGAGAGGAAACCTCAGGTTCTGGCCTCAGCACCAGACGAGGACTTAGGATTCAGAACCGACTGTGGAGGTATCCCCAGAGGCCCCTGGCAACTCGCATGGAGACTGGCCTTTCCTGAGGCCACTCGTGCGGGTCCCTGTGGTCCCCATCATAACTCGAGAGGAACCTGCCACAACTCAAGAACAACCAGGAGATTCTCCCCTCCAGGCGAGATGAGGCCCTTGTCCACTCGGGCGTTTCAAGGGAAATCACCCCTTCCACCTTGAACCTCAAAAGGGTCCTTCAAACCCTTGCTGTGACTCAAGAAGTTCCCTGACATTCCTGTCTCCACTCGAGAGGAACAAGGGGTCCCACCACAACTGAAGAGGAGCCCCGTTTCCCCCTGCTCAGCTCCAGATGAGCATCCCTTTCCCTGCACCATCGGGAAAGTATTCCCGGCGTTCCTGTCACATCCCAAGAGGAGGCGCTCTCCACAGGAGAGTCGTGAGGAACTCCAGGTGTCGTGCCACCATTCCAAAAGACCTACAAATGTCTCGGTGCACTCCAGATGAACCTGATTTCCCTGCACTGCATTGACTGTCATNCCAAGAGGAGGCGCTCTCCACAGGAGAGTCGTGAGGAACTCCAGGTGTCGTGCCACCATTCCAAAAGACCTACAAATGTCTCGGTGCACTCCAGATGAACCTGATTTCCCTGCACTGCATTGACTGTCATCCCGAGGATCGGCTCACACCACGGTGGCATGTTTGACAGCCCTGTGGCACCGTGAGGGAAAGCCTCAGTTTCCTGTGTCACCTCGATTGAAAGATTGATACTGCTGCCACAGCTCGGGAGGAAAACGGACGTTCATGTCTCCACTCGAGATGAGGCCTGACTCCCCTGTGGATACTACAGAGGAACCCCAAGATCCGTTAAGCACTGGAGAGGAAATCTCTGGTTCCGGCCTCAGCTCCAGGCAAGGACTAAGGACGCGGCACCGACTGTAGAGGAATCCTGAGAGGCCTCTCACAACTCGCATGGAGACTGGCCTTTCCTGAGGCCACACGGGGGGTTCCCTGAGGTCCCTGTCATAACTCGAGAGGAACCTGCCGTAACTTGAAAAAAACGTAGAGATTCTCCTCTCCAGGGGAGATGAGAACCTTGTCAATTGCAGCATCTCGGGGGAAATCACCGCTTCCCTCTTGAACCTCAAAAGGGTCCTTCATATCCTTGCTGCCCCTCACAAAGTCGCCGACATAACCGTCTCCACTTGTGAGGAACACCGAGGGTCCGGCCACAACCCAAGTGGAGCCCCGTTTTCCCCTTCTCAGTTACAGATGTGTGTCCCTTTCCATGCTCCGAAGGGAAAGGTTTCCTAGCATTCCCATCACATCCCAAGAGGAGGTGCTCCCCACAGGAGAGTCGAGAGAAAGTCCAGAGGTCGTGACACCGTTCCAAAAGACCCCCAAATCTCTCAGACCACTCTAGATGAACTTGATTTTCCTGCACTGCCTCGACTGTCACCCAGTGTTTCAGCTCACACCATGGTGGCACATGTGACAGCTCTGTGGCACTTCGAGGGGAAGACACAGATCCCTGTGTCAGCACGATGGGAAGCCTGTCACTGCTGCCACAGCTTGGGAGGAAAGTGGACGTGCATGTCTCCACTCGAGACGAGGCCTGCCTCCCCTGTGGAAACTCGAGAGGAACTCCAAGATCCATGTCAGCACTGGAGAAGAAACCTCAGGTTCCGGCCTCAGCTCCAGACGAGGACTTAGGACTCGGCACCGACTGCGGAGGAATCCCAATAGGTCACTCACAACTCGCATGGAGACTGACCTTTCCTGAGGCACAGGGGCGGGTCCCTCAAGTCCCCATCGTAACTCGACAGGAACCTGCCACAACTCGAGAAAAACCAGGATATTCTCCCCTCCAGGCCAGATGAGGCCCTTGTCCGTTATGGGGTCTCCGGGGAAATCATTCCTTCCCTCTTGAACGTTGAAAGGGTGCCGCGACTCAAAAAGTTCCCCAATATACCCATCTCCAATCGAGAGGTATACCGAGGGTCCCTTCACAACTTACAAGGAGACCCGTTTTCCCCTGTTCAGCTCCAGATGAGGGTCCCTTTCCCTGCTCCGTCGAGAAAGGATTCCTGGCGTTCCCTTCCCATCCCAAGAGGAGGCGTTCTCCACAGGAGAGTCGAGAGGAACTCCAGGGGTCGTGCCACCAATCCAAGAGACGTACAAATGTCTCAGTCCACTCCAGATGAACCTGATTTCGCTGCACTGCCTCGACTGTCACACCGCCTGTCGGCTCACACCATGGTGGCACGTTTGACAGCCCTGTGGCACGAGGGAAAGCCACAGATCCCTGTCTCACCTCTACGTGTAGCCTGACACTGCTGCTACAGCTCGCGAGGAAAGCGGACATATGCATCTCCATTCAAGTCGAGGCCTGACTCCCCTGTGGAGACTCCAGAGGCACCCCAAGATCCATGTCAGCACTGAGAGGAAACCTCAGGTTCCAGTCTCAGCTCCAGACGAGGACTTAGGACTCAGAACAGGTGTAGAGGTATCCCCAGAGGCCCCTGGCAACTCGCATGGAGACTGGCCTTTCCTGAGGCCACTCGTGCGGTTCCCTGTGGTCCCCATTGTAACTCGAGAGGAACCCGCCGCAACTCGAGAACAACCAGGAGATTCTCCCCTCCAGGCCAAATGAGGCCTTTGTCCATTATGGGGTCTCTGGGGAAATCACCCCTTCCCTTTTGAACCTTGAAAGAATCCTTCACACCCTTGCTGTGACTCAAAAAATTCCCCAACATACCCGTCTTCAATCGAGAGGAATACCTAGGGTCCCGTCACAACTCACGAGGAGACCCGTTTTCCCTTGTTTAGCTCCAGATGAGGGTCCCTTTCCCTATTCCATCAGGAAAGGATTCCTGGCATTCCCTTTGCATCCCAAGAGGAGGCACTCTCAGCAGGAGAGTCGAGAGGAACTCCAGGGGTCGTGCCACCATTCCAAGAGACGTACAAATGTCTCAGTCCACTCCAGATGAACTTGATTTTCCTGCACTGCCTCGACTGTCACCCAGTGTGTCGGCTCATACCATGGGGGCACGTTTGACAGCACTGTGGCACGAGGGAAAGCCACAGATCCCTGTCTCACTTTGACGTGTAGCCTGACACTGCTGCTACACCTCGAGAGGAAAGCGGACGTACGTGTCTCCACTTGACTCGAGGCCTGACTCCCCTGTGGAGACTCCAGAGGAACCCCAAGATACCTGTCAGCACTGGAGAGGAAACCTCAGGTTCCAGCCTCAGCTACAGACAAGCACTTAAGACCTGGCACCGACTGTAGAGGTATCCCCAGAGGCCCCTGGCAATTGGCATGGAGACTGACCTTTCCTCAGGCACAGGGGTGGGTCCCTGCAGTCCCCATCGTAACTTGAGAGGTACCTGCCAGAACTCAAGAAAAACCAGGACCTTCTCCCCTCCAGGCAAGATGAGACTCTCATCCGCTGTGGTGTCTCGGGGAAATCACCCCTTCCCTCTTGAACATTGAAAGAGTCCTTCACACGCTTGCTCGGACTCAAGAAGTCTCCTGACATACCCGTCTCCACTTGAGAGGAACACCGAGGGTCCTGCCACATCTCAAGAGGAGCCCCGTTTTCCCCTGCTCAGCTCCAGATGAGGGTCCCTTTCCCTGCTCCGTTGGGAAAGGATATTCGANGAAAGAGTCCTTCACACGCTTGCTCGGACTCAAGAAGTCTCCTGACATACCCGTCTCCACTTGAGAGGAACACCGAGGGTCCTGCCACATCTCAAGAGGAGCCCCGTTTTCCCCTGCTCAGCTCCAGATGAGGGTCCCTTTCCCTGCTCCGTTGGGAAAGGATATTCGATGTTCCCGTCACATCTGAAGAAGAGGCACTCTCCACAGGAGAGTCAAGAGGAACTCCAGGGGTCGTGCCCCTATTCTTAAAGACCCGCAGATGTCTACGTCCACTCCAGATGAACCTGATTTCCCTGAACTACCTCGACTGTCACCCTGAGTATTGGCTCACACCATGGTGGAACATGTGACAGCACTGTGGCACCTGGAGGGAAAGCCACAGATCTATGTGTCAAATCACCGGGAACCCTGACACTGCCTCTACAGCTCAGGAGAAAGGGACATGCATGTCTCCACTCGAGACGAGGCCTGACTACCCTGTGGAGACTTCAGAAGAACACCAAGATCCATGTAGGCACTGGACAGGAAACTTCAGGTCCCTGCTGCAGTTCTAGGCAATGACTTAGGACCCGGCCACGACTGGAGAGGAATCCTGAGAGGCCCATCACAAACTGCATGGAAATGGGCCTTTCCTGAGGCCACATGAGCGGGTCCCTGCAGTCCCCATTGTAACTCGAGAGGGATCTTCTGCAACTCGAGAAAAACCAGGAGATTCTCCACTCAAGACGAGATGAGGCCCTTTTCCACTGTGGCATCTCAAGGGAAATCACACCTTCCCTCATGGACATCGAAAGGGTCCTTCACACCCTTGCTGCAACTCAATAAGTTTCCCGATATACCCGTCTCCACTTGAGAGGAACACGGAGTGTTCCACCACAACTCAAGAGGAGCCCCGATGTTCCCTCTGCAGTCCAAGATGAGGCTTCCTTTCCCTGCTTCATCTAGAAGGGATCCCAGGCGTTCCCATCGCATCTCAAGAGGAGGCTCTCTCAACAGGAAAGTCACGAGGAACTCTAGGGGTCGTGCCACATTTCCAAAAGACCCGAAAATGTCTCAGTCTACTCCAGAGGAATCTGATTTCCATGCACTGCCTCGACTGTCACCCCGAATATTGACTGACACCGTGGTGAAACATGTGAAAGTTTTTTGGCACCTTGAGGGAAAGCCACAGATCCCTGTGTCAACTCGACGGTAGGTCTTACACTGCTGCTACAGCTCAGGAGAAAAGCGGACATGCATGACTCCACTCGATATGAGGCCTGACTCCCCTGTGTAGACTCCAGAGGAACCCCAAGATCCATTTAAGCACTGGTGAGGAAACCTCAGATTCCGGCCTCAGCTTCAGATGAGGACTTAGGACGCTGCACCGACTGGAGAGGAATCCCGAGAGGGCCCTGGCAACTCTCATGGAGACTGCACCTTCCTGAGGCCAAATATGCGGGTCCCTGAGGTCCCCAACGTACTAGAGAGGGACCTGCCACAGCTCGAGAAAAACCAGGAGATTCTCCCTTCCGGGTGAGATGAGGCCCTTTTCCGCTTCTCTGTCCTGAGGGAAATCACCCCTTCCATCTTGGTCCTTGAATGGGTCCTTCACGTACTTGCTGCAACTCAAGAAGTTCCCGACATACCTGTCTCCACTCAAAAGGAACACCCACGGTCCTGCCACAATTCAAGACGAGCCCTGTTTTCCCCTCCTCTGATGGAGATGAGGGTTCCTTTCCCTGCTTTGTCAGGAAAGGATTCCCGGCATTTCCGTCACATCTCTAGAGGAGGCACTCTCAACAGGAAAGTCGAGAGGAAATCCAGGGGTATTTCCACCATTCCAAAAGACCCCCAAATGTCTCAGTCTACTCCACATGAACCTTATACCCCTGCACTGCTTCAACTGTCACCCCGAGTTCAATTCACACCACAGTGGCACGTGTGACAGCCCTGTGGCACCTTGAGGGTAAGCCATAGATACCTGTGTCAACTTGAAAGAGGAATCCAGAGGTGCCCCTCGCAACTCGCATGGAGACTGGCCTTTCCTGAGTCCACACGAGCGGGTCCCTGAGGTCCACGTCTTAAAAGGAGAGGGACCTATCGCAACTAGAGAAAAACCAGTAGATTCTCCCCTCCAGGCAAGATGAGTCCCTTTTCTGCTGCGGCGTCTCGAGAGGAAAGCAACCGTGCATGTCTCAACTCAAGACGAGGCCTGATTCCCCTGTGGAGACTCCAGAGGAACCCAAGATTCATGTCAGCACTGGAGAGGAAACCTCATGTTAGAGCCTCAGTTCCAGATGAGGACTTAGGACCCGGCAACGACTGGAGAGGTATCCCGAGAGGCCCCTTGCAACTCACATGGAGACTGGCCTTTCTTGAGGCAACACGAGTGGGTCCCTGAGGTCCCCGTCGTAACTCGAGAGGGACCTATCACAACTAGAGAAAAGCCAGGAGCTTCTCCCCTCCAGGCGAGATGAGGCCTTTTTCCACTGCGGTGACTTGAGGGAAATCACACATTCCCTCTTGGACCTCGAAAGAGTCCTTCACACTCATGCTGCATCTCAAGAAGTTCCCCAACATACTTGTCTCCACTCGAGAGGAATAAAAGAGGGTCCCGCCACAACTCAAGAGGAGCCCCGTTGTCCCTTCCTCAGCTCGAGATGAAGGATCTTTTCCCTGCTTCGTTAGGAAAGGATTCCAGGCGTTCCCGTCCATCTCAAGAGGAGGCACTGTCAACATGAAAGTAGAGAGGAACTCGACGGGTCATGCCACCATTCCAAAAGACCACCAAATGTCTCTGTCCACTCCAGACGAACTTGATTTTCCTGCAGTGCCTCTATTGTCACTCCAAGTATCGACTCACAGCACGGTGGAGCATGTGACAGCCATGTGGCACCTCGAGGGAAAGCCATTGATCGCTGTGTCAACTCGACGGGAAGCCTGACACTGATGTTACAGCTCATTCGGACAGAGGACGTGCATGTCTCCACTCGAGACGAAGCCTGACTCCCTTGCAGAGAATCCAGAGGTACCTCACGTTCTATGTCAGGACTGAAGAGGAAACCTCAGGTCCCGGCCTCAGCTCCAGACGAGGACTTTGGACCGGGCACCGACTGGAGAGGAATCCTGAGAGGCTCCTCGCAACTCGCATGGAGACTGGCCTTTCCTGAGGCCACATGAGCCTGATGTCCGCACCGTAACTCGAGAGGAACATGTCACAACTCAAGAAAAACCAGGAGATTCTTCCCTCCAGTCTAGATGAGGGCCTTTTCAGCTGAGGCATCTGGAGGGAAATCACACCTTCCCTTTTGGACCTCGAAAGGGTCCTTTAAACACTTGCTATGACTCAAGAAGTTCCCCGACATACCTGTCCCACTCGAGAGGAACACCAAGGGTACTGCCCCAACTCAAGAGGAGCGCCGTTTTCTCCTCCTCAGCTCAAGATGAGGCTTCCTTTCCCTGCCTCGTCAGGAAAGGTTTCCTGGCGTTCCCATGACATTTCAAGAGGAGGCGCTCTCAACAGGAAAGTCGAGAGGAACTCCAGGGGTCATGCCACCATTCCAAAAGATACACAAATGTCTCATTCCACTCCAGAGGAAACTGACATCCCTGCACTGCCTCGACTGTCACCCCGAGTATCAACTCATACCACTTTGGCACGTGTGACAGAGCTGTGGCACCTCGAAGGAAAGGAAAGCCAAAGATCCCTATGTCAACTCCACCAAAAGACTGACATTGCTGCTACCGCTCAGGACAAAAGCAGACATGCATGTTTCCACGCGAGACAGGGCCTGACTCCCTTGTGGAGACTCCAGAGGAACCCCAGTATCCATGTCAGCACTGGAGAGGAAACCTCCGGTTCCAGCCTCAGCTCCAAATGAGGAGTTAGGACCAGGCACTGATTGAAGAGGAATCCAGAGGTGCCCCTCGCAACTCGCATGGAGACTGGCCTTTCCTGAGTCCACACGAGCGGGTCCCTGAGGTCCACGTCTTAAAAGGAGAGGGACCTATCGCAACTAGAGAAAAACCAGTAGATTCTCCCCTCCAGGCAAGATGAGTCCCTTTTCTGCTGCGGCGTCTCGAGAGAAATCATACCTTCCCTCTTGGACCTCGAAAGAGTCCTTCACTCCCTTGATGAATCTCAAGAAGTTCCTGTCATACCCGTCTCCATTCAAGAGGAACACCAAGGGTCCCGCCACAACTCAAGTGGAGTTCCATTGTCCCCTACTCAGCTTGAGATGAGGGTTCCTTTCCCTGCTTCATTGGGAAAGGATTTGCAGCATTCCCGTCGCATCTCAACTGGAGGCACTCTTAAAAGAAGAAAGTCGAGAGGAACTCCAGGGTCGTGTCACCATTCCAAAAGACCCCCAAATGTCTCAGTCCACTCCAGATGAACCTGGCTTCCCTGCACTGCCTCGGCTGTCACCCTGAGTATTGACTCACACCATGGTGGCACGTGTGACAGCCCTGTGGCACCTGGGGGGAAAGCCACAGATCCCTGTGTCAACTCGACAAGAAGCCTGACACTGCTGCTACAGTTCAGGCGAAAAGTGGACATGCATGCCACCACTCGAGACCAGGTCTGAGTCTCCTGTGGAGACTCCAGAGGAACCCTAAGATCCATGTTAGCACTAGAGAGGAAACCACAGGTTCCGACCTCAGCTTCAAACGAGGACTAAGGAACCGAAATTGACTGGAGAGGAATCCCAAGAGGCCACTCACAACTAGCATGGAGACTGGCCTTTCCTGAGTCCACACGAGCGGGTCCCTGAGGTCCACATCTTAAATTGAAAAGGACCTATCGCAACTAGAGAAAAACCATGAGATTCTCCCCTCCAGGCGAGATGAGGCCTTTTTCCGCTATGGCTTCTCGAGGGAAATCACACCTTTGCTCCTGGACCTCAAAGGGATCCTTCACACTCTTGTTGCAACTGAAGAAGTTAGCCGACATACCTGCTCCATTGGATAGGATCACCAAGGGTCTTGCCGCAACTCAATAGGAGCCTCGTAGTCCCGTCCTCCACTCGAGATGAGGGTTCCTTTCCCTGCTTCATCGTGAAAGGATTCCCGGGATTCCCATCGCATCTCAAGAGGAGGCACTTTAAACAGGAAAATTGCGATGAAATCCAGGGGTCAAGCAACCATTCCAAAAAATCCCTAAATGCCTCAGTCCACTGCAGAGAAACCTGATTTCCCTGCTCTCCCTCGAGTGTCTCCCAGAGTATAGACTCACACCATGGTGGCACGTGTGACACCCCTGTGGCACCTCGAGGGAAAGCCACAGATCCCTGTGTCAATTCGACAGGGAGCCTGACACTGCTGCTACAGCTGCTAC
Source organism: Oreotragus oreotragus (assembly GCA_006410675.1). Classification (NCBI taxonomy): domain Eukaryota; kingdom Metazoa; phylum Chordata; class Mammalia; order Artiodactyla; family Bovidae; genus Oreotragus; species Oreotragus oreotragus. The sequence continues at coordinate 93,052 of SJYX01020367.1, forward strand.
AGCTCAGTGGAAAGCTGTCTTTCATGTCTCCATTCGAGACGAGGCCTGACTCCCCTCTGGAGACTGCAGAGAAACCCCAAGATACATTTAAGCACTGGCGAGTAAACCACAGGTTCCGGCTTCAGCTCCAGATGAGGACTTAGGACCCGGCACTAACTGGAGAGGAATCCCAAGAGCCCCATCGCAACTCGCATGGAGATTGGCCTTTCCTGAGGCCACCAGATCGAGTTCCTGAGGTCCCCTTCGCAACTCGAGAGGAACCTGTCTCAACTCGAGAAAAACCAGGAGGTTCTCGTCTTCAGGCCAGATGAGGCCCTTATCAGCTGTGGCGTCTCGAGTAAAATCACACCTTCCCTTTTGAACTTCAAAAGGGTGCTTCACACCCTTTCTGCAACTCATGAAGTTCCATGATATACCCATCTCCTCTCAAGAGGAACACCGAGGGCCCCACCACAAATCAAGAGGAGCCCTGTTGTCTCCTCAGCTCGAGATGAGGGTTCCTTTCCCTGCTTAGTTGAGAAAGAATTCCCGGCGTTCCCATCGCACCACAAGATGAGTCGCTGTCTACAGGATAGTCGAGAGGACTCCAGGGGTCGTGCCACCATTCCAAAAGATCTGCAAATGTCTCAATCCACTCCAGATGAACCTGATTTCCCTGCACTGCCTCTACTGTCACCCCGAATATCGACACACACCACGGTGGCACGTGTAACGGCCCTGTGGCACCACGAGGGAAAGCCACAGATACCTGTGTCAACTCAGCGGAAAGACAGACACTGTTGCTACAGCTCGGAAGGAAAGTGGAAGTGCATTTCTCCACTTGAGATGAGGCCTGACTCCCCTGTGGAGACTGCAGAGTTACTCCAAGATGCATGTCAGCACTGGAGAGAAAACCTCAGGTTCCGGCATCAGCTCCTCAAGGGGACATAGGAACTGACACCGACTGCAGAGGTTTCCTGAGATTCCCCTCTTAATTCTCAAGAAGACTGGACTTTTCTGAGGCCCCATGAGCATCTCCCTGAGGTCCCCGTCTTAATTCACGAGGAACATGCTGCAACTTCAGAAAAACCAGGAGATTCTCCCCTCTAGGCGAGAGGAGGCCCTTTTCTGCTGTGGCATCTCGAGTTAAATCACACCTTCCCTCTTGGACTTCGAAAGGGTCCTTCACACCCTTGCTGCAACTCAAGAAGTTCCCCGCCATATGCGTCTCCACTCGAGAGAAACATCGAGAGACACGGCACAACTCAAGAGGAGACCCATTGTCCCCCACTCAGCTTGAGATGAGGGTCGCTTTCCTGTTGCGTTGGGAAAGGATTCCCAATGTTTCTGTCGCACCTCAAGAGGAGGTGCTCTCAACAGGAAAGTCTAGAGGAACTCCAGAGGTCGTGACACCATTCCAAAAGTCCCCCAAAAGTCTCAGTCCACTGCACAAGAACCTGATTTCCCAGCACTGCCTCGACTGTCACCCTGAGTATTGACTCATACCACGGTGGCCCCTGTGACAGCCCTGTGGCACTTTGAGGGAAAGCCACAGACCCCCGTTTCAACTCGATGGGAAGCATGACACTGCTGCTAGAGCTCGGTGGGGAAGTGGATGTGCATATCTCCACTTGAGAGGAGGCCTGACTCCCCTGTGGAGACTCCAGATCCATGTCAGCACTGGAGAGAAAACCTCAGGTCCCGGCCTCAGCCCCAGACGAGGACATAGCACTTGGCACCGACTGGAGAGGAATCCTGAGAGGCCCCTCACACACGCATGGAAACTGGCCTTTCCTGAGGCCACACGAGCTTGTCCCTGAGGTCCCCATTGTAATTCGATAGGGATCTGTGCAACTCGAAAAAAAAAAAAAAAGAAGATTCTCCCCTCCAGGAGAGATGAGGGCCTTTTCCGCTGCAGTGTCTCGAGGGAAATCACACCTTCCCTCTTGGACCTTGAAAGGGTCTTTCACACCCTTGCTTCAACTCAAGAAGTTCCTCGCCATTTCCGTCTCAAATAGAGAGGAACATCGAAGGTCCCGCCATAANCTCTTATACACATCTAGATGTGTATAAGAGACAGCTCTTGGACCTCGAAAGAGTCCTTCACACTCATGCTGCATCTCAAGAAGTTCCCCAACATACTTGTCTCCACTCGAGAGGAATAAAAGAGGGTCCCGCCACAACTCAAGAGGAGCCCCGTTGTCCCTTCCTCAGCTCGAGATGAAGGATCTTTTCCCTGCTTCGTTAGGAAAGGATTCCAGGCGTTCCCGTCCATCTCAAGAGGAGGCACTGTCAACATGAAAGTAGAGAGGAACTCGACGGGTCATGCCACCATTCCAAAAGACCACCAAATGTCTCTGTCCACTCCAGACGAACTTGATTTTCCTGCAGTGCCTCTATTGTCACTCCAAGTATCGACTCACAGCACGGTGGAGCATGTGACAGCCATGTGGCACCTCGAGGGAAAGCCATTGATCGCTGTGTCAACTCGACGGGAAGCCTGACACTGATGTTACAGCTCATTCGGACAGAGGACGTGCATGTCTCCACTCGAGACGAAGCCTGACTCCCTTGCAGAGAATCCAGAGGTACCTCACGTTCTATGTCAGGACTGAAGAGGAAACCTCAGGTCCCGGCCTCAGCTCCAGACGAGGACTTTGGACCGGGCACCGACTGGAGAGGAATCCTGAGAGGCTCCTCGCAACTCGCATGGAGACTGGCCTTTCCTGAGGCCACATGAGCCTGATGTCCGCACCGTAACTCGAGAGGAACATGTCACAACTCAAGAAAAACCAGGAGATTCTTCCCTCCAGTCTAGATGAGGGCCTTTTCAGCTGAGGCATCTGGAGGGAAATCACACCTTCCCTTTTGGACCTCGAAAGGGTCCTTTAAACACTTGCTATGACTCAAGAAGTTCCCCGACATACCTGTCCCACTCGAGAGGAACACCAAGGGTACTGCCCCAACTCAAGAGGAGCGCCGTTTTCTCCTCCTCAGCTCAAGATGAGGCTTCCTTTCCCTGCCTCGTCAGGAAAGGTTTCCTGGCGTTCCCATGACATTTCAAGAGGAGGCGCTCTCAACAGGAAAGTCGAGAGGAACTCCAGGGGTCATGCCACCATTCCAAAAGATACACAAATGTCTCATTCCACTCCAGAGGAAACTGACATCCCTGCACTGCCTCGACTGTCACCCCGAGTATCAACTCATACCACTTTGGCACGTGTGACAGAGCTGTGGCACCTCGAAGGAAAGGAAAGCCAAAGATCCCTATGTCAACTCCACCAAAAGACTGACATTGCTGCTACCGCTCAGGACAAAAGCAGACATGCATGTTTCCACGCGAGACAGGGCCTGACTCCCTTGTGGAGACTCCAGAGGAACCCCAGTATCCATGTCAGCACTGGAGAGGAAACCTCCGGTTCCAGCCTCAGCTCCAAATGAGGAGTTAGGACCAGGCACTGATTGAAGAGGAATCCAGAGGTGCCCCTCGCAACTCGCATGGAGACTGGCCTTTCCTGAGTCCACACGAGCGGGTCCCTGAGGTCCACGTCTTAAAAGGAGAGGGACCTATCGCAACTAGAGAAAAACCAGTAGATTCTCCCCTCCAGGCAAGATGAGTCCCTTTTCTGCTGCGGCGTCTCGAGAGAAATCATACCTTCCCTCTTGGACCTCGAAAGAGTCCTTCACTCCCTTGATGAATCTCAAGAAGTTCCTGTCATACCCGTCTCCATTCAAGAGGAACACCAAGGGTCCCGCCACAACTCAAGTGGAGTTCCATTGTCCCCTACTCAGCTTGAGATGAGGGTTCCTTTCCCTGCTTCATTGGGAAAGGATTTGCAGCATTCCCGTCGCATCTCAACTGGAGGCACTCTTAAAAGAAGAAAGTCGAGAGGAACTCCAGGGTCGTGTCACCATTCCAAAAGACCCCCAAATGTCTCAGTCCACTCCAGATGAACCTGGCTTCCCTGCACTGCCTCGGCTGTCACCCTGAGTATTGACTCACACCATGGTGGCACGTGTGACAGCCCTGTGGCACCTGGGGGGAAAGCCACAGATCCCTGTGTCAACTCGACAAGAAGCCTGACACTGCTGCTACAGTTCAGGCGAAAAGTGGACATGCATGCCACCACTCGAGACCAGGTCTGAGTCTCCTGTGGAGACTCCAGAGGAACCCTAAGATCCATGTTAGCACTAGAGAGGAAACCACAGGTTCCGACCTCAGCTTCAAACGAGGACTAAGGAACCGAAATTGACTGGAGAGGAATCCCAAGAGGCCACTCACAACTAGCATGGAGACTGGCCTTTCCTGAGTCCACACGAGCGGGTCCCTGAGGTCCACATCTTAAATTGAAAAGGACCTATCGCAACTAGAGAAAAACCATGAGATTCTCCCCTCCAGGCGAGATGAGGCCTTTTTCCGCTATGGCTTCTCGAGGGAAATCACACCTTTGCTCCTGGACCTCAAAGGGATCCTTCACACTCTTGTTGCAACTGAAGAAGTTAGCCGACATACCTGCTCCATTGGATAGGATCACCAAGGGTCTTGCCGCAACTCAATAGGAGCCTCGTAGTCCCGTCCTCCACTCGAGATGAGGGTTCCTTTCCCTGCTTCATCGTGAAAGGATTCCCGGGATTCCCATCGCATCTCAAGAGGAGGCACTTTAAACAGGAAAATTGCGATGAAATCCAGGGGTCAAGCAACCATTCCAAAAAATCCCTAAATGCCTCAGTCCACTGCAGAGAAACCTGATTTCCCTGCTCTCCCTCGAGTGTCTCCCAGAGTATAGACTCACACCATGGTGGCACGTGTGACACCCCTGTGGCACCTCGAGGGAAAGCCACAGATCCCTGTGTCAATTCGACAGGGAGCCTGACACTGCTGCTACAGCTGCTACAGCTCAGTGGAAAGCTGTCTTTCATGTCTCCATTCGAGACGAGGCCTGACTCCCCTCTGGAGACTGCAGAGAAACCCCAAGATACATTTAAGCACTGGCGAGTAAACCACAGGTTCCGGCTTCAGCTCCAGATGAGGACTTAGGACCCGGCACTAACTGGAGAGGAATCCCAAGAGCCCCATCGCAACTCGCATGGAGATTGGCCTTTCCTGAGGCCACCAGATCGAGTTCTTGAGGTCCCCTTCGCAACTCGAGAGGAACCTGTCTCAACTCGAGAAAAACCAGGAGGTTCTCGTCTTCAGGCCAGATGAGGCCCTTATCAGCTGTGGCGTCTCGAGTAAAATCACACCTTCCCTTTTGAACTTCAAAAGGGTGCTTCACACCCTTTCTGCAACTCATGAAGTTCCATGATATACCCATCTCCTCTCAAGAGGAACACCGAGGGCCCCACCACAAATCAAGAGGAGCCCTGTTGTCTCCTCAGCTCGAGATGAGGGTTCCTTTCCCTGCTTAGTTGAGAAAGAATTCCCGGCGTTCCCATCGCACCACAAGATGAGTCGCTGTCTACAGGATAGTCGAGAGGACTCCAGGGGTCGTGCCACCATTCCAAAAGATCTGCAAATGTCTCAATCCACTCCAGATGAACCTGATTTCCCTGCACTGCCTCTACTGTCACCCCGAATATCGACACACACCACGGTGGCACGTGTAACGGCCCTGTGGCACCACGAGGGAAAGCCACAGATACCTGTGTCAACTCAGCGGAAAGACAGACACTGTTGCTACAGCTCGGAAGGAAAGTGGAAGTGCATTTCTCCACTTGAGATGAGGCCTGACTCCCCTGTGGAGACTGCAGAGTTACTCCAAGATGCATGTCAGCACTGGAGAGAAAACCTCAGGTTCCGGCATCAGCTCCTCAAGGGGACATAGGAACTGACACCGACTGCAGAGGTTTCCTGAGATTCCCCTCTTAATTCTCAAGAAGACTGGACTTTTCTGAGGCCCCATGAGCATCTCCCTGAGGTCCCCGTCTTAATTCACGAGGAACATGCTGCAACTTCAGAAAAACCAGGAGATTCTCCCCTCTAGGCGAGAGGAGGCCCTTTTCTGCTGTGGCATCTCGAGTTAAATCACACCTTCCCTCTTGGACTTCGAAAGGGTCCTTCACACCCTTGCTGCAACTCAAGAAGTTCCCCGCCATATGCGTCTCCACTCGAGAGAAACATCGAGAGACACGGCACAACTCAAGAGGAGACCCATTGTCCCCCACTCAGCTTGAGATGAGGGTCGCTTTCCTGTTGCGTTGGGAAAGGATTCCCAATGTTTCTGTCGCACCTCAAGAGGAGGTGCTCTCAACAGGAAAGTCTAGAGGAACTCCAGAGGTCGTGACACCATTCCAAAAGTCCCCCAAAAGTCTCAGTCCACTGCACAAGAACCTGATTTCCCAGCACTGCCTCGACTGTCACCCTGAGTATTGACTCATACCACGGTGGCCCCTGTGACAGCCCTGTGGCACTTTGAGGGAAAGCCACAGACCCCCGTTTCAACTCGATGGGAAGCATGACACTGCTGCTAGAGCTCGGTGGGGAAGTGGATGTGCATATCTCCACTTGAGAGGAGGCCTGACTCCCCTGTGGAGACTCCAGATCCATGTCAGCACTGGAGAGAAAACCTCAGGTCCCGGCCTCAGCCCCAGACGAGGACATAGCACTTGGCACCGACTGGAGAGGAATCCTGAGAGGCCCCTCACACACGCATGGAAACTGGCCTTTCCTGAGGCCACACGAGCTTGTCCCTGAGGTCCCCATTGTAATTCGATAGGGATCTGTGCAACTCGAAAAAAAAAAAAAAAGAAGATTCTCCCCTCCAGGAGAGATGAGGGCCTTTTCCGCTGCAGTGTCTCGAGGGAAATCACACCTTCCCTCTTGGACCTTGAAAGGGTCTTTCACACCCTTGCTTCAACTCAAGAAGTTCCTCGCCATTTCCGTCTCAAATAGAGAGGAACATCGAAGGTCCCGCCATAACCCAAGTGGAGCCCTGTTGTCACCTCCTCAGCTCGAGATGAGGCTTCCTTTCCCTGCTTTGTCGGAAAGCATTCCCGCCATTCCCGTCCCATCTCAAGAGGAGGTGATCTCAACAGAATGTCGAGAGGAACTTCAGGGATCTTGCCACCATTCCAAAAGATACATGAATGTCTCAGTCCACTCCAGATGAACCTGATTTCCCTGCACTGCCTCGACTGTGACCCCGAGTATCGACTCACGCCACAGTTGCACGTGTGACAGAACCTGTGCCACCTCGAGGGAAAGACACAGATCCCTGTGTCAACTCGACAAGAAGCCTGACACTGCTGCTACAGCTGCTACAGCTCATTGGAAAGCTGTCTTGCATGTCTCCATTCGAGACAAAGCCTGACTCCCCTCTGGAGACTCCAGAGTAAACCCAAGATCCATGTCAGCACTGGAGAGGAAACATCAGGTTCTGGCCTCTGTTCGAGTCGAGGGCTTAGGACATGGCACCGACTGGAGAGGAATCCTGAGAGGCAACTCGCAACACGCATGGAGACTGGCCTTTCCTGAGGCCACAAGAGCAGGTCCCAGAGGTCCCCATTGTAACTCGAGAGGGACCTGCCACAACTCGAGAAAAACCAGAAGATTCTCCCCTCCAGGCGAGATGAGGCCAGTTTCCACTACGGTGTTTCGAAGGAAATCAAACCTTCTCTATTGGACCTCAAAAGGTTCCTTCACACCCTTGCTGCAACTCAAGAAGTTCCCAGACATACCCTTCTAAACTCAAGAGGAAAACCAAGGGTCCTGCCACAACTCAAGAGGAGCCCCATTGTCCTCTCCTCAGCTCGAGATGAGACCTCCTTTCCCTGTTTGGGAGGGAACGGTTTTCCCACATTCCCATCACATTTCAAGAGGAGGCACTCTCAACATTAAAATCGAGAGGAAATCCAGGGGTTGCGCCAGCATTCCAAATGACACCCAAATGTCTCAGTCCACTCCAGATGAACCTGATTTTCCTGCACTGCCTCAATTATCACCCCTAATATCAACTCACACCACTGTGGCACGTGTGACAGCCTTGTGGCACCTCAAGGGAAAGCCACAGATCCCTCTGTCAACTCGACGGGAAGCCTGACAGTGCTGCTACATCTCAGGAGGAAAGCGGACGTGCATGTTTCCACAGGAGACTAGCCTGACTCCCCTTTGGAGACTCCAGAGTAATCCTAAGATCCTTGTCAGCACTGGAGAGGAAACCTCAGGTTCCGTCCTCAGCTCCAAAGGAGGACTTAGGACCTGGCACTGAATGGAAAGGAATCCCAAGAGGCCCCTCACAAATCGCATGGACACTGGCCTTACCTGATGCCAAACGAGCAGGTCCCTGAGGTCTCCATCGTAACTCGAGAGGGACCTGCCACAACTCAAGAAAAACCACGAGATTCTCCCCTTTAGGTGAGATGAGATCCTTTTCTACTGTGGCATCTCATGGGAAATCACACGTTCCCTCTGGGACCTCCAAAGGGTCCTTCATACACTTGCTGCATCTCAAAAAGTTCCCTGACATACATGTCTTTACTCGAAAGGAACACCGAGGGTCCCACCACATCTCAAGAGGAAACCCATTGTCCCCTCCTCAGCTTGAGATGAGACTTCATTTCCCTGCTTCCTCGGGAAAGGATTCCCAGAGTTCCTGGCGCATCGTAACAGGAGGCACTCTGAACAGGAAAGTGGAGAGGAACTCCAGGGGTAGTGCCACCATTTCAAAAGATCCCCAAATGTCCAAGTCCACTCCCGATGAACCTGATTTCCCTGCACTGCCTCGACTGCCATCCTAAGTATCGACTCACAACATGTTAGCACTTGTGATAGCCCTGTGACACCTGGAGGGAAAGCCATAGATCCCTGAGTCAACTCAATGAGAAGCCTGACACTGCTGTTACACCCCAGGAAGAAAGTGGATGTGCAGGTCTACACTGGAGACAAGGCCAGTGGAGACTCCAGAGGAATCCCAAAATCCATGTCAGCACTGGGGAGGAAAACTCAGGTTCCAGCCTCAGCTCCAGACTAAGACTTCAGAACTGGCACCGACTGGAGAGGAATCCTGAGAGGCCCCTAGAAACTTGCATGGAGATTAACCTTTACATAAGCTAAATGAGCCCTGCCACAACTCGAGAAAAACCAGGAGTTTCTCCCCTCCAGGCGAGATGAGGCCCTTTTCCTCTGTGGAGTCTCAAGGGAAATCACACCTTCCCTCTTGGACTTTGAAAGGGTCCTTCACACACTTGCTGAAACTCAAGAAGTTCCCTGACATACTCGGCTCCATTCAAAACGAACAACAAGGCTCCTGCCACAACTCAAGACGAGCCCCGTTGTCCCCTCCTCAGCTGGAGATGAGGGTTCCTTTCCCTGCATCGACGGAGAAGGATTCCCGGTGATCTCGTCGCATCTCAAAAGGAGGTGCTTTCAACAGGAAAGTTGAGAGAAACTCCAGGGGTCCTGCCACCATTCCAAAACACCCCAAATGTCTCAGTCCCTCTAGATAATGTTGATTTCTCTGCACTGCCTCGACTCTCACTTCGAGTATTGACTCATGCCATAGTAACACCTGTGACAGTCCTGTGGCACCTCGAGGGAGAGACACAGATCCCTGTGTCAACTTGATGGGAATTCTGACACTGCTGCTACTGCTCGGGAGGAAAGCGGACGTGCATGTCTCCACTCGAGTCGAGTCCCTACTCCCCTGTGGAGACTCCAGAGGAATCCCAAGATCCATGTCAGCACTGGAAAGGAAATCTGAGGTTCCAGCCTCAGCTCAAGACGCAAACATAGGACGCGGCACTGACTGGAGAGGAATCCCTAGAGGCCCCTAGCAACTCGTATGGTGACTGGCCTTTCCTGAGGCCACACGAGTGGGTTCCTTTCGTCCCCATCGTAACTCGAGAGGGACCTGTGACAACTTAAGAAAAACCAGGAGATTCTCCCCTCCAGGCGAGATGAGGCCCTTTTCGACTGTGGCTTCTCAAGGAAAATCACAACTTCCCTTTTGAACATCGAAAGTGTCCTTCACACCCTAGCTGCAACTCAAGAAGTTCCTCAACATACCCGTCTCTATTCCAGAGGAACACCAGTGGTCCCACCACAAATCAATAGGAGCCCCGCTGTCCCCTCCTCAGCTCGAGATGAGGCTTTCTTTGACTGCTTCATAGCTAAAGCATTCCTGGTCTTTCCATCACATCTCAAGAGGAGATGCTCTCAACAAGAATGTCAAGAGGAACTCCAGGGCTCTTGCCACCATACCAAAAGACCACCAAATGTCCAGTCCAGTCCAGATGAACATAATTTCCCTGCACTACCTCGACTAGCACCCCGAGTATTGACTCACACCATGGTGGCACGTATGACAGCCCTGTGGTGCCTCGAGGGAAAACCACAGATCCCTTTGGAAACTCGATGGGAAGACTGACACTGCTGCTACTGCTCAGGAGGAAAGTGGACGTGCATGTCTCCACTCGACACGAGGCCTGACTCCCATGAGGAGACTCCAGAGGAAACCCAAGTTTCATGTCAGCACTGGAGAGGAAACCTCAGGTTCCTGCCTCAGCTTCAGACGAGGATTTAGGACCCCACACCGCCTAGAGAGGAATCCCTAGAGGCCTCTAGCAACTCGCATGGAGACTGGCCTTTCCTGAGGCCACAAGAGCAGGTCCTTGATGTCGCCATCGTAACTCAAGAAGGACCTGCTGCAACTCGAGAAAAACCAGGAGATTCTCCCCTACAGGCGAAATGAGACCGTTTGCCGCTGCGGCATCTCGAGAGAAATCACAACTTCCTTCTTGAACTTCCAAAAGGTCATTCACACCCTGGCTGCAACTTAAGAAATTCCTCGACATACCCAACTCCATGCAAGAGGAACACCGAGGGTCCCGTCACAACTCAACAGAAGCCTTGTAGTCCCCTCCTCAGCTCGAGAGGTGGGTTCCTTTCCCTGCTTCATCAGAAAAGGATTCCCGGCATTCCCGTCACATCTCAAGAGGAGGTGCTCTCAACAGGAGTGTCAAGAGGAACTCCAGGGGTCGTGCTACCTTTCAAGAAGACCCCCAAATGTCTCAGTCCACTCCAGATGAACCTGATTTCCCTGCACTGCCTTGATTGTCAGCCCGAGTATCGACTCACACCATGGTGGCACATGTGACAGCCTTATGGTACCACAATGGAAAGCCACAGATTGCTGTTACAACCCGTCAGGAAAACTGACACTGCTGGTACAGCTCGGGAGGAAAGCGGAGGTGCATGTGTCCACTCGTGACGAGGCCTGACTCCCCTGTGGAGACTCCGGAGGGATACCAAGATCCAAGTGAGCACTGGAGAGGAAACCTCAGGTTCTGGCTTCAGCTGCAGACGAGGACTTAGGACCCGGCACCAATTGGAGAGGAATCCCAAGAGGCCCCTCGCAACTCGCATGGAGACAGGCCTCTCCTTAGGCCACTCAAGTGGTTCCCCGAGGTCCCCGTTATAACAAGAGAGGGATCTGCCGCATCCCAAGAAAAACCAGGAGATTCTCCCGGCCAGGCGAGATGAGTCCCATTTCCGCTGAGGCGTCTTGATGGAATTGACACCTTCCCTCTTGCACCTCAAAAGGGTCCTTCACCCCACTGCTGCAACTCAAGAAGTTCCCTGACATGTCGAGAGGAACACCGAGGGTAATGCCACAACTCAAGAGTTGCCCTGTGGTCCCCTCCTCAACTCGAGATGAAGTTTACTTTCCCTGTTTCTTCGGGAAAGGATTCTTGATATTCCCGTTGCATTTTAAGAGAGGCACTCTCAACAGGAAAGTCGAGAGGAACTCCAGGAGTCGTGCCACCATTTCAAAGGATCCCCACATGTTCAAGTCTACTCCCGATGAACCTGATTTCCCTGCACTGCCTTGACTGTCATCCTGAGTATTGACTCACAACACTTTAGCACTTGTGACAGCCCTGTCGCACCTGGAGGGAAAGCCATAGATCCCTGCGTCAACTCGATGAGAAGCCTGACACTGCTGTTACACCCTGGGAAGAAAGTGGATGTGCAGTTCTACACTGGAGATGAGGCCTGATTTCCCTGTGGAGACTCCAGAGGACACCCCAAGATCCATGCCAGCACTGGGGAGGAAAACTCAGATTCCGGGCTCAGCTCCAGACTAAGATTTCGGACCTGGCACCGACTGGAGAGGAATCCTAAGAGGCCCCTAGAAACTCGAATGGAGACTGACCTTTACAGAGGCCACACATGCGGGTTCCTTTTGTCCCCATTGTAACTCAAGAGGGACCTGCCACAAATTGAGAAAAACCAGGATATTCCCCCTTCCAAGCGAGATGAGGCCCTTTTCTGCTGTGGCATCTCAAGGAAAATCACAACTTCCCTCTTGAACTTTGAAAGGGTCCTTCACACCCTAGCTACAACTAAAGAAGTTCCCCGACATACCCATCTCTATTCGAGAGGAACACCAAGGGTCCCGCCACAAATCAATAGGAGTCCCGCTGTCCTCTCCTCATTTCGAGATGAGGCTTTCTTTGCCTACTTCGTAGCAAAAGCATTCCCGGCCTTCCCGTCGCATCTCAAGAGGAGACGCTCTCAGCAAGAATGTCAAGAGGAACTACAGGGCTCGTGCCACCATACCAAAAGACCACCAAATGTCTCAGTCCACTCCAGATGAACCTGATTTCCCTGCACTGGTTGGACAGTAACCCTGAGTATTTACTCACACCATGGTTACACGTGTGACATTCCTATGACACCTCGAGTTAAAGCCACAGATCCCTGTATCAACAGGATGGGAAAACTGACACTTCTGCTACAGTTGTCTCTTATACACATCTAGATGTGTATAAGAGACNTGGTGTCTTGAGGGAAATCACATCTTCCCTCGAATCTCGAAAGGTTCCTTCACACCCATGCCGCAACTCAAGAAGTTCGCTGACATACCCGTCTTCACTCAAGAGGAACAATGAGGGTCCTGCCAAAACTCAAGAGGAGCTTTGTTGTCCCCTCCTCAGCTCGAGATGAGGCTTCCTTTCCCAGCTCCATAGGGCAAGGATTCACGGCGTTCCTGTTTCATCTCAGGAGGAGGTGCTCTCAACAGGAAAGTCGAGAGGAACTCCAGGGGTTGTGCCACCTTTCCAAAAGACCCCAAATGTCTCAGTCCACTCCAGATGAACCTGATTTCCCTGCACTGCCTCGGTGGTCACCCCGAGTATCTACTCACACCATGGTGGCACATTTGACAGCCCTTTGGCACCTCGAGGGAAAGCCACAGATCCCCATGTCAACCGGACGGGAAAACAGACACTGCTGCTACTGTTAAGGAGGAAAGCAGATGTGCACGTCTCCAACGGAGACGAGGCCTGACTCCCCTGTGGAGACTGCAGAGGAACCCCAAGATCCATGTCAGCACGGGAGAGGGAACCTCAAGTTTTGTCCTCAGCTCCAGACGAGGACATTTGACCCGGCACCAACTGGAGAGGAATCCCGAGATGCCCCTCGCAACTCGCATGAAGACAGGCCTTTCCTGAAGCCACACGAGTGGGTCCCTGAGGTCCCCATCTTAATTCAAGAGGGACCTGCTGCAACTCGAGAAAAACCAGGAGTTTCTCCCCTTCAGGAGAGATGAGGCCTTTTTCCACTGCGGTGTCTCAAGGGAAATCACACCTTCTCTCTTGAACCTTGAAAGTGTCCTTCACACGCTGGGTGCAACTCAAGAAGTTCCCCGACATACCCGTCTCCAGTCCAGAGGAACAACGAGTGTCCCTCCACAACTCAAGAAGAACCCCAGTGTCCCCTTCTAAGCTTGAGATGAGGGTTCCTTTCCCTGCTTCATCGGGAAAGGATTCCTGGCATTCCCATCACATTTCAAGAGGAGGCACTCTCTACAGGAAAGGCAAGAGGAACTCCAGGGGTCATGCCACCATTCCTCGAGACCCCCAAATGTTTCCATCCAGTCCAGACGAACCTGATTTCCCTGCACTGCCTCGACTGTCACCCTGAGCATCGACTTGCACCATGGTGGAATGAGTGACAGCCCTGTGGCACCTCTAGGGAAAGCCACAGATCCCTTTGGCAACTCGATGGGAAGCCTGACACTGCTGCTACTGTTCAGGAGGAAAGCGGACGTGCATGTCTCCACTCGACAGGAGGCCTGACTCCCATGAGGAGACTCCAGAGGAAACCCAAGTTTCATGTCAGCACTGGAGAGGAAACCTCAGATTCCTGCCTCAGCTTCAGACGAGGATTTAGGACCCGGTACCGCCTAGAGAGGAATCCCTAGAGGCCCTTAGCAACTCGCATGGAGACTGGCCTTTCCTGAGGCCACAAGAGCAGGTCCTTGCTGTCCCCATCGTAACTCGAGAAGGACCTGCTGCAACTCGAGAAAAACCAGCAGATTCTTCCCTACAGGCGAGATGAGGCCCTTTGCCACTGTGGCATTTCGAGGGAAATCCCACCTTCCTTCTTGAACTTCCAAAAGATCCTTCACATCCTGGGTGCAACTCAAAAAGATCCTCGACACACCCGACTCTATGCAAGAGGAGCACGGAGGGTCCCGTCAAATTCAACAGAAGCCTCGTTGTCCCCTCCTCAGCTCGAGAGGAGGGCTCCCTTCCCTACTTTGATAGGAAAGGATTTCTGGTGTTCCCATCGCATCTCAAGAGGAGGTGCTCTCAACAGGAAAGTCAAAAGGAACTCCAGGTGTCTTGCCACCATTCCAGAAGACCCCCAAATGTCTCAGTCCACTCCAGATGAACTTGATTTCCCTACACTGTCTTGAATGTCACCCCAAGTAGCGACTCACATCATGGTGGCACGTGTGACAGCCCTATGGCATCAGAAGGGAAAGCCACAGATTCCTCTTACAGCTCGACAGGAAAACTGACAATGCTGCTACAGATTGGGAGGAAAGCAGATGTGGATGTGTCCACTCATGACGAGGCCTGATTCCCCTGTGGAGACTCCAGAGGAACCCCAAGATCCATTTCAGCACTGGAGAGGAAACCTATGGTTCCGGACTCACCTCCAGATGAGGACTTAGGACCCAGCACTGACTGGAGAGGTATCCCAAGTGGCCCCTCGCAACTTGCATGGAGACTGGCCTTTCCTGAGGCCTCACGAGCTTGTCCCTACTGTCCCAATCGTAACTAAAGAGGCACCTGCCGCAAGTCGAGACAAACGAGGAGACTCCCCTCCCAGCAAGATGAGGCCTTTTTCCGCTGCGGCTTCTCAAGGGAAATCACACATTCCGTTTGGTTCCTCGAAAGGGTTCTTCACACCCTTGCTGCAACTCAAGAAGTTCCCTGATATAATCGTCTACTTGAGTTGAACACCGATGGTCCTGCCACAACTCTAGAGGAGCCCCATTGTCCCATCCTCAGCTCGAGATGAGGCTTCCTTTCCCTGCTTTGTCGGTTGGGATTCCCAGCATTCCCATCGCATCTCAAGAGGAGGCGCTCTCATCAGGAAAGTCGAGAAAGACTTCAGGGGTTGCACCACCATCTAGAAGACCACCAAATATCTCAGTCCAATCCAGATGAACCTGATTTCCCTGCACTGCCTCGACTGTCACACCAAGTATCGACTGTCACCACGGTGGCAAGTGTGAAAGCCCTGTGGCACCTCGAGGAAAAGCCACAGATCCTGTGTCAACTCTACGGGAAGCCTGACACTGCTGCTACAGCTAGGGAGGAAAGTGGACGTGCATGTCTCAACTCGACACGAGGCCTGACTTCATTGTGGAGACTCCAGAGAAACATCAAGATTCAAGTCAGCACTGGAGAGGAAACCTCAGATTTTGGCCTCTACTCCATCGAGAACTTAAGACATGGCACCGACTGGAGAGGAATCCCGAGAGGTGTCTTGCAACTCGCATCGAGACTGGCCTTTCCATAGGCCACACGAACATGTTCCAGAGGTCCCCATCGTAACTCGAGAGGGACCTTCCACAACTCGAGAAAAAACAAGAGATTCTCCCCTCCAGGTGAGATGAGACCCATTTTCATTGTGGCATCTCGACGGAAATCACAACTTCCCTCTTGGACCATGAAAGGGTCCTTCACCCCACTGCTGCAACTCAAGAAGTTCCCCTGCATACCCGTCTCAACTGAGGAGGAACACTGGGGGTCCCGCCAAAACTTAAGAGGAGCCCCAATGTCCCCTCCTCAGCTCGAGATGGAGGTTCCTTTCACTGGTTCATCGGGAAAGGTTTTCCGGTGTTCCAGTCACAACTCAGGAGGAGGCACTCTCAAAATGAAAGTCAAGAGGAACTACAGGGGTTTTGACACAATTCCAAAAGATGCCCAAATGACTCAGTCCACTCCAGAGGAACTTGATTTCCCTTCACTGCCTCGCCTGTCACCCCGAGTATCAACTCACACCACGGTGGCATGTGTGACAGCCTTGTGGCACCTTGAGTGTAAGCCACAGATCCTTGTGTCAACTCGATGGGAAGACTCACAGTGCTGCTACATCTCGGGAGGAACGTGGACGTGCATGTCTCCACAGGAGATGAGCCTGACTCCCCTTTGGAGACTGCAGAGGAATCCCAAGATCCATACCAGCACTGGAGAGGAAACCTCAGGTTTCGGCCTCAGCTCCAGATGAGGACTTAGGACCCGGCACTGACTGGAAAGGAATCCCCAGAGGCCCCTCACAAATCGCATGGACACTGGCCTTACCTGATGCCAAACGAGCGGGTCCTTGAGGTCCCCATCGGAACTTGAGAGGGACCTACTGCAACTCGAGAAAAACCAGGAGATTCTACCCTCTAGGCGAGATGAGGCCCTTTTCCTCTGCGGCTTCTCGTGGGAAATCACACGTTCCCTCTGGGACCTCGAAAGGGTCCTTCATACATTTGCTGCAACTCAAGAAGTTCCCTGACATACCCGTCTCCACTCGAAAGGAAAACCGAGGGTCCCGTCAAAACTCAAGTGGAGATCCATTGTCCCCTCCTCAGCTCGAGATGAGACTCCATTTCCCTGCTTCCTCAGGAAAGGATTCCTGGCGTTCCTATCGAATCTCAAGAGGAGGCACTCTGAACAGGAAAGTCGAGAGGAACTCCAAGGGTCGTGCCACCATTCCAAAACACCCTCAATTTTCTCCGTCCACTCCAGATGAAACTGATTTCCCTGCACTGCCTCGACTGTCACCCCAAGTATCAACTCACCCCAAGAAACCTCAGGTTCTGGCCTCAACTCCAAATGAGGAATTAGGACCCCACACTGACAGGAGATGAATTCGGAGAGTCTCCTCACAACTCACAAGGAAACTGGCCTTTCATGAGGCCACACGAGCAGGTCCCTGAGGTACCCTTCGTAACTCAAGAGGGACCTGAGGGAACTTGAGAAAAAACAGGAGATTCTCTCCTCCAGGAAAGATGAGGCCCTTTTCCGCTGTGGCATCTCGAGGGAAATGACACCTTCCCTCTTGTATCTCGAAAGGTTCCTCCCACCCTTGCCGCAACTGAAGAAGTTCGCTGACATACCTGTCTCCACTCGAGAGGAACAACGAGGGTCCCGCCACAACTCACGAGGAGCCCTGTTGTCCCATCCTCAGCTCGAAATGAGCGTTTCTTCTCTTCCTTCGTTGGGAAAGGATTCCCGGTGTTCCCGTCGCATCTTGAGAGGAGAGGCTTTCAACAAGAATGTCGAGAGGAACTCCAGGGTTCGTGCCACCATTCCAAAAGACCTGCAAATGTCTCAGTCCACTCAAGATAAACCTGATTTCCCTGTGCTGCCTCGACTGTCACCCCAAGTATAGACTCACACCATGGTGGCACGTGTAACAGCCTTGTGGCACCTCTAGGGAAAGCCACCGATCCCTGTGTCAACTCGACAGGAAGCCTAACACTGCTGCTACACCTCGGGAGGAAAGCAAATGTGAATGTCTCCTCTCGAGACGAGGCTTTACTTCCATGTGGAGACTCCAGTGGAACCCCAAGATCCATGTCAGCCCTGGAGAGGAAACCTCAGGTTCTGGCTTCTGCTCCAGACGAGGACTTCGGACATGGCACTGAGTTGAGGAGAATCCCGAGAGGCCCCTCGCAACTCATTGGAGACTGGCCTTTCCTGAGGCCACACAAGCGGGTCCCTGAGGTCCCCGTCGTAACACGAGGGAACCTGCCAAAACTCGAGAAAAACCAGGAGATTCTACCCTCCAGGAGAGATGAGGCCCTTTCCCACTGTGGTGTCTCGAGAGAAATCACACCTGCAATCTTGAGCCTCGAAAGGGTCCTTCACACCCTGGCTGCAACTCAAGAAGTTCACGACATAACTGTCTCCTCTCTGAGGAACAAGGAGGTTTGTGCCACAACTCAGGAGGAGCCCCGTTTTACCCTCCTCAGCTTGAGATGAGGGTTCCTTTCCCTGCTTCGTCAGGTAGGGATTCCCGGCGTTCCCGTCGCATCTCAAGAAGAGGTGCTCTCAACAGGAAAGTCGAGAGGAACTCCAGGGATCCTGCCATGATTCCAAAAGACCCCCAAATGTATCAGTCCACTCCAAATGAACCTGATTTCCCATCACTGCCTCTACGGTCACCCCAGTATGGATTCACCATGGTGAATCGTGTGACAGCCCTGTGGCACCTCGAGGGAAAGCCACAGAACGCTGTGTCAATTCGACAGGAAGCCTGACACTGCTGCTACAGCTCCGGAGGAAAGCGAACATGCATGTCTCCACTCGAGACGAGGCCTGACTCCCCTGTGGAGACTCCAGAGGAACCCCAGGATTCATGTAAGCACTGGAGAGGATATCTCAAGGTCCGGCCTCAGCTCCAGACCAAGACTTAGAACCCGGCATCGACTGGAGAGGAATCCTAAGAGGCCCCTCGCAAATCGCATGGAGACTAGCCTTTTCTGAGGCGACCAGATCGAGATCCTGAGGTTCCCTTTGCAACACGAGGGGAACCTGTCGCAACTCGAGAAAAATCAAGAGATTCTTGTCTTCAGTCCAGATGAAGCCCTTATCTGCTGCGGCATTTCAAGGAAAATCTCACCTTCCCTCTTGAACTTCAAAGGGTTGCTTCACACCCTTTCTGCAACTCAAGAAGTTCCACGATATACCAGTCTCCACTCGAGTGGAACACCGAGGGTCCTGCCACAACTCAAGTGGTGCCACATGTTACCCTCCTCAGCTCGAGATGAGGGTTCCTTTCCTTCCTTCTTCAGGAAAGGATTCTCGGCGTTCCTGTAACATCTCAAGAGGAGGCGCTATCAACAGGAAAGATGAGAGGAACACCAGGTTTCGTGCCAGCATTCCAAAAGATCCCCAAATGTCTCAGTCAACTCAAGATGTACCTGATTACCCTGCACTGCCTCGACTGTCACCTGAGTATTGACTCACACCACAGTGGTGCATGTGACAGCCCTGTGGCACCTCGAGGGAAAGCCACAGATCCCTGTGTCAACTCGACGGGAAGCCTGACACTGCTGCTACAGCTCGGGAGGAAAGCGGACGTTCATGTCTCCACTAGAAACAAGGCCTGACTCCAATTTGGAGACTCCAGAGGAACCCCAGGATCCATGTCAGCACCGGAGAGGAAACCTCAGGTTCCAACCTCAGCTGNGCCTGACACTGCTGCTACAGCTCAGGAGGAAAGTGGACGTTCATGTCTCCACTAGAAACAAGGCCTGACTCCAATTTGGAGACTCCAGAGGAACCCCAGGATCCATGTCAGCACCGGAGAGGAAACCTCAGGTTCCAACCTCAGCTGCAGATGAGGGATTAGGACCCAGAACCGACTGGAGAGTTATCCTGAGAGGCCCATCATAACTCTCATAGAGACTAGTCTTTCATGAGGCCACACGAATGGGTCCCTGAGGTTCCCATTGTAATTCGATAAGGACCTGCCACAACTCAAGAGAAAACAGCAGATTCTCCCCTCCAGGTGAGATGAGGCCCTTTTGCGCTGTGGCGTCTCGAGGGAAAACACACCTTCCCTCTTGGACCTTGAAAGTGTACTTCACACCCTTGCTTCAACTCAAGAAGTTTCCCGCCATACTCGTCTTCACTCGAGAGGAATACCTAGGGTCCCACCACAACCCAAGTGGAGCCCCGTTGTCCCCGCCTCAGCTCGAGATGAGGCTTGCTTTCCCTGCTTCGTCGGGAGAGCATTCTGTCATTCCCGTCGCATCTCAAGAGGAGGCACTCTCAACAGGAAAGACAAGAGGAACTCCAGGGGTCGTGCCACCATTCCAAAGGAACCCTAAATGTCTAAGTCCAATCCAGATGAACCTGATTTCCTTCCACTGCCTCGACTGTCCCCCTGAGCATCGAGTCACACCACGATGGCATGTGTGACAGCCCTGTGGCACCTCGAGGGAAAGCCACAGATCAATTTGTCAACTCGACTGGAAGTCTGACGCTGCTGCTACAGCTCAGGAGGAAAGCGGACTTTCAGGTCTCCACTGGAGACAAAGGCCTGACTCCACTG
>SJYX01020368.1:0-217890 GCA_006410675.1 Oreotragus oreotragus
ATTACTGTGGTATATCACATTGATGATTTGTTAATAATGAAGAATCCTTACATCCCTGGGATAAAGCCTACTTGATATTGTCTTTTTAATATGTTGTTGGATTCTGTTTGCTAGAATTTTGTTGAGTATTTTTCCATCTATGTTCATCAGTGATATTGTCCTGTAGTTTCCTTTTTATGTGGCATCTTTGTCTGGTTTTGGTGTTAGGGTGATGGTGGCCTCATAGAATGAGTTTGGGAGTTTACCTTCCTCAGAATTTTCTGAAGAGTTTGCAAATGATAGGAGTTAGCTTTTCTGTAAATTTTTGGCAGAATTTCACTTGTGAAGCCATCTGGTCCTGGGCTTTTGTTTGTTGGAAGATTTCTGATTAGTTTCACTTTCCATGCTTGTGATGGGTCTGTTAAGATTTTCTATTTCTTCCTGATTCAGTTTTGGAAGGTTATACTTTTCTAAGAATTTGTCCATTTCTTCCAGTTGTCCATTTTATTGGCATATAGTTGCTGATAGTAGTTTCTTATGATCCTTTGTATTTCTGTGTTATCTGTTGTGATTTCTCCAATTTCATTTCTAATTTTGTTAATTTGATTCTTCTCCCTGTTTTTTCTTGATGAGTCTGGCAAATGAGTTGTCTATTTTATTTATATTCTCAAAAACCAGCTTTTACTTTTGTTGATTTTTGCTATAGTCTCTCCCCCACCCCGCCCCACTTCATTTATTTCTGCTCTAATTTTTTAAGATTTCTTTCCTTCTACTAACCCAGGGGTTCTTCATTTCTTCTTTTTCTAGTTGCTTTAGGTATAAAGTTAAGTTATTTATTTGATTTTTCTCTTGTTTCTTCAGGTAAGCTTTATGGCTATGAGCCGTCCCCTTAGTACTGCTTTTACTGTATCCTATAAGTTTTGGGTTGTTGTGTTTTCATTTGTTTTTATACATATTTTGATTTCTTTTTTATTTCTTCTGTGATTTATTTGTTATTCAGAAGCGTGTTGTTTAGCCTCCATAAGTTTGTATTTTTAATAGTTTTTTTCCCCTGTAGTTGACATCTAATCTTACTGCATTATGATCAGAAAAGATGCTTGAAATAATTTCAGTTTTTTTTTAAAAATTTACCAAGGCTAGATTTATGGCCCAGGATGTGATCTATCCTGGAGAATGTTCTGTGTGCGCTTGAGAAAAAAGTGAAATTCATTTTTTGCAGGGTGAAATGTCCTATATATATCTATTAGGTCTAACTGGTCCATTGTATCATTTGAAGTTTGTGTTTCCTTGCTAACTTACTGTTTGGTTGATCTATCCATAGGTGTGAGTGAGGTGTTAAGTCTCCCACTATTATTGTGTTACTGTTAATTTCCCCTTTCATACTTGTCTTGTTAGTGTTTGCCTTATGTATTGCAGTGCTGCTATGTTGGGTACATTTTTTTTTTCTTTTAGAGCTTCCATTTTACTTTATTTTACTTCACAGTACTCTATTAGTTTGGGCATACATTGACATGAATCTGCCACGGGTGTACACAAACTCCCAAACATGAACCCCCCTCCCACCTCTCACCCGACATCATCCCTCCAGATCATCCCCATACACCAGCCCCAAGCATCCTGCATCGAACATAGACTGGCGATTCATCTCTTACATGATAGTATACATATTTCAATGCTATTCTCCCAAATCATCCCACCCTCTCCCTCTCCCTCTCCCTCAGAGTCCAAAAGTCTGCTCTACACATCTGTGTCTCTTTTGCTGTCTTGCATACAGGGTCCTCATTATCATCTTTCTAAATTCCATATATATTTATAATTGCTGTATCTTCTTCTTGGATTGATCCTTTGATCATTATGTAGTGTCCTTCTTTGTCTTTTTTCATGGTCTTTATTTCAAAGTCTATTCTGTCTGATATGAGTATTGCTACACCTGCTTTCTTTTGGTCTCCATTTGCATGACATATCTTTTTCCAGCCTTTCACTTTCAGTCTATATGTGTCCCTTGGTTTGACATGGGTCACTTGTAGACAGCATATAAAGGAGTCTTGTTTTTCCACCCATTCAGCCAGTCTTTGTCTTTTAGTTGGAGCATTCAACCCATTTCCATTTAAAGTAATTATTGATAAATATGATCCCATTGCCATTTACTGTGTTGTTTTGGGTTCAAGTTTATAACCTTTTCTGGGTTTCCTGTCTAGAGAAGATCCTTTAGCATTTGTTGAAGAGCTGGTTTGATGGTGCTGAATTCTCTCAGCTTTTACTTGTCTGTAAGGCTTTTGATTTCTCCTTCATATTTGAATGATATCCTTGCTGGGTACAGTAATCTGGGCTGTAGGTTTTTCTCTTTCATCACTTTAAGTATGT
This sequence comes from Oreotragus oreotragus, assembly GCA_006410675.1. Classification (NCBI taxonomy): domain Eukaryota; kingdom Metazoa; phylum Chordata; class Mammalia; order Artiodactyla; family Bovidae; genus Oreotragus; species Oreotragus oreotragus. The sequence goes on from SJYX01020368.1 coordinate 2,344, forward strand.
CCTGCCATTCCCTTCTGGCTTGAAGAGTTTCTATTGAAAGATCAGCTGTTATCCTTATAGGAATCCCCTTATGCATTGTTTCTTTTCCCTTACTGCTTTCAATATTTGCTCTTTATGTTTGATCTTCATTAGTTTCATTAATATGTGTCTTGGGATGTTTTGCCATGTGTTTATTCTTTTTGGGACTCTCTGGGTTTCTTGGACTTGGGTGGCTATTTCCTTTCCCATTTTAGGGAAGTTTTCAACTATTATTTCCTCAAATATTTTCTCATGCCCCTTCTCTTTGTCTTCTTCTTCTGGGACTCTTTGATTCTAATGCTGGGGCATTTAACATTGTCCCAGAGGTCCCTGAGGTTGTCCTCATTTCTTTTAATTCTTTTTTTTCTTTTTTCTTCTCTGCTTCATTTATTTGCACCATTCTATCTTCCACCTCAGTTACCCTATCTCTGCCTCAGTTATTCTACTGTTGGTTCCCTCCAGAGTGCTTTTGATCTCATTTATTGCATTATTCATTATTGATTTGCTCTTCTTTATTTCTTTTCTTGCATCTTCTCAATCTTTGTCTCTATTTATCTGTAACTCCATCTTGTTTTCAAGATTTTGGATCATCTTGACTATCATTACTTTGCCAACAAAGGTCCGTCTAGTCAAAGCTATGGTTTTTCCAGTGGTCATGTATGGATGTGACAGTTGGATTGTGAAGAAAGCTTAGCAGTGAAGAATTGATGCTTTTGAACCGTGGGGTTGGAGAAGACTCTTGAGAGTCCCTTGGACTACAAGGAGATCCAACCAGTCCATTCTGAAGGAGATCAGTCCTGGTTGTTCTTTGGAAGGAATGATGCTAAAGCTGAAACTCCAGTACTTTGGCCATCTCATGCAAAAAGTTGACTCATTGGAAAAGACTCTGATGATGGGAGAGATTGGGGGCAGGAGGAGAAGGGGACGACTGAGGATCAGATGGCTGGATGCTATCACCGACTCGATGGAAGTGAGTTTGAGTAAACTCTGTGAGATGGTGATGGACAGGGAGGCCTGGTGTGCTGTGATACTGGGGTCACAAAGAGTCTCAAAAAAGACACGACTGAGCAAAGAGTCGCAAAAAAGGACATGACTGAGCGACTGAACTGAACTGAATTGACTATCGTTATTCTGAATTTTATTTCAAGTAGACTCCCCATCTCCTCCTCTTTTTTTTTTTTTGGTTTGGTGGGCATTTATCATGTTCCTTTACCTGCTGAATATTTCTTTTCATTTTCATTTTCTTTAGATTTCTGTGTTTGGAGTGCCTTTTCTGTAGGCTGGAAGTTTGTGGTTTGTCTTTATTGTGGAGCCTGCTCCCTGTTGTTGGGGTTGGACTAGTGGCTTGTAAAGATTTCCTGGTAAGGGGAGCTTGCATCTATGTTCTGGCAGGTGAAGCTGGATCTCTTCTCTCTGAAGTGCAATGAAGTGTCCAGTATTGAATTTTGGGGTGTCTATGGGTTTGGCATGGCTTTGGGCAGCCTGTCTTTTAATGTATGTTCAGGGCTGTGTTGCTGGAGAATTAGCATGTTATGTCTTGCTCTGGAACTTTTTGGCTCTTGGGTGGAGCTTGGTTTCAGTGTAGGTATGGAGGCTTTTGGGTGAGCTCTTGTCTATTAATGTTCCCCGGAATCAGGAGTTCTTTGATGTTCTCAAGTTCTGGAGTTACGCCTCCTGCCTCTGGCTTTCAGTCTTATACTTACAGTAGCCTCAAGACTTCTTCATCCATACGGCACAGATGATAAAACATCTATGTTAATGGTGAAACAATTCTCCACAGTGAGAGACATGCAGAGAGGTTCACAGAGTTACATGGAGAAGAGAAGAGGGAGGAGGGAGACAGAGGTGACCAGGAGGAGAAGAGGGGGAATCAAAAGGGGAGAGAGCAAGCTAGCCAGTAATCAGTTTCCTACGTGCTTTCCACAGCCTGGAACACCCAGAGAGATTCACAGAATTAAGTAGAGAAGAGAAGGGGGAGGGAGTAGATAAGGGTGAACTGGGGGAGAAAAAGGACAATCAAAAAGGGAGAGAGCAATCAAGCCAGAATTCACACCCCGAGTGAAAATGGATACTGAAGGTTAGATTCTTAAAGGTACAAAACTGATAACAAATATCAAAAAGCAAAGATTAAAAATCTAGAGTAAAGGTTAGACTCTCAAAAAATATTAAAAATACAAAACAAAATCAGTCATAAAAATTATAAAATATATGTGTATTGAAGTTTGCTTTAAAAATGGGGTCTTTTTTGCAAGTAGTAGTAGGTTATAAAAATGAAAATTAAAGGAGTCATAAAGAACTTAAATTTAAAAAAGTTAAAATGTGATAATGGTAAAACTATATCTAGGAGTTTCTCTGTAGCTGCTGTGGGCAGTGTGGGGTCAGTTCAGTTTCAGATGGTTCCTTGCTCCAGCTTGTACTTGTTCTCACGGTCTGTAGGCCCCTTCCAATTCTTAGTCACTGTTAACTACAGGGTTTTACCCTGTTGCACCTGTCACTTCCAGAGCGGTTCCCTCTTTGTTCATTTTGGCTTCCTCTTTTTGCAAGTCTCTTCAGTGTCTAATTTCTGCCCTGACACAAGTGGGTGAAGCGGTCAGGCTTATTTAGGCTCAATTGTTCAGTTGTGTTGTGGGGAGGGACACTGCAAACAAATATTGCTGGCGTGTGTGGGGAGTACTCACTGTGTATGGACCACACTGGGTTTTCCCCAGCTCAGGGTGGTGTGTTTTCCCCAGGTCTACAGTGCTCAGGCTCCCGGTGCTTTGCAGGGGTCCTGTCCAAAGTGGGCCATGCATTCTGTGCACTTCCCAGGCCTAAGCTGCTCAGGTTCTCGGGTACTCAGCAAGGGCACAGGCCCAGTTGGGTATGTGTTTTGCGCACTTCCCAGTTCTAAGCTGCTCAAGTTCTTGGGTACTTCACAAGCACACAGAATCAGTTGGGCATGCGTTTTGTGCCCTTCCCAGGTCTGAGCAGCTCAGGTGGCCAGGTGCTTGGCGAGTGCACTGTCCCAGCTGAGCCGTGCATCTTAGTCACCTGATCCCAGCTTCCAGTTCTCCAAGTGCACCATGAGAGCACCATCTGTGGTGTGCTGTGGGTCTCGTCTGGGGGGCTGATCTCAGGCTGCGACCCTTCTGGCAGATGTCAACCATCCAGGATCCCAGGAAGACGTGGTTAGCAACTGGGAGCCTGCTCGCAGTTTGGTGGAAGATGCCGCTCTCTGGGGCCGAGAGTGCAGCAGCCCCTTGCCTTCTGGCCCTGGCTGTCACAGGCCAGCCTCTCTGCCTCCAGCGAGGGGTGGGGAGGGGCCTACATGCAGCCAGCTAGCTCTCCTTTGGTATTCGCTCAATCCTTTGTTCTGTGAGCAGGCCAGGCTGCGTGTTAGAGCCTTTCTCGGGAAAGTTCTCTTTCTTTTTTCTCTCTCTGGCATCCAAGTTTGGGTTGCTGTCTCATGTTAGCTCCCTCATATTGTCCTCAGGGCATTTGGGCCTGGTCCTTACCCTAAGCACTGATTATGCAGCCCGTGCCTCCCTGCCCAGCCCCAAAGCCCTGGTGGTGGATGCGAGCCTCTGGGCTACTTCTCTGCTGGCATTTGAGGTTAGGCACATATTCTGTGGTTCCCACCCGCCCCCTTCTGGTTATGTTGCCCTCTGAGATTCCAGAACTCCCCACAGACCCGCCTGTGAGAGGGTTTCCTACTATTTGGAAACTTCTCCTCCTTCATGACTCCCTCCCCAGGATGGGTCTCCTTCCCTAACTCTTTTGCCTCTCCTTTTGTCTTTTATATTTTGTCCTACCTCCTTTTGAAGAGAATGGGCTGCCTTATATCTCTGCCAGAGTTCAGAATGTGTTTTGTGGAAGTTGCTCAGCATTCAAATGATCTTTTGATGAATTTGTGGGGGAGAAAGTGGTCTCCATGTCCTATTCCTCCACCATCTTGGGACCACCCCCCTCATTTTTATAATATTAGTGAATGGTGTTTCTTTAGTGTTTTATAATTAACATTGTATGTTGTAATCTTTATTTAATCCTCATAAGCTCTTCTCGAAGAATGCATGGATTACTTTCTCTGTAAGGAACACAAGAACCTGAAGTTAAATAGTTTGGTCTGAATCATTGAGCTCTACATGGTGCACCTAAAAGAGAAGTGTCATGGGCTGAATTGTGTCCACCCCCCCAGTTCATATATTGAAGCCTTAGTCCCCAGTGTGATGGTCATAAGCATGGGGCCCTAATCTCTCATAACTGATGCTCTTAGAGGAAGAGAAAGGGACTGCAGAGTGCCCCCTCTCGGTACACACAGAAGAAAGCCCACATGTGGATGCAGCAGGAAGGTGGCAGTCTACAAACCAGCAAGAGAGCTCGCACCAGAAACCACCCTGATGGCACCTTGGTCTTGGACTTCTAGTCTCCAGGACTGCCAGAAAATAAAACTCTGTTTAAGCTACACAGTGGGTGGTAGTTTGTTTTGGCAGCTGTAGCTGATTAATACAAGAGCTAAGCTTTTTCACTGCCAGTGTCTCTCTGCTTAACTGCTTAAATCTATTCTGCATTATGTTTGTCAGTAACTCTCTGAGAATAGGAATGATACCTTTGTATTCCCTGGCATATCTTATTTGTATAGTAGATCCTCCAATGTTTAATAGGCTCACAACAGGTTTACAAGTGGAAGAGGCCACAATGTCAACTTTAAAGTGGAACTGCTCAGATCCAGAGGGGTCCAAAGACAGCAAACGTGGCTCTGCAGTTAGTGAAGAGCAGGGTCTGGAATTCAGGACCTACCACCAGCCTCTCAGCTATAGTGTTTCCATCATTTTAGTGGTGAATGTGGAAGTTGAATGTATCACCCTCACTGCTGTTACTATATCTTATTTTTTTAAATTATTAAGCTGCATCATAGATATTATCTTATTAGGTATCTATGGTACATCTCATTGAATTTTCAAGATTCATTTATATGGTCATTGAGCTATTAAGTTAACTGAAATAACATTTTATTGAGAGGTTTATTAATGCCTGAATTTGCCTTCAATTCAGGTCAAACAGTATATTCTTTAAAGTATTAATTGTGCAATCGTGTCTGACTCTTTGCAATCCCATGGACTGTAGCCCCCCAGGCTCCTCTGTCCATGGAATTCTCCAGGCAAGAATACTGGAATGGGTTGCCATGCCCTCCTACAGGGGATCTTCCTGAACTAAGGATCGAACTTAGGTATCCTGCATTGTTGGCAGATTCTTTACAATCTGAGCCACTAGGGAATCCTCTTTAAAAAAAAAAAAAAACCTTAAAATTCTTTTTTTTAATTGGGGGACAATTGCTCTACAAAGTCATGTGGACTTCTGCCACACACACATCACCACAAATCAGCCACAGGTATACATATGTCCCCTCTCTCCTGAGCCCCCTCTCCTCTCCCACCCCATCCCACCACCCCTAGGTTGTCATCTTTTTAATAATGTTTTAGAATGGAACCCAAATGCCACAGAAAGGCAACGACTGCAACTAGAGCAAGATTCTAACTATAGAAAGAAAAGTGGTTACCACATGATATACCAAAAAGAGAATAGAAATCCAGGATTCTCAGTGTGACAAAACATATTTAACATTGTTTTGTTTCTTATTGATTACATGAAAAATGTTTAAATGTTATATTTGTGTGAGTCAGAATGAAAAATGTGAACATATTTATGATTACTCTAATTGTACATACTGTGTTTGTCTTTATTTTCCAGAAACTCAAGAGTCCTAAGGACATATCCAAGGCCCATACATCTGTTTGTCCATCTATCAAATCAGGCTGTGGAGGTGATTTGCTGCTCTGTGGTAGGTACACAGCGTGTAAATGACTGGAGTTGGAATGGAAACCATTGAAAATACCCCTGTAAAGAAAAGGGCAGGGTCTTTTACTATTATCAGGAGCTATTTTAAATGCTAAATCAAAAGGATGCCAACTGGTGGCCTCGTTGATAGTCTCGGTAGAGAAGGAAATGTTTAAATTAACATGAAGCTTCAAATCTATTTCCACTTCACAAAGAGGTCTGAAATTGATCATCACAGTAACATGTGAAGACTTGTGCAGCTGTGGCTTTTATTTAATGGATAAACAAGACTTACAAGTTGATGGTGCAGTTTCTCACTTTTATTTAGTTATGCATCCAAAATATAGACCAATAAGTTAGACCACAACATTTCAGGCTCTTTTTCTGTTTGCAAAGTGAAGGTTTGAATCATGTGGATGTGAAACCAGCAAAACTCCACATGCAGAAAGGCAGTATGGCGTGGTGGAACAGGTGCTGGCAGAGGGGCAGGTCTCGGGTCCAGCCAAGATTCATCCCTTAGAGCAATCAGAGACCCGTAAGCGACCCTAGGCCTCAGGGAAGCTATTCTCCTCTGTACCAGGTTCACGATGAAGTCCTTGCTTAACTGCAGACAGTGGTGAAAATCACGTTTAATAATACCATTTACATGTGTATGATCTTTTATAGTTCACAAAATCCTTCCTCTTTTTTTTTTTTTTCCTCGTAAAGATGGGACTAATTAAGAGAGGCAATGCTCTATTTCTCCCATTTCAGTCACAGAGAGGCTCGGAGTTTAGGTGTGCTCAAGGCAAGGAACTGGGAACAGAGGTCCTTGTCACTGTCATCCAGTAAGGTCCTCTGGTGGAAAGTGCAAGTGAGTACCATGTATGTGAGGGGCAAACACCTGGCCACAGCAGCTCCTATGGTGAAAATAGTCTGTTAACAACAATCAGTCATAACACTGGGCTTAATTCAGAACTGTACCCCAGTTTTGGTATGGATAGATTATAGAATTTATATGTTTTGTTTCCCACATCCATAAGATGGGGATAAAAAATAACAGAATAAATGAGATGTTGTGATAATTAAATCATGTAAATGCTTAAAACTTACTTAGCATATGGCAAAAATTCAATAAACATAATCATTATTATTATCAAAATTGGATAAAGAAAAGTTACACTTGTATGGGATGGATTTTAGTGTTTCTAAGATGGCTCAGTGATAAAGAATTTCCCTGCCAATGCAGGAGATATAGGAAATGCAGGTTTGATCCCTGGGCTGGAAAGATCCCCTGCAGTGCAAAATGGCAACCCACTCCAGTATTCTTGCCTGGAGAATCCCATGGACAGAGAAGCCTGGTGAGCTACAATCCATGGGGTTGCAAAGAGTCAGACACAACTAAGCAGCTGAGCCCACATGCACTCGCAGGATGAGTTCTAACCCTGGGAGACCCCTTGTAACTGAATTGTCATTTCCTGGCAGTTTCGTGAAATTGCCTTTGTAATCCTGTAACTGTTCCTAGTTTGCTATGAAGATAGCCTGATGTAGGGGATGGTAGTAGCTCACTAGACTTAAGGGCCCAGAAATTAAATTGCATTTCATCACTGAGTTGTTAAACTGTACACCTTCTATCATAGCCTTGATTTCTTTGTACACAAAATAAGAGCGCTGGTATTTTTGTTCTTGCCTTATTTAAGATTTAGGCAGTGATCCATTCACTCGCTAAGCAAAGAGACAATGTGCTAATAGTTAAAGAAGTAAAGATTAAAAAGAGATAAGCCTTGACCTCACAGGTCTTAAAATTTAGTAAGGGGAATTCAATCTGTAAAGAGATGATTATAACAAGGTACTATATACATACAAGAACTGAGATGTGTATAAACTGTCACATGAAAAATAGAGGCAAAATTAATGACTCCTTTTCAGTAAAATGGTGTGGAGATAAGAGCTGGTTTCTAAGAAAAATGACACTTGAATTGAATCTTGAAAAACAAGAATACAAGGATGGGCTTTTAGACAAAGGGACTAGCATGTACAACTTTACAAAGACTTATACAAATAACCCTTCAAGATCTACACTTTTGGAATTCTGCACAGATGTATTTACAATGTTTCCTTAAAAATTTATCAAACCAAGGCAGAAATTCAAAATTAATTGGGTCATTATGGTAGCATTACTCACAACAGCCAAGACAAGGAAACAACCTACCTGTCCGCTGATGGATGAATAAATGAAGAAACACACATGCACACACACAAACACATCTGGGAATATTATTCAGGCACAAAAAAGAAGGCAATCTTGCTGTCTGAGACAACATGGATAGACCTTGAGGGCATTGCTCTAAGTGCAATAAGTCAGAGAAAAGCAAAGACCATATGATCTCATTGTGTATGTAATCTTAGAAAAACACACTCATAGAAACAGAGTGGAATGGTGGTTGGCAGGGCAGAAGGATGATGGAAATCCTGAGGTGTTGGATAAGGGATACAAATTTCAGTTATGAGATGAATAAGTTCTGGGAACCTAATATACAGCAAAGAATGGCACATGACTGAGCAACTGAACAACAGCAAATATGAAGCGTGGTGACTGTAGGTAACAATACTCCGTGCTCGAAAGTTGCTGTGAGAGGAGAACTTCAGTGTTCTCACTGTAACAACAATAACATGGCAGTAATGTGAGGGGAAGGGTGTATTAACTGACTTTATTGTGATTAATGCTTGTTGCTTAATTACTCACTTGTGTCCAACTCTCTGAGGCTCCATGGACTAGAGTCTGCCAGGCTCCTTTGTCCATGGAATTTTCCAGGCAAGAATACCAGAATGGGTTGCTGTTTCCTTCTCCAGGGGATCTTCCCAACCCAGGGATCAACCCCGCATCTCTTGTGTCTCCTGCATTGTACACCTTAAACTTGCACAATAAAATATGTCAATTATATCTCAGTAACACTGGAAGAAAAAAATAAGAAAAGTAAATTGAGAAAGTCAAAGAGAAGAGACAGGGAATCTGAGAAGAAATAAACTTCAGAGTGATGTATGTACTTTGTTGTTGTTCAGTCGTGTCCCCGTGACCCCGTGAACTGCAGCATGCCAGGCTTCTCTGTCTCTCACTATCTTCTGGAGTTTGCTCAAACTCATGTCCATTGAGTCAGTGATGTAATGCAACTGTCTCATCCTCTGTCACTCCCTTCTCCTCCTACCTTCAATCTTTCCCAGCCTCAGGGTCTTTTCCAATGAGTTGGCTCTTCTCATCAAGTGGCCCAAATATTGGAACTTCAGCTTCATCACCAGTCCTTTCAAATACTAGTTAGGATTTAGTTCCTTTAAGTTTGACTGGTTTGATCTCCTTGCTATCCAGGGGACTCTCAAGAGTCTTCTCCAGCACCAGAGTTCAAAAGCATCAATTCTTTGGCACTTAGCCTTCTTTATGGTCCAGCTCTCACGTCCGTTAAGAGTACTACTGGAAAAACCATAGATTTGACTATATGGACCTTTGATGACAAAGTAATGTCTCTGTTTTTAATACACTGTCTAGATTCATCATAGCTATTCTTCCAAGGAGTAAGCCTGTTTTTTTAATTTCATGAAGGGAAATGTGAGCAGGGAAGAGCCATGTATAAGCACGCTCAGGTGGAAAAATGCAACGTGTAGGTGTGTTCAATTTATCAAAAAGTGTGTCAGATATGCAGATGACACCACCCTTATGAAAGAAAGTGAAGAAGAACTAAAGAGCCTTGATGAAAGTGAAAGAGGAAAGTGAAAATTTGACTTAAAGCTCAACATTCAGAAAACTAAGTTCATGGCATCTGGTCCCATCACTTCATGGCAAATAGATGGGGAAACAATGGAAACAGTGCCAGAATTTGGGGGGGGCGGGCTCCAAAATCACTGCAGATGGTGACTGCAGCCATGAAATTAAAAGATGCTTACTCCTTGGAAGGAAAGTTATGACCAATCTAGACATAATATTAAAAAGCAGAGACATTACTTGTCAACAAAGTTCCATCTAGTCAAGGCTATGGTTTTTCCAGTGGTCATGTATGGATGTGAGAGTTGGACTCTGAAGAAAGCTGAGTGCTGAAGAATTGATACTTTTGAACTGTGGTGTTGGAGAAGACTCTTGAGAGTCCCTTGGACTGCAAGGAGATCCAACCAGTCCATCCTAAAGGAGATCAGTCCTGGGTGTTCATTGGAAAGACTGATGCTAAAGCTGAAACTCCAATACTTTGGCCACCTGATGCGAAGAGCTGACTCATTTGAAAAGACCCTGATGCTGGGAGGGATTAGGGGCAGAGGGAGAAGGGGACGACAGAGGATGAGATGGCTGGATGGCATCACCAACTCAATGGACATGAATTTGAGTGAACTCCAGGAGTTGGTGATGGACAGGGAAGCCTGGCCTGCTGCGGTTCATGGTGTCGCAAAGAGTCAGACACGACTGAGTGACTGAACTGAACTGATGTATAGGAGCTGTGGAAGAGTCTAGGTCGTATTCTGTAGCAGTGGTCCTTAAGTGCTTCACTGGTAATTGCCTCATAAACAATGAGAATTCTGGTTGCTTTTTGAGTAGGTAAGCACATGAACTCATCAGTGGTTCAGTTTTCTTTTTAAAAAATAACTGTTGGGTGCATCTATGTGCACATAGTGAAGGTAAAAGTGAAGTCGCTCAGTTGTGTCTGACTCTTTGCGACTCCGTGGACTAGTAGCCTACCAGGCTCCTCCCTCCATGGGTTCTCCAGGCAAGAGTACTGGAGTGGGTTGCCATTTATAAGTGAAACTTTAAACAGCCCTTTCACTGTTAATTCCAGAAAAATTGTCATATATTAAATATTACTGGTTACTAATGCATATAGACTTAATATTATAATCTGGCTTTCATACTTTTTAAAGCACAAGATTGGTGATGTCAGTGTCCATTTTGTGATTTGCACTTATTCAGTGTGAAAACTTAGAATAATTTTTTGGTGACATTATCAAAATGAAATAGTATATAAGCAACATAATCAGAACTGCATAGTAACCTTCCTTTAATCATTCCTTCCGAATATTCAATGATTTATTCCTTAGTAACATTATTCAATATACATTCCTGAACTTCTTTAGTAATTAGCTGATAAGTTAATGAATGAAAAACCTAGATTAAGTCAGGGACTCAGCTAGGTGCTAAGAATTTAGAGATGATTCAAGCTTGGTCTCAAAGAGACAAGTACCTGGATAAAACATAGATTAGATGTACTGTGTTCATGGAGGAATGACTGAGAAAATGGCTGTTCTATCATGTTGCTGTATCATAACTTCATTCTGGGTGGAGTGATTGACAGAGCCCCCTCTTCCTTCTCCTCACACCTGGACAAACCGAACATCATCCTGACCTCTGTAAAAAATTACCTATCTGAAGCCTGAAGGGGCTGCTTCATGCTGTCATCTCAGTGTGGCAAAATCACGGCCATGTCTCAGTGAGCTGTCCATCTGCGTTCACTGCAAGGATCTTTGCCATCAAATCTTTCCACCCCAAAGTAGTATCCTCCATAGGAGAGATATATAATAACTGCAGAACATTTTGGAGGAGACTCCAGAAAATAGAGGGAGAAGTTTAAAGAAGATTTTTTTCACTTCTCATTGGGAATCTTAGGGGCAGCTTATCAGGTCTAAGTAGAGCAGAGGTCCAGAGTTCCCATCACACATGGAGGAGAAATGAAAGAGGCCTAACAATGGACGTGATATAGACAGTGAGTGCTGGACTGATGAGAGAGAGACTGTGAAGGAATTTCTGACATTCCAGCAAATGCTAGTGTGATGACCCAAAACGAAGTTAAGCTGGTCACAATTTAGGGGAGGTGGTGAGCTGACTCATTTGAAAAGACCCTGATGCTGGGAGGGATTAGGGGCAGAGGGAGAAGGGGACGACAGAGGATGAGATGGCTGGATGGCATCACCAACTCAATGGACATGAATTTGAGTGAACTCCAGGAGTTGGTGATGGACAGGGAAGCCTGGCCTGCTGCGGTTCATGGTGTCGCAAAGAGTCAGACACGACTGAGTGACTGAACTGAACTGATGTATAGGAGCTGTGGAAGAGTCTAGGTCGTATTCTGTAGCAGTGGTCCTTAAGTGCTTCACTGGTAATTGCCTCATAAACAATGAGAATTCTGGTTGCTTTTTGAGTAGGTAAGCACATGAACTCATCAGTGGTTCAGTTTTCTTTTTAAAAAATAACTGTTGGGTGCATCTATGTGCACATAGTGAAGGTAAAAGTGAAGTCGCTCAGTTGTGTCTGACTCTTTGCGACTCCGTGGACTAGTAGCCTACCAGGCTCCTCCCTCCATGGGTTCTCCAGGCAAGAGTACTGGAGTGGGTTGCCATTTATAAGTGAAACTTTAAACAGCCCTTTCACTGTTAATTCCAGAAAAAATGTCATATATTAAATATTACTGGTTACTAATGCACATAGACTTAATATTATAATCTGGCTTTCATACTTTTTAAAGCACAAGATTGGTGATGTCAGTGTCCATTTTGTGATTTGCACTTATTCAGTGTAAAAACTTAGAATAATTTTTTGGTGACATTATCAAAATGAAATAGTATATAAGCAACATAATCAGAACTGCATAGTAACCTTCCTTTAATCATTCCTTCCGAATATTCAATGATTTATTCCTTAGTAACATTATTCAATATACATTCCTGAACTTCTTTAGTAATTAGCTGATAAGTTAATGAATGAAAAACCTAGATTAAGTCAGGGACTCAGCTAGGTGCTAAGAATTTAGAGATGATTCAAGCTTGGTCTCAAAGAGACAAGTACCTGGATAAAACATAGATTAGATGTACTGTGTTCATGGAGGAATGACTGAGAAAATGGCTGTTCTATCATGTTGCTGTATCATAACTTCATTCTGGGTGGAGTGATTGACAGAGCCCCCTCTTCCTTCTCCTCACACCTGGACAAACCGAACATCATCCTGACCTCTGTAAAAAATTACCTATCTGAAGCCTGAAGGGGCTGCTTCATGCTGTCATCTCAGTGTGGCAAAATCACGGCCATGTCTCAGTGAGCTGTCCATCTGCGTTCACTGCAAGGATCTTTGCCATCAAATCTTTCCACCCCAAAGTAGTATCCTCCATAGGAGAGATATATAATAACTGCAGAACATTTTGGAGGAGACTCCAGAAAATAGAGGGAGAAGTTTAAAGAAGATTTTTTTCACTTCTCATTGGGAATCTTAGGGGCAGCTTATCAGGTCTAAGTAGAGCAGAGGTCCAGAGTTCCCATCACACATGGAGGAGAAATGAAAGAGGCCTAACAATGGACGTGATATAGACAGTGAGTGCTGGACTGATGAGAGAGAGACTGTGAAGGAATTTCTGACATTCCAGCAAATGCTAGTGTGATGACCCAAAACGAAGTTAAGCTGGTCACAATTTAGGGGAGGTGGTTATTTTTTAACGTGTGATTGAATTTGGGAGTTGAAACCATAAATGGTATGTAGATCAAATGTCTCCTCAGAATTCTCTATTAAGAAATCATCTGTCCATTTTATATGTCTGCCTGAAGGGAAAGTCACTAAGCTGTGTCCGACTCTTTGCGACCCCATGGACTGTAGCCCACCAGGCTTCTCTGTCCATGGGGATTCTCCAGGCAAGAATAGTGGAGTGGGTTGCCATGCCCTTCTCCAGGGGATCTTCCTGACTCAGAGATCACACGTGGGTCTCCTGCATTGCAGGCAGATTCTTTACCATCTGAGCCACCAGGGTCTACTCCTTGTTTATTTATTTATTTATTTATTTTGTATTTATTTATTTTTTTACATGAACCCCCCTCCCACCTCCCACCCCACATTGTTTAAATCTTTCTCATGGCACTATTTTTTGGTGGGGGCTAAGAATACTGAGGGTAACTGTGCTACTTGCATCTTGATGAGTGGCAATCTTCTTATCTAGTTGTGTCATATTTGTTTTGTTACATCCTTCTCTCCAGCAGGACCTAACACAATGCCTTGTCCTTCTTACACAAGTAGGTACTTTGTATATAACATGTTGTGAAATTAACTGAATTGTATATAAAATGCCATTTAGTTTGTATTCTGGGAAAGAACCTTCTGTACACCGCAGCTCAGGACGAGGTGGAGTCACATCACTCTTCTCATGTATCTGAGTAAATTCTCACACAAACACTTAACCAAAGAGCAGAAGTGTTGGTGATATTCTCTTGGTTACAAAGAGATAGTTTTTCAGAGAATTTACCCTGAGTTTTGTAAAGCAGATGAGGCCATCTTGTGGTTCCATATGGGTATCATTACGTTTTCGGAATGACATTATACTTACCCATCATCATAGAAGTTTCTAATGGCAGGGTACTAGTTTAAAGAATATGTAAACCTTCCATAAAGATTTATATTTTCACTCACAAATAGATTATGTATAGAAAAACTCTGGCTCTGATTCCTCAATAAACATTAAGAAAATGAACAGAATAACTTTAGCATGGAGTCTATAATTCTAAGAACTTTCTTCCTTACTCGATCCTGGCTTCATTACATAAGATTTTTCTTTTATGATTTTTATTTTATTCTGTTTTCATAATTGACATTGTCTAATTTATTCATTCTTATTTTGCAACTTGAAAAATCAGTGAACCATTGATTTAAGCTTATTTAGGTCACCAACATCTCCATGAGTCTGTATGAGGCCCAAAAAGTGGCTACCTCATCCTGAAAAAATGAGATATTGGTTCTTTTCCATATTTTAAAATGTTAAAATAGTTTTGTTTATAATTGAAGCGAATTGCAACTATGGGGATATGATTATGAAATAGGCGCTGGAGAGTCTGAGAAAATAGAAACTACTCACCCTACTTAAAATAATTTTTGTACCTCAAATGTGAACCATAATGACCAAGTCGCATTTTTACAGTAAATGTGTTGTAGAATACATTAGATGAATACATTAAGAAGAAATATTTATGTGTTAATTAAGGTATATGACAAACCAAAATTTTATAATCTGGAACTAAAAGTTTCAATATTTGACATTTTATATAAATTTACACATTTTATATATTACACTAATATACATTTATTGTATGTATTTTATATTTTTCCCAAAATGTACTTACATATTTATTTTCCAAAGTATTTGCATTTTAGAGTCAACTAATACTTTACTGATAACTTATTAAAAGACAAAAACAAACAAGCCGAAGAACAGCACAAAACATTCTCCAGACTGAAAAAGGACTGGCCATTTACATAGGGTATTTCAGCCTCTCTTAACCTGTATCCCACAGCATCAGGTTAAGCAGGACAAATACTTTGAGTAGAAGCAAATGCCTTTGCCAGGCTCTTATAAATTTATGTTCTTGTTAATACAAAAATACTGGGAAGAGTATATTTTAAATTTCGTTTAGTATCACAGCTATATTTTCCATCTCTTAGTTAATATTAAGATTTAATCACTATTGGGAATTGAGGTTCACAAAGAAGGAGAAAAAATAGTCCTTCAATGACCAAATGTGACTTTCAGAAATCACACTTAGTGATTAATGTGATTAATCCTGCATTTAAATGGAGTCAGAAAAGAAGAACACCTTACTTCTTTGAACTGTATTTTGTATCACAAATGCTAATATGAAACAAAGAATAGAGTCATGTGAAAAAACAGTAAGAGGTAATTCAGTATAGAAAGTTACATGGAATTATTTTCTCTTAACTAATCAAAACCGTCCTTAATGTAAATGAAATCTATTTTAGCTTCAAGGAGTGTCGCTGATTCTTTAACGAATCTGACAGTAAAGAACAAATGTATAAGAATAGTAATATAATGGTAATGTATAATAATTATACATTGACCTAATTGCATGATATAGTACAAAGTGTAATCAGTACTTTGAAGAGCAATTTAGTAATCACTGAAAATTCTTAGGTGTTTCCTTCATGGTTCAGTGACATAAAGCAAATGTTGTATGTTTTATGCCAAAGTCAGTCATCGCCTTTGAACTAGCTTTTAAGTTTATCCTTTTTGAGTAAAAAAAAAAAATTATCTATTGTTGATTTCCAATAAATCTGAAAGTACTTTGACATTATATTGCTTAGGGTGTACTTAAGCTACATGCTTCAGCCTTTCACAGCTCACCCTGATACTGTTTTCCCCCTTATATACAAACTGAAATGCTCTTTGAGCATTATATTAGCTGTTATATTTTTGTTAATATAGAGATATGCTAATTCCAGAAAAAATGAAAGAATCGTAATCACTAAATCAGAAACATTTTTTTATGAACAGTATTGAGTAACCTCCAGATACTATCTATCTTTGTAATGTAGACAAATTTCAGACAATAGATTTTTTTTTCTCCCACTTTGAAGAAGTAATTTTTACCTTTTAGAGGTTGACAAATAGCAAGCTAGATAATCAGGGGTTTTTTTTGTACTCCAGTGGCACTAATAAATGAACAACAGCCTCTTTGCTAAGGCTGTCTGTGTCTCTCCTGTTTTCTAGGCATGGTGGTGGTTTAGCCTCTTAAGTTGTGTCTGACCCTTGTGACCCCATGGAATGTAGCCTGCTAGGCTCCTCTGTCCATGGGATTCTCCAGGCAAGAACACTGGAGTGGGCTGCCATTTTCTTCTCCAGGGGGCTCTTCCCAAACCAGGGGTCGAATCTGGGGCTCCTGCATTGCAGGCAGACTCTTTACTGACCAGCAACAAGGAGAGCCCTGCTTTCTCAGCATATTCCATTTAAATGGTTCCTTGTTCTCCGTGAACATGCATGTTCAAAGTCTTGGCATGTGGGTTGGACCAATGGCCTTCTCTAATGTTGTGGCATAGATTTGTGAGGGGAGAAAGCATTGTTCTGTTTATCCCCACCTCTTACACCTCTTGTGCAGCACCTGGGAATCTTGTTCAGCTACAACTTCTGATGCAAGCGGGCTGGGGTGGGGCCTGTGAGCCCCTATTTTTTTCTTTTTTTAAAGTACATATTTTATTACAGTTACACAAGAGAGTAGCTGGGAGTTAGGCCGGAGGTAACTGCAATATTGAGACGCCTTTACGCTTTTTAGTTTCGTTTTCTGGACTGTGCTGGGTCTTCACTGCTGCACACAGCCTTCCTCCAGCTGCGGTGCGCAGGCTTCTCATCGTGGTGGCTTTTCCTGTTGCAGAGCCTGGGCTCCAGGGCGAGTGGGCGCAGTAGTTAAAGCTTGTGGGCTCAGTTGTGGGGCTTAGGCTTCGTTGCCCTGTGCCGTGTGGAATCCTCCCGGACCAGGGATGGAACTCATGTCCCCTGCAGTGCCAGGCGGATTCTCAACCAGCAGACCACCAGGGAAGTCTGACAGTCCATATTTCTAACTAACTTCAGGTGACCCAGGGCTGCTGGCCCACTGGACCTCATTTTGTCTGCCAGGCATCCCCTATGTGATGTATTTTCATCTCTTCTCTTAATTAAATGAAAGCTCTTGAAAACTACTGCATCTTCATGTTTTCCCAGGAGGACCAAGCACAGCACTGTGCATATAGTGGGTACTCAATAAATGTTTGTTATTTATCAGAAAATAAGCAAGAATAAACCTGTTGCCCTCTAGTGACCTAACTTTTGTTTCTTTTCACATTGCATGAACAATAGCCCTCTTCTCAAACTGTGAGTTGATAGCGCACAACTCTGAAAAGTGGTATTGCTGAGAATATAAAGTTAAAATTTTAAGGCTATGCTGGAAGTCGCAGGGCCAGATGACAAATTTGTAGCTGGTTCTTTTTTTGCCTATCCTCTGCCCTCCTTGTCTTGGTATGTTCTAGGTGTATTCTGGGATGGGTGTCCTTCTCAGCTCACGGAAATCAAAGCACTGCATGGCATAAAGTTCTAGAGTGATAGCCTCCCAAGGGAAGGGAAGGTGAACAGGAGGCTGAGGATTATGACTTGAAAGTTCTCTCTAATTTGAAAGCATCGGTGGATATTCACGCAGAACTATATGTGCATTACTTTGACTTATTTCTCCTCTAAGAAGTGAAATTGTATGTCTGAGGTAATATGTTTACTGTAAGCAATAAACAAATCGTTTTCTCCCAAGCATTTTGGAATGCTGAAAGGTGAAAAGTGTGGCTATTTTGTTTTGCTCTGAGATCACTAGGCATCATATTTCCAAATGTGTAAAGTGAAGTCATTCCGTGGGTCATTTGGACAACTTGACTTCTCTGTATAAGGGGTGGGTAACTCTGCTTAGCATGTAGCCACCCTTTTATCCACCCTTTTATAGGCTCTGTGCTTAAAAACCATTGTTTCTTTTGTTTCTCCTAATATTCTGTGTAAGTTATGGCTTAGCTAAATGAGAAGAATAGTTGAAAGCATATTAGAATCAAGTCTTACTATAGAGAGATTAAATGACCTAAGGTCAATACACTAGTTATTGACAAATTTTCACCAGATCTCATCTCAAATCTCCAAGATACTTAACCAAGGTAGCTCCTTCTTTCTTCCTAGACACTTTATTTCCAGGAAGTAGTTAAGGTCTATAAAACTTTTGAAAATAAGAAATATATTTTATTGTCAGAACTGAGAGTAGAAAAGCAATGGCTATACTTAGTTAAAAAAAATTAAAACTTATAGCAGAGTTTAAATTGGACTGTGTTTAGAACCCTGAGAAGATAATGGCAAGTCATTCTTCTTTAGAAATAATGTCATCATTTATGGACAGAAAATAGTTCTCCATTCTAAGGAATAGGTCCCTTTAGGAGTTACTGAGTTTTCTATAGTGAGAGTTACTAAATAAAATAAATGATATCCCAGAATATTCTTTTGCTTTTGATTTCAAATAGTGTATTTTGTTATGGTTTTTCATTCCTGGCTACCATAGGAGGCAGGAAGAAAACCTCTCTTTTGAATCTAGTACCTAAAAAACAAATGTTTGTGGATCAAAATTCAAGGTACAAAATATCTTTTCTTGCCTTCATATACTTTCCCAATGCCTCTCTTTAGTAAACATGAATCATTTAAAAACATCAAGTTTTTGAGAAGATTAATGTCATGGGCCAAAAAGAATGGAATCACAAAACCTGAGACACATTTCTGTCACTGAAAGTCTCTCTCAGAAGCTTGTCATCCCACTTTCCCTTCTTTGACTATTCTCCCCTGGCAATACCCAGAAAATGTCAAGTGTTCTTTTCTTTATTGGTTTAAATGGGGCAACCAAAGGACAGGAAGCTTAATGAATTTCTCTTTTTAAGAAAGCTTTTAAGGCTATGCTGGAAGTCGCAGGGCCAGATGACAAATTTGTAGCTGGTTCTTTTTTTGCCTATCCTCTGCCCTCCTTGTCTTGGTATGTTCTAGGTGTATTCTGGGATGGGTGTCCTTCTCAGCTCACGGAAATCAAAGCACTGCATGGCATAAAGTTCTAGAGTGATAGCCTCCCAAGGGAAGGGAAGGTGAACAGGAGGCTGAGGATTATGACTTGAAAGTTCTCTCTAATTTGAAAGCATCGGTGGATATTCACGCAGAACTATATGTGCATTACTTTGACTTATTTCTCCTCTAAGAAGTGAAATTGTATGTCTGAGGTAATATGTTTACTGTAAGCAATAAACAAATCGTTTTCTCCCAAGCATTTTGGAATGCTGAAAGGTGAAAAGTGTGGCTATTTTGTTTTGCTCTGAGATCACTAGGCATCATATTTCCAAATGTGTAAAGTGAAGTCATTCCGTGGGTCATTTGGACAACTTGACTTCTCTGTATAAGGGGTGGGTAACTCTGCTTAGCATGTAGCCACCCTTTTATCCACCCTTTTATAGGCTCTGTGCTTAAAAACCATTGTTTCTTTTGTTTCTCCTAATATTCTGTGTAAGTTATGGCTTAGCTAAATGAGAAGAATAGTTGAAAGCATATTAGAATCAAGTCTTACTATAGAGAGATTAAATGACCTAAGGTCAATACACTAGTTATTGACAAATTTTCACCAGATCTCATCTCAAATCTCCAAGATACTTAACCAAGGTAGCTCCTTCTTTCTTCCTAGACACTTTATTTCCAGGAAGTAGTTAAGGTCTATAAAACTTTTGAAAATAAGAAATATATTTTATTGTCAGAACTGAGAGTAGAAAAGCAATGGCTATACTTAGTTAAAAAAAATTAAAACTTATAGCAGAGTTTAAATTGGACTGTGTTTAGAACCCTGAGAAGATAATGGCAAGTCATTCTTCTTTAGAAATAATGTCATCATTTATGGACAGAAAATAGTTCTCCATTCTAAGGAATAGGTCCCTTTAGGAGTTACTGAGTTTTCTATAGTGAGAGTTACTAAATAAAATAAATGATATCCCAGAATATTCTTTTGCTTTTGATTTCAAATAGTGTATTTTGTTATGGTTTTTCATTCCTGGCTACCATAGGAGGCAGGAAGAAAACCTCTCTTTTGAATCTAGTACCTAAAAAACAAATGTTTGTGGATCAAAATTCAAGGTACAAAATATCTTTTCTTGCCTTCATATACTTTCCCAATGCCTCTCTTTAGTAAACATGAATCATTTAAAAACATCAAGTTTTTGAGAAGATTAATGTCATGGGCCAAAAAGAATGGAATCACAAAACCTGAGACACATTTCTGTCACTGAAAGTCTCTCTCAGAAGCTTGTCATCCCACTTTCCCTTCTTTGACTATTCTCCCCTGGCAATACCCAGAAAATGTCAAGTGTTCTTTTCTTTATTGGTTTAAATGGGGCAACCAAAGGACAGGAAGCTTAATGAATTTCTCTTTTTAAGAAAGCTTTTGTAGAAGCCATAGTTTAAAAAACAATACAAGTGAACTATGCAGAAGACAGAATTAAACGCATTAACCTGTTAAAAATACAGTATATTTACCCAAGGAATATTAGCAGGTATATCTCTAGATGATGGATCATTGATGCTTTTATTTTATGTTTCCTTTATACATTTTCTACATTCAACATTTATCGTCTTTGTTATAAAAAAACAACAAAAATAGTTTGTAAAAAATTAAGATATATACATATTTTAAAATTATGCTAACAGTGTTACATACGTTTAGAGAGGAACAAAGGAAAAATCTTGAGAGGCAAACTGAGTAGACAAGTACCATTAAATTGTAGCTTTGATAACAACCCCTGCGGTTTGGAGGGTAAATAGCTCCTTCTCTCTTATCCACCTCTCTGTCCCAGCTCATTGCTAAATGCATCAGGATGGTGTAGCTGTGTGCAGCCTTAAGCCCAGGTAGGTGGATCCTTTGCATTATTTCTCAATTCTCACAGGTGTCCTCCCTTCCAGGATCACCAGGCTGGCGCGTTTCCTGTCTCCCGTCACAGTTAACCACTATATCATATAGACTGACGTCTCAGCTGGAGGCCTTTATTCCATCAACCCATCTCTGTTACATCAAAGATTTCTTCACCCACGCTGTGTTAAGGAATCCCACAAAGTCTCTATTTCTTGTTTTCTATTATTCCAAGTTTAAATTCTTTTCATGCTCGCTAGATATGCTATAATTGGCTACCAAACTATTCCTCTGAGTTCATTTTCCGCCATTCACCACCTCTCAATTCTCATTAAGTACTTCTCTCATTCTCCTGTGTGAATCACGCAGTTTCATATTTGTTTGTTCTGCTGTGTATCTTTCTCTTTCCAATCGACTCAGATACTAATGACCCTTGCATTTGGCCCAGTTCCCATGGTCTGCATGAAGCCTGATGGACAAGTCAGCTTGCAGAGAACTCTCTTTTACTGATCCTCACTTGCTCTTGAGATCTGAAGATGAAAATTTATATGCAAAGCAGGAATTGACTACAACCACTTTTCATATACTAGACAAGTAGCTTTTTCATGTAAGGGAAGAGGATTCTTTTTTTTTAGGAAAAAACTCAATAGACTCTTTGGGAATAGTGAAGCTTCCTTATAGCATAGATTACTGAAAGATTGCCAAATTCTTCAAATTAAAGAGCAGAAATACGGATTACCTGAGGTTGTGTATGAGAGAGGGTAGGAAGTTGGAAATACTGGAGAAGAGGTGACATGGAGTCTGAAAAAATGTAGCTAATATCTCTGAGGGAGTATGGACAGTGAGATGTTACCCACACCTGGGACAGGCTGAAAAATATATACACTTAATAGCTTTAAGTTAATGTCTGTCCTGTGCTGAAAGCCCCACCTTCCACTGTGCCAGACCTTAAGGAAACCACTGTCGTGTGTCAGCAGTATCCTGAAGGGGTGAAGGAATCCAAGCAGTGGCCAGCGGGAAGCAAAACTGTGCAGACCAAGGGTAGCAGCTGCAGAAGCGAGATGTTAAATGTAAAAATCAGAAAACTGAAGCCAAAGGACACTAGCGGAAATGCTTCACCAATGATTCCCATCTAGTGGAGTGGTGATTGGGTTTTTCTTAGCACATGAGAAAAAGTTACAGTATTTACATATTAAAAGGAAAGGGGCACCAAAGAGTTGGGAGCACCTAGGTAGCTGTCTGGGGGGAGGGAACCTCAATTTTGAGGCAAGTATAATTTGTCTCATAAGTCTGTGATAGTTTCAGATCTGTAAGCATTATTTCCTCCACAGATTATAATCTGAGGGAAGAAGTAACTGTTAACACTCTTTTACATCTCCACAGTTGCTCCTTTGAGGTAGCTGCTAGATTAAATAAATACTTGCTAGATTGCAGCTAAATTAGGTTGAGATAAAAGAGTGGTTCTTCTTAATGACAGGAAAGCTCATCAAATATTATTGCCAATGTTGTGCATCAAGTCATTTTCGATACTAATTTGTCTACTAGTGTTTAAAAGACTTTCAGAATACTTATCTTGAAATCTATGTGGAAAGATAAACGAAGCTGTATTGTCAGAATTTATATAAAATAGACCAGTCGGAAAGCATTTTTTTTCTCTGTACTGAATGGAGAATAATCACAGGAATTTGCATGTCTTGCTATTAGGATTGTGGTTCTTAGTATTTGAATAACTCATAAACTAGGACTCTTCTAAAGTAACATTTCTCTGTAAGTTACACAACCAGGTAAGTTATATAAGAAAGGAGGCAAAATTACTTTTATTCAACTTAACAGTCTGTGTTTGTTTTGGCTATAATAAATTAAGTCAAGATATATGCAAGTAGTATGTAGTCCTTTAGGATATTTGAAGGCTTATAATTCCTACCATTAAGAAGTCAGCCTGTCATTTTTAAAGTGCAGTTTAGGGAAGAAAACAAATATAAATAATTTTATATAAATTATATAAATACTAGTATATTAAACCACATAGCATAACTTTCATCTTGCCCCAAAAGGCTATCTCAATGAGTACGTATCTGTTCGTGAAATCACTCTTAAGCCTTTAGAAAGTGAAATTAAAACTGAAAATAGGTTGGGAGAACTTTATTCTTAGAGGCTAGTGGAAAAAAATGTCATATTCTTTAAGTTTAAATTCCTTTTTTCTTATGGACTCTGAACTTGATTCAATTGGAAAAGTGGAAACTTTCTGTAAAAACTAATCTGATGGGTGAATCTGGAGAAGTCAGGTGTAGCAGAGATAATAATCTTTAGACAGTTCTGCTGATGGATATTGAACTGAGGCAGGATTATCGTTCTAAGATGATTCAAATGTAATTAATGCTTTTCAGAAAATTCCATTTGAATGTGATGTCTGTGATACTTTGAACACAAACAGTGCATCCCCTGGAACTTTATAAACATCATATGATTTCTGTAAGTATTCAAAAGTATCATCCATCCAAATATTGTTACCTGAAAATAGACAATCATGTTGTGTTAAGGAGGACAAATATATAACTAAATCACCTGACTGTGATTACCTGAAATGAACACAGCATTGTAAATTAACTATATTTCAATATAAAATACTTTTTAAATTAAAAAATACTAATTAGTAACTAAGCACTAAGAAAATTAATGCCCGGTGGGATATCCTTCCTTTTTTAACCCCAGTATTGATGTCAGTCAGCATCTTGTCATATAATCAGTCAGTGCTTTGAAGATAATCAGTTGCTCTGTTACCCAACAATACAATTCGGTTTGATTGAAGAGTGAAAGTGCAGGAGTCAAGGTTTACAAAGTGACCTGGGAAAACCACTTGGCTCTCATACACAGCCCATAAAACGTGAGACTCCAGTCGGAGGGAAGAAGCAACATGGCTTGTATGTGATGGGCTTTGCCTAGGGAGTGATATGAAAACCAAAAGGCTAAAAGGTGAATCTTGAAAACAGAAATGAGCCTCTTTGCTTCTGTGACATGAAATTCAGATTTGAAGGGTAGAATGTGCCATAACACAGTTTTCTTAGAATAAATATTTCTTATACAAATCGATGAACAGTTGAGTCATTGTATGAAAAATTAGTGCAAAATTGCAAGTATAACAAGAAATTTAAAGATCCAAATTAAATCACCTTATTTTCATAATTCATAGTTACAGTTTTCAAGGTTAAAGATAACTGATCTTTTTACATAATGTAGTATAAAAGTCTTCATTCTCAATTTAGGTGAACTCACTTAAAATAATTGTTTTTGGTAGCTCAAATTATCCTTGAGTTCACTTTTGCACTTTTTGTTTTAGTTTTTTTCTCAGATAGTAAGTTAAAGAGCATTATTAAAGGGAAATAATTTTTTTGTTTAAAAAGATGGCATATTACATATTCTTTGTAATTCCTCATTCAAACTGGAGAGCATCATTATATTTAATGTTTGAGCTGTAAGAATACAAGAGTTTCCATCCAGCATTTATTTAGTTGGATTTCTCAGGGTAACTACTTACTGCAGGGGCTTCCCAGGTGATGAAGTGCTGAAGAATCTGCCTGCCAGTGCAGGAGATGCAAGAGACATCAGTTTGATCCCTGGGTCAGGAAGATTCTCTGGTGTAGAAAATAGCAACACACTCCAGTGTTCTTGCTGGAGAGTGAAAATTCCATGGATAGAGGAGCCTGGCAGGCCACAGTCCACGTGGTTACAAAGAGTCGTACACGACTGAGCATGTGCGCGCACACACACACACACACAGGAACTTACTGAACACCAGATCCTTCACAATGCCAGCCTTAAAACAGTGAACCAGCACGCACACACACACACACACACGCACACACACAGGAACTTACTGAACACCAGATCCTTCACAATGCCAGCCTTAAAACAGTGAACCAGCACGCACACACACACACACACACACGCACACACACAGGAACTTACTGAACACCAGATCCTTCACAATGCCAGCCTTAAAACAGTGAACCAGCACGCACACACACACACACACACACGCACACACACAGGAACTTACTGAACACCAGATCCTTCACAATGCCAGCCTTAAAACAGTGAACCAGCACGCACACACACACACACACGCACACACACAGGAACTTACTGAACACCAGATCCTTCACAATGCCAGCCTTAAAACAGTGAACCAGCACAGTCCTACTGTCTTCCTTTTCACGTTCTTGGGCAAATTTCCTGGCCTCTCTAATGCTACCAATTAGAGAATTGAAAGGAGTCTTTAATTTCCTTTCCAACTCTAACTTTCAATTGTTTTTGATTCTGAAATGGCCCACATTTAACTCTGATAGGAATCCTATTCTAAAATATGAAGACTATGAAAATACACTATAGCTTTCCATTCTCCCAGAACTCTTTTCCTGGATGCTGCCAACTAGATTTATTTTTCTTAGACACTACTTCTTAACACATGATACTGATACCTTAATTGTTCATATACTATATTAAATTATTCCTGGCAGGGTCATTATTAAGTATATTGCTGTTAACTCCTCATCTAGTTGTAAGCAATGTGGACCAATTACATAGTAGCATAAATATACCACTGGTGCCCCAACTGTCAAGTCAAGAAAGCGACAATTTAAATGTCAAGTAAAGCTACTATACGCTGTGTTTTGTGAAATCTACTGTAGAGCTTTAGAAGATGGAAATATTTTAATATCTGTAAAGATTTAATTTTTCTCTTTATATTGCAAATGACGCATGTTTATTAAGAAACATCCTGTGACCTTTATAAATACTGTCTATGCCCCATTACATTTAGAAAGTAAAACAGCATGCCCTCAGGAGGTAACAAGTAGGTTTTCCTTGATCTTCATTGATCTGGAGAAAGTCCCATCTGGTGTGCTCTGTGTACCTTTAGTCATATTGAAACTGCAAAAAATAAGATCAAGAACCAAAACTACCAAATGTGAGTAGTTAAAACGCTTGATTTTTAAACTTTCAAAATGTGTATACATACTTAGGCAAAAAGTCCTTTATCTTTCCAAGGCCAATTTTTCCTTTGATTCCCTTAATTCCCTTCTGCCTCTTTAGTGCCTGTTCCATCAACTTATCCTTTGTTATCTCTTTTCAGTAGCACCCACTTCATTCCATATATTTCATCTGTTAGTGTATTAATTTATTCAGGAAACTTAACAATATCTTTTATGTATTAAGTACTACACAGAACATGTATCATCGAAAATTAAGAGTGGCATAATCATAACCATTATTAACATATCTTGGGCTTTTCACACATTATATCATTCTCACACCAAACCATGTGGTTGACATTGCTTGTATCCCCCTTCTACAGACAGAGACACTCAGAGAGGAACTTGCTAGTATGGTATGGGGCTGGCATTTGGACCCAGACCTTCAGACTGCAGAGCAGTATGGTGTATGACCTCAAGGAGAGACAGCTCTGTATAAGGAGGCAGACACAGACAGGCAAGTATAATGCCTTATATTCATATTTCTTTCTCTTTCAATTATCACACAACTATCCTAGATCAATTCCTTATTGCCTGTATCCTGGGCTACTGTAATAGCATATTAACTGGTTTCCTTGTCTCCAAATCTTTCTCCTCTTCAACCTATCCTACAAAAAGTGATTTTTTAAAAATAAAGTCCTAGTATTATCACTCACCTCCTCAAAGGCCTTCAACGGTTTCCTTATTTCCCTAAGAGCAAACACCTCAGCATTCAGACCTTTCGCACCATCTAGTCCCAGCGTCCTTCTAGCTTCCCCATTCAGTTCTCCTTTTACCTTATTGTCCTGTGCCTCTCCTTTTTGCTATTCAATATCCATGCAATTGACTGTCCCTTCATCTAGAAAGCCCTGCTCCCTGTTTCCAGATGTCCAAACTTTGCTACTCCTACATATCTATATCTTGTGTCTTTGTCCCAGGAAACTTTTCTGGATTCCCAATTCTGAGCCTTCCTCACATTTTATATCACTTTCAGGATTCTGAGCCCTCACTTTTTGCCATAGTCATTTATGTATAGGACTTGTGTATCCACAGCACTGGTTTTTTAGGGCTGCCATAACAAAGTGCCCATAACCGGGTGCCTTAAAACTGCAGAAACTTTTTCTTTCACAGATCTGGAGCCTACAAGTGTAAAATCAAGAGGTCAGCAGGGCCATGCTCCCTGCAAAGCCTCTAGGACAGGGACCTTCCTTGCCTTTTCCAATATTTTGCAGCTCCAGTTATTCCTGGTTCATGGCAACAGAACTTCAATCTCTGCCTCTGTCTTTACATGGCATTCTCCCTGTTTGTGTGTGTCTAAACTTCCATCTTCTCTTAAGGACACCAGCCATACTGAATTGGTGTTCACACTAATGACTTCTTATATTGATTACATCTGCAAAACCACTATTTACAAATAGGGTCACGTTTAGGTAGCAGGAGCTTGGATATTTACCTACCTTTTTCAGGGAGGGGGCACAATGAACTCTTATGCTCAGTGTATTTGAGTTCAAGCACTGAGTCTTTCGCTTAGTACCATTTTAACTAGCAAAGCACCTCCAGGACAGGGATGGTGTAGTCTTCATTTTGTATTTGCTTAGCATATCGCTTTATTGTTCAACCTTATGCTGAAATGAATCAAATTATTTAAACATATTTGGAAAGATCATAAAAAAGTTCTGAGGCTGCCAACAAAGATCTATTAAGCAACAATTGTATGGGGTCTTATAAAGCCTCAAACATGGTGGTGTTTATTAATCAACACATTAAAAAATATCTTAGTTTGGTAGAGAGAAAAGTCCCAAACACACCACCGGAGACTGGCAAATTCAATTTGAGGCAGTGCGTGTGAGGGAAAAAAACAATTATCAGTTGAATATACTCTCAGATGAGCTAATAAATTAGCTAATTTAGAAAATTAGGTTGAAACTATTGTGTTATCTTCTGTTTTTAAGTAGTGAACTTAAAAAAAAAATGGAAGTAGAGTTGCTTCACAATGTTGTGTCAATTTTGGCTGTACTGCAAACTGAGTCAGTTATATGTATGCATATATCCACCCTTTTTTTTAGATTTCCTTCCCATTTAGGTCACCACAAATCATTGAGTAGGGTTCCCTGTGCTGTACAACAGGTTCTCATTAGTTATCTGGTTTATACATCATACGTACTTGTATGGGGCCTCCCAGGTGGCATTATGGGTAAAAAACTCACCTGCCAATGCAGGAGATGTGGGTTCTATCCCTGGGTCAAGAAGATCCCCTGAAAGAGGAAATGGCAATGCACTCCCGTATTCTTACCTGGGGAATTCCATGGACAGAGAGCCTGGAGGGCTACAGTCCATAGGGTCGCAAAGAGTCAGCCAGGACTGAAATGACTTAGCACACGCACAATATATGTGTATATATATAGATGCTACTATATATAGTGTATATGTCAATCCCAGTCTCCCAATTCATCCCGCACTTTTCCTCCCCGCTTGGTATCCATACGTTTATTCTCTACATCTTTGTTTCTATTTCTGCTTTGTCAATAGTTAATCTGTACCATTTTTCTAGATTCTACATATAAGTGACATTATATGATATTTGTTTTTCTCTTTCAGGCTTTAGGGAGTGGACTTTTGCAGAGAACACCGAAGCCTCTCATGCCCAGAGTATGCTTATTGAGGATCAAAAAGACGGGGTTATGAAAACCAAAATGTCCAGGAAAGAACAGAGTTTCCTTGTTAGAGTCAAGGGCTGTGAAGCTCACTGATCTTTTCAGTCAAGCTCCTTTCTTAGAGAGAACAGCAATCAGGACACTTTGCTGACAAACAAAGGTCAGAACAGCAATGTCTGAATGACAGGGTTATTCACAAGAAAAGCCGGTAAGTGCGTGCACATTCGCCATATGCCGACTGTCACCGCAGGAGGCCAGCGGACAACCCAGCTGCTGCGCCCACAGAGGCCAGTAGGGGGCGCTGAAGAGGGCAAGGCTGTGAATTTAACATACAGGGCCTTGGCTGACAGAATTAAATTAGCTTCCAGTCATCAGTTGGACCACCAGATCTCCTTAATCAGCTTGTTAATGGCAGTTTTTATCGAAAGAAGACTGAGTAGAGGAGTGAATGATATTTGAAGCCAGAAACTGTAAAGAAAAAGTGATACCGTTTACAGGGGAGACCTGAGATTATTATAGAGTATTTGGGTCTTGGATCTGCCACTTATGAACCACAACTGTGAGCAAGTTCCTCGGTCTTTCTGAGCCCCATTTTTCTCATTCATAGATTGGGAATAGCCCTACCTTGTGGGGATGTCATTAGAGGTAAGTGAAAATATGCGTTTAAAATGCTTGACATTTGGAAGGAACAGCTACCTACTATTACCATTATTCTATTGGAAACAATATTGGAGTGATAGTGACATCTTTTCATAATCCAGGTACATATTTCAGAGTAAACAAGGCATGGTGATTGACTTTTACTGGTTTGACTTGCAACATTTAGATGACTTTTTACTTTACCTGATAAATTGGATGGAAACTTGGTTTGTTGAGTTTAAAAAATAATAATATTGAAACCACAGAAGTAAATCCTAGCAGCATCTAAAAGTACAATTTCAAATTATACAAGATTACAAATGAGAAGATTAGCTATCACTAGAGTCGGACATGACTGAAGCGACTTAGCAGCAGCAGCAGCAGATGGTGCTTACTGTATGTCAGACTCTGCTCCTGACCTTTACATACAGTGTGTGTGTGTATTAGTTGCTCAGTTGTGTCCAGCTCTTTGCAACTCCCTGGGCTATGGCCCACCAGGTTCCTCTGTCCCTGGAATCCTCCAGGCAAGAATTCTGGATTGGTTTGCCATTCCCTTCTCCAGGGGATCTTCCCAACCCAGGGATTGAACCTGGGTCTCCTTCATTGCAAGAAGATGCTTTACCATCTGAGCACCAGGGAAGCCCTGTATATACAGCCACCCACTCAAATTAAGCAATAGTTTAATATTAAACGGCCACAGAATCCTAGTAAACATGTTTGATGAGTTTGAGTTCTGTGTGTGTTCAACCTGGAAGTGTCCTACTAGATCTAGGATTGTCAAATTTATTCTGTAAATGAATAGATGGCAAAAATATTGGGCTGTCAGGGTCGTATGGTCTCTTGTAACTACTTAACTTTGCTGTAGTAAGCTACTTTTATAAACAAGTAGATATGACTCTGTTCCAGTAAAATTTTATTTCCAGATATTGACAATTTTATATGATTTTCTTTTGATATGTGTACAACCATTTGAAAATATTAAAACAATTTAAATTGGCAAGCTGTAACAAAACAGGCAGGCAGCAGTTTGGATTTGGTTCAGGAGGCTTGAATTGCCAAACCCTGTGTCAGAGATGCAAACATTGACAGGTTAAGTAGCCATGAAGAAGACTACGGGACATGACGGAAAATAGCATTACTTCTTTTGTCGGGCCTTTCTCTTTACCTCTGTAATCCTGAAACTTACTGACTGCTTCCTGTATCTAGTTAGAGAGCAGTTGATCTACTCGAGTTAGTCTTTCGTACGTGAAGTGAGCATGAGATTGGGCCCCAAGCATGTGCCAAAATGGCCATTTTAGGACAAATATATTCTCTGTAACAGAACTTTCTGACACTTCAAGATCCACCCTGTGGCCATTGAGCAATTCAGGATTTTCCCTCTCCCCTCTCTCCCAGGTTGTATCTCACTTCTGGGTGGCTCCATAGCACTAAGGCCGAGCCCTGTGGGTAAAGGCTGGTCCTCACGTGTCACGTGTCTGTAATCACGTCTGTGGTGCAGTGTCCATTCCTGGTCACTGCCAGCCCTCCATGCTGACACGCTGGGCATTCAGTTTCCAATCTTGTCTGTGGTCATAGCTGTGTTTATTTCTACAAACTTGTCGCTTGTCATTTGAGGCCTCTTCGAGTTCACCAACACTTTTTTTAAAATTTATTTATTTTTATTGAAGGGTGATTGCTTTACAATATTGTGTTGGTTTCTGTCATACAGCAACATGAATCAGTCATAGGTGTACGTATGTCCCCTCCCTCTTGAACCTCCCTCCCACCTCCCACCCCATCCCACCCTTCTCATCTAAATTTGGGGGGGGTGTGGGCTTCTCAGCTCGGTTGGATGCAGGAGACCTCGGTTCGATTCCTGTGTTGGGAAGATCTGCTGGAGAAGGGAGAGAGTACTCACTCTAGTGTTCTTGGGCTTCCCCTGTGGCTCAGCTGGTAAAGAATCCACCTGCAATGTGGGAGAACTGGATTTGATCCCTGGGTTGGGAAGATCTCCTGGAGAAGGGAAAGGCTACCCACTCCAGTATCCTGGCCTGGAGAATTCCAAGGACTATATAGTCCATGGGGTCACAAAGAGTCAGACATGACTGAGCAACTTTCCCTTTTCTTTTTCAGGGGCTTATAAGATGTTGCCCTTCTCTGCCACACTATCCTAGGACTGACAGGCCAAGCGTTTCTGCCTCCAGCACTGTCATCCATCTCGCCATCTCTATGCTAACACTTGCACACTAGGTAGTGGGTGAGAATCCTCCAAAGCTGCCACTTCCAGGGTTCATCATGGGAGGCAGAACACCAGGCCCTTCTACTTCTGGGCCTCGAACCTACAGGGGCTTCTGCTGCCCCATGTTTGTCTCTTCTCAGAGCCCACATCACTCTCTCACACTGATAATCCGTAAATCCAGCTTCACCTCTGCTTCAGAGGGACATTTTAAAATCACTGGAGTAACAGAAATTTGGTCTTGTATGTTCTCCAGTCTTCCAAATATGTTTTGTGGCATTAACTTTATACTTTGACCCCTTAGCTTCTGCCCACTCCACGCCGCCTTTTTTTTTTAAGTCTCTGGCCTTTGGAGAGTCCAAACCTTTTCTTTGAAACTATTGCCTCCAGTGTATTTCCAGAGTTAATTTTGAAACTCAGAAGTTGAAAATTGACTCCCCTCCAACACTCCCCCACTCCCCCCCATCCCCCGCACCCTTGCACCTGTATGTACATCACATTAATGGTCCTTTCCTGAGGGCACAGAGGCCAGACTGGACCCTCCCTTCTAGGTGAACGGAGGAAATATACCGGGCCCATAAATAGTTCCTTGGCTAGTGTACGGCATTGCTGACATAATGCTGCTGTATCTGCCCTGAGCCCTGTTGAACTGGTTGTATACCCAACATATGGTGAGACGAAGTCCACCCTAGAGTCCACAGGAACATTCCTTTGAAATGTTTTACTTGAGAGCCCAGAATTTAAATTTAAATCCTTGAATGGAAGAATATATTTGGAATATGTTAGGTTCCCTGCCACATCTTCCAAGGAGGCAGATAGCCAAACTTTCTATGGCGTTTCTTCAGGTTTTGTCTTTGGAAGTTAACATTTCCTGTAACTGAGTTTAAGTTATATATTTCCAACATCAATTTCTATTTTATCTTCTACGTTAATTAGCTGGGTCCTTGGTTTTGAGAGCAAAAGCAAAAGAATGTTGTCCCATGAGCAGCATGCCTCAAATAATAAAATGTTGCCAAAATTAAGAACAGAAAAACAGAAAACATTGCCTATTGAGCATGAAATGTCAAAGACATATGGTGTTTTTCTTCGAGTCTTTGAAGGTCAAAAACTTGTTTCATGTTTTAAGCCATGAAGGAAGAGCTGACAGACGGTTCAGACAGAATTTTAATGTCAGCTTTCCTTGTAATCTGACCTTAAGGACCAGTATCAAAAGCACTATTCTTATTCTCAAGTATTATGAGTTTACCAAAATTGGGTAACGTTAGGTTACCATGTAGAGATCTCACATGAGCTTCAGAATGTTTGTGGAGACGGAAATTTGCTGACCTGCTTTCAGTTGTCAAGTCAAAACCGAGCAACACAAGTTATTGCCAGCTTCAAATAAGAATGCTTAACAGTTAAAAGTTTTTTAAAAATGTTTTTGAAACAAACAGGGTAATTTTTTATCCTTCAGAAATCCCTTTGGTTCCTGTATTCACTTTTGTCAATCACTGTAAATGTGAGTGGTGAGTTTGTTTTGTATAAATTTTATTTATAGCCTAAAAAGTAAATCAAAGACATAAGGTTCACAAAGTTTTCCTATTATCTTAAATTAACAACTCTAGAAAGTCTTGCAATTCTTGGGACTTGGTGAGAAGAGATTAGAGCTTTTCAAAGGTTTTTACAAAGTTGACTTTATTTTTACAAAACTGCTTCTAATTTAGAAAATTATTTATCTTCTACTCAACATCTGAATGCTTCATCCAATTAACAAGACTTTGGCCACCAATGACATAGTTTATCCACTGGTTATCTCACAAAAGTAAATTTGATGGAATGTGTGATAATCTCTGGTTTCTTCACATTATATTCAATCTCTAGCCAATTTCAGAATAAAAGTTAAAAGAATATTCTGTGATCCCTAACAACTGATTGATTAGGAATGACGTTTCAGGCTTTGAGCTGGAGATTCAGTGATTGGGTCTTGCCCTGGAGGTTTAAATTCTCCTTTCCTTTTCTGAGCAGCAGTTAAAAATGTAACACAGCTGCCTGGAAGGCTGACATAGATCATCCACATTCTGGGGCATCATACTTCCCTTACACATCATTTGGCAAAGATAGGCACGGCCAGGCCTAGTGTGTGAAGCCGTTGACAGATAAGCAAGTCCCGAGCTGCAGAAGTCAGACACAGGAGCTAATAATTGTCTGTGGGAGTGAAAATGAGGTCACCTGACTTCCTCCCTAAATAAACAAACAGAAAACATTTGCAGTTCATTTCTTTCCAAGGTAACAATTTATTTCATTTCTGTTTTACAATATTGAACCAAAAGTTGTTCTCTTTGGGGAAATTTTATTTTTCTTTAATTATTCTACCCAAATGACAAGAGAGCTGAGTCTTCTGGGGATAGGTGCAGTGAAGTCAAAGTTAATTAGTTTTCTCACAGTGCACTGCATTTGGGTACAATATCACTGCAGGGGAACACCAGCATTCACATTCCTTGATTAAGTGGTGTGCTTCTAGAAAGGCAGAATTCTATCAGAAAAGAAATCTATGTAGAAATAATATTTCAACCTACTTGAGAGTTGACAGCATTTGATACTCACCTTGGAGTTTTCCTTGGAATAAGTCCTTTCATCTCCACTTTATCTTTCCTTTAAGGTGTCAGACGGCAAGAGAAAATGATGGAGTGCCCTGCAAGTCCCTAGAGAACTTGAGAACCATGTTCCTATTTAACTGCAACATAAAACTCACAAATCAGTTTATTTTTCTCTTGTGATTGTCCAAGTTATAAGTTCTGCAGAATTTCAAGGCTAAACAAAGAAATCTGCCTCAGTGATCTTTTGTCATTTCATAGATGGGTATTCAGATTAGACTAAGAGCATTACACAAATACACCTATCTATGGCACAAAAATGAGATCTCAAATTAAATGTCTGTTCTTTTCTTATCTGATTACAGGCTGATTACATGCAAACATGCCAAGTATATGATTTACATGATTAAAATATAAGGTTTAAGCATTGATATTATTTCAGGTGACCCTGTTATTAATTTATTAAGCACAGGTCTTGTAATGGAAAGAATTCTGTCTCACAAAAGAATAGCATTCTTATGGACTAATGAAATTGGCAGAGTATAAACCTCAGAGTTTATACTCTGAAGGAGATCAACCCTGGGATTTCTTTGGAAGGACTGATGCTAAACTTGAAACTCCAGTACTTTGGCCACCTCATGCGAAGAGTTGACTCATTGGAAAAGAGTCTGATGCTGGGAGGTATTGGGGGCAGGAGGAGAAGGGGACGACAGAGGATGAGATGGCTGGATGGCATCACGGACTCGATGGACGTGAGTCTGAGTGAACTCCGGGAGATGGTGATGGACAGGGAGGCCTGGCGTGCTGCGATTCATGGGGTCACAAAGAGTCGGACACGACTGAGCGACTGAACTGAACTGAAACCTCAGAGTTATGCTTAAGACAAATTACACATTGATATCCTCAAGTCAAGGTATAAGAAAGATTGCCCTTTAATTCAGAAAAAAATTCTGGAGACAATCACCTCAAGAATGTCCCTGTTAATTAAAGAAAAATTAATTAGCAATTAAAGATCCCAGGTAAGTAGCTAAAAACAAATGTTTTCTTCAGCAAGCTCAATGCCTTATTCATTACATTTCTTCCTTAGAAAATGGCAGATATAAAATAGAAACCAAGAAAATAAGAGTCCTTGTCAAACTTTCCTAATTAAAGCCATTTTCCCTCATTATTGGCTCCATTTTATACATTCATTTCATATAGTAATAAACAACTTGACCATCTAAAGTCTTCACTGAAAGAAAATTAGGTTCTTCAGTGAGGAAATTTCAGACCTGAGGACTGATTTTCTTTCTTGTCTGTATTTCTGTCTTTGTCAAGAAAGAAGCATTTTCCACAAAATTATAGCCTGAAGAGCATCCGATGGCCTTTCCTTAAGAGTTCGCCTACTTAAGTCGTGGATGGATCACTAAAGGATGGGATAAAGGAGAGACACAGTTCATTAGAGGGTCAAGCAAGTGCCTTTTGCTTATTCTCCTTACACAGCTGACAGTGGCAAAGGCACAAAGTCATAAGGTCAGTGCCATGATTACATATGCTTTCTGTGTTTTTCCAAGTAAGTTCAGCTTTTCATGGTTCAATTTTTAATGCGATCATTAGCTCACACCTTAATAAGAATTCTAGTCATCAGTGCTTTTCACAAATTCTGGAAGACTAAGTGTGGGATTGTTGGCCGCCTGATTTGATGATATGAATTCTTTTTTTTGTTTGTTGATACGAATTCTTGTGATGATACAGTGGGGCAAACTTGATTTCTGTTTCTAATTGTGGAATAAAATAGTAGATTTTTTTATTTTTTTAAGATGAGAGTTAATCCACCATTGTGAAATACCTTGAAATCACTACCCTAGGCCCATGTTTTGAATTCTTAGAAATCATTAAAACAAGTCTTTCATTGAGAGACCAGTGGTGCAATGGTACATAGTAGTAGGAATGATAGAATTGAGCAACTCAGAAGCCTTAGGACTAGTTTTATGTGGCGATTGCTTCCCACAAAAGAACAAATATAGTACTGGAGTTTTAAAACCTGTGCCTATTTTGAATTGAATTTACATTCGAAGACCAAATGTCAGAAAAAAATGCCAGTCAGTGGTAATACTGCATATAAAGCTGCCAGATTCTCCTATCAGCCAAGGCTAGAGCAAGATGGAGCATGAGAAACCAATAAACAATGTAAGGATCAAAAAGACGAAGATCTCTGTGCTCTGTAGAGGCTTTCTTCTTGTCTTTTCTTAGAACTGTGTGCTTGATTGCATTTATTTATTTATTCATTCAGAAAATATTTTTTGAGAACCTGTATCATGCCAAGTACCAGACTAGGCTGTGAACATATGTGAATGACCTCAGGGAGGTTAACAGTTGTCTCTCACTAGTTTTGATAACATAATGCCAAGTTAAAAATTAACTACAGCCATGTTAGGGCTTCCCAGGTGATGCTAGTGGTGAAGAAACTGCCTGCCAATGCAAGAGACCTAAGAGACGTGGGTTCAGTCCCTGGGTCGAGAAGATCCCTTGCAGGAGGGCATAGCAACCCACTCCAGTATTCTTGCCTGGAGTATCCCATGGACAGAGGAGCCTGGCAGGCTACAATCCATGGAGTCGCAAAGAGTCGGACACGACTGTAGTGACTTAGCCCTCATGCACAGCTTTGTTAGGTGCTATTACATGTAAAACAACAGTTCAGTGGGAGACTAGAAGGAATTTACTTAGTCTGGGAGGTCAAGGAAAGATGTCCTGAAGAAGTAACTTTGAAGGAGAGCTAAAAGTTTATGCAGAAGGTCTTATGGCAAGGGAGAGCTAAGTCATGTGAGAGATCCTAAAATACAGAGCCCTGCTTAGCTGTCCAAAACTGAGAGCTGAGACCAGAGAGGCAGGCTGGGCAACACAGGGCTATTCGATAAGGAACAGGGCTGTTAGGCCTTTATCTTAAAAGCAATGCAAAGCCATTGAAGTATTTTAAGAGGGCAAGGAGTCTGCAGTAATCATATTTGCAATTTTAAAAGATTATTTTGAATATAGAGATGTGAATAAATGGCAACCTCTCCTTATAGTGAGACAAAGAAAAGAAAAATAAAACACTCAGTTTCCATATCAAAGTACCCTGATGTTAGGTGTGCATGATGGAAAGACCACAGTTGTTTAGATCATTTATGATTCTCCCACATAAATAACAAAAAAGAGATAAAAGAAGTGTAAACTCCTCAGGACTAAGAGAAGAGCTGATAGAGGAGTGAGTGATAGCTGACTAGCTGTGTAGTGTGGATAACCATGGAAACCACTAATCTGAGCACAGAGTATGAAATAGGCTCAGAATTTGGGGCCCTAAACCTCACCAGACCATGTGATTGAGATGCTGGACAAAAAATATGGGCACTGGTTTTTAAGAAACTGTGTTGAGAGTGGAAGAGACAGAAGATGCAACTGGTAAGTCATGCAGTTTTGTCCTCCATCCCCAGCTCTCTCCCAATCTGCATCTTTTCTTTGGAGAAATTTATTAATAGGGGGTTCAGATCCCATTCGTTCATATAATCATTTATTCATTTGGTATATATTTGTTACCTACATACTGTGTACTAGGAAGTGAACAAAACAGATAAGATCTTACGTAGCATTCTAGAAAGGAATAGAGATAATATAAAGAGACAACAAAAATACCAGATAGTGACAAGAATTATGCAGAAGATTAACGATAACATAATTTGAGAGTGACTATTTTCAGAGTGGCTAGTCAGGAAGCATTAGCCATGGGTGTGTGTGACATCTTTAAAAATTGTGATTAAGAGCCAATCTGCAAGGTGAAGCATCAGCTTTTTTTCTTACTATTCAAATTCTAGAATGTGAGCAGGCAATGAAGTCTGTGTCCCCAAGGGTGAAAGTATTCTTATCTAAATGGTCACAGAAAAACAACCTTTAGATACTGACAGAGAAGCATGTTTTTAAAGTTAAAAAAACAAAAAGGTGGGAAAAGAAAAATGGCTTGCCACCTGAGGACCTTATAGTGAAGCCTTAAATTAACAGTCGCCACCTCTAGACACAGAACATCCAATCAGCTTTGTAAAGCTTTGATTTTAAATATGACTGGTCAGCCAAAATTAACCATATAGTCTAAGGGTGCTTCAGTCAAGACAAAGAGATCAAAACAGAAAGATCTGATATAAAAAAAGGAAAAGGCAGATGGTAGGAGAAAAATCTAAAAAAAAAAAACCTTCTTGAATTAATATCCCAGACACACAAGAGAAGGTATTTTATCCTCAAATTAAAATCCAAATCTATGCAAATGAACTATCATAAGAAAAACCTAATATCCCAGACACACAAGAGAAGGTATTTTATCCTCAAATTAAAATCCAAATCTATGCAAATGAACTATCATAAGAAAAACCTTTGAAAAACTAAAAATATGAACTCCAGAGTTTTTACAAAGCAATGTCAGATAACAATATTCAGATAGTCACAATAATATTAGCAGTGGTCACTGAGTTAATGAAAAATTGGTGTCACTTAATAGGTGGAGGACAGCAGAGAAGTAGTCGTGGACAGTATAAGAGAACTGAGCTCTCATCTAATTTAGTTGTGTTGTCGTTTAGTTGATAAGTTATGTCGAACTGTTTGTGACCCCATGGACTGTAGCCGCCAGGCTCCTCTGTACATGGGATTTTCCAGGCAAGAACACTAGAATGGGTTGTCACTTCCTTCTCCAGGGGATCTTCCCCACCCAGGGATTAAACCCGCTGACCTGTGTCTCCTGCATTCTCAGGTGGATTCTTCACCCCTGAGCAACCAGGGAAGCCCATCTAATTTAACAGAAGCATTAAATTCGAATCCGCCTGTAAAAGTGACATTAATTAGCTTTTGTTAAAAGTATCAGTGTTCATTTTAATTGATAGGTATGTTTGACTTTCACACATTTTAGAAGATAATCAAAATACTGTTTTCAAATGACGCAACTTTTAGTAAAAATGTGAGGTCTTGTTAACATATCACTGTCTTTTAAAAAGAAGTATGAGCAGAATGCTAATGACTTATTATGCTACTTTCCCTGGTGTCTCAGTGAAGAATCTACCTGCAATGTGGGAGACCTGGGTTTGATCCCTGGGTTGGGAAGATCCCCTGGAGAAGAATGGCTACCCACTCCAGTGTTCTTTCCTGGAGAAGCCCATGGACAGAGGAGCCTGGCAGTCCACGGGGTCGCAGAGTCCAACACGACTGAGCAACTTTCACTTTCACGTTTCTCCTTCTGAAACCATTTCTGTCATCGGGTTTTTAAGCACAAACGTGTAGAAAGAAGTGAAGTATCTTTTCATTAGAGAGAAGTTGATACCATCATATTTCTAGGGGATACTGTTTTTTTCCTTCACTCAACAAACATATATTGAACAGCTAGCTACTAGTCAGCTCTCTTCTCAGAATAAGGAATATAGAAAGGAATAAAACAAATAGCCTCCCCTTATGAAATTTATACTCTAATTAGACCAGAAACACNAGTTGATACCATCATATTTCTAGGGGATACTGTTTTTTTCCTTCACTCAACAAACATATATTGAACAGCTAGCTACTAGTCAGCTCTCTTCTCAGAATAAGGAATATAGAAAGGAATAAAACAAATAGCCTCCCCTTATGAAATTTATACTCTAATGAGACCAGAAACACATACACAGATGTAAGTATATAGTAAAATATATAAAATGTTAGTAGTAATAAATGCTTTGGGGAAGAACAAAGCAGGGATAGAGGGAATTCAGGTAAATGTGATTCCTATTTTAAATTTGGTAGTTAGGGGAAACTTCACTAAGAAGATCTTTTAGTAAAGATCTAAGGAAACCAGGGGAGCTAATGATGGCAATATCTGTGGGAAGAGCATTCCAGGCTAAGAGAAAGACAAATGGGGTGGGGGGAGGGGCGGGTTTATTCACTAAGTCATGTCCAACTCTTGCAATCTGTGCACTGTAGCCTGCCAGGCTCCTCTGGCCGTGGGAGTCTCCAAGCAAAAATACTAAATACATAAACTCTAAGTTGGGAGCGTGGGCAGGCATGGTTATGGAATAGTCAGAGGCCAGCGTGGCTTTTGAGCAATGAGTGGAGGGTAGGTGGTAGCATGAAAAATCTAAGATTGTTGAGTTACATGTTTTGTAAAACCTCATAGACCATTGAAAGGACTTTAGATTTCATTCTGAACAGAAAATTGATCTGGTTTACAGATCCACTCTGGCGTCTGTGTTGAGAACAGCCTGAAAAAGAGCAAGGGTTAACACTGAAGGATTAATTGGAAACCTACGTAAATAATCCACTGGAGAGATCATGGTGACTTGGATCTGAGTGGTAGTAGTGGGCTTGAAAGGAGCTAGTCAGACTCTAGATATGTTTTGAAGGTACATTTGAGTTTGCTGATAAATTAGATGTGACAGTAATAGAAAGAGAAATAAAAGGACTCAAGATCTTTTCACTGAGGAACTTGGAAGAATATTATTGTTAACTGAGATGGGAGAATCGGGTCCTTTCTGATGTTCAGTGATGGTGGTGGAAAGATCCCCTGGCGGATGGCACAGCAACCCATACCAGTATTCTTGCCTGGAGAATCCCCATGGACAGAGGAGCCTGGTGGGCTACAGTCCTTAGGGCTGCAAAGAGTAGGACACGACTGAATATATAAGCCTAGATATATGTATATAAATTTCAGGGCCAAGGTCTAAGCTAGAGGCAGGATTTTGAAAGAGAATATGATATATTAGGCCTCCTCTGGTGGCTCAGACAGTAAAGAATTTGCCTGCAACACGGGAGACTTGGGTTCCATCCTGGGTTGGGAAGATCCCCTGAAGGAGGGCAAAGCAACCCACTCCAGTATTTTTGCCTGGAGAAATCCCATGGACAGAGGGGCCTGGCGGGCTACAGTCCATGGGGTCACAAAGAGTCAGACATGACTGAGCAACTAAGCCCAGCACATGGTATAGTAAACTATTGGACTGGATGTCCTGGGAGAAATATTAATAACCTCAGATATGCAGATGACACCACCCTTATGGCAGAAAGAGAAGAGCAACTAAAGAGCCTCTTGATAAAAGTGAAAGAGGAGAGTGAAAAGGCTGGCTTAAAACTCAGNCCAGGAGAAATACCAATAACCTCAGATATGCAGATGACACCACCCTTATGGAAGAAAGTGAAGAGGAACTAAAAAGCCTCTTGATAAAAGTGAAAGAGGAGGGGGAAAAAGTTGGCTTAAAACTCAAAATTCAGATAACGAAAATCATAGCATCCGGTCCCATCACTTCATGGGAAATAGATGGGGAAACAGTGGAAACAGTGTCAGACTTTATTTTTTTAGACTTCAAAATCACTGCAGATGGTGACTGAAGCCATGAAATTAAAAGACACTTACTCCTTGGAAGAAAAGTTATGACAAAACTGGATAGCATATTCAAAATCAGACATTACTTTGCCAACTAATTTCTGACTAAGTTCCATCTAGTCAAGGCTATGGTTTTTCCAGTGGTCACGTATGGATGTGAGAGTTGGACTGTGAAGAAGGCTGAGTGCTGAAGAATTGATGCTTTTGAACTGTGGTGTTGGAGAAGACTCTTGAGAGTCCCTTGGACTGCAAGGAGATCCAACCTATCCATTCTGAAAGAGATCAGCACTGGGATTTCTTTGGAAGGAATGATGCTAAAGCTGAAACTCCAGTACTTTGGCCACCTCATGCGAAGATTTGACTCATTGGAAAGGTCTGTGATGCTGTGAGGGATTGGGGGCAGGAGGAAAAGGGGATGACAGAGAATGAGATGGCTGGATGGCATCATGGACTCGATGGACGTGAGTCTGAGTGAACTCCAGGAATTGGTGATGTACAGGGAGGCCTGGTGTGCTGTGATTCATGGGGTTGCAAAGATTTGGACATGACTGAATGTCTGAAGTGAACTGAACTGAACTGAATTTACCTTGATTCATGGGCCTTACATTCCAGGTTCCTATGCAATATTGCTCTTTACAGCATCGAATCTTGCTTCTGTCACCAGTCACATCCACAACTGGGTGTTATTTTTGCTTTGGTTCCATCCCTTCATTCTTTCTGGAGTTATTTCTCCACTGATCTCCAGTAGCATATTGGGCACCTAATGACCTGGGGAGTCCCTCTTTTAGTATCCTATCATTTTGCCTTTTCATACTGTTCATGGGGTTCTCAAGGCAAGAATACTGAAGTGGTTTGCCATTCCCTTTTCCAGTGGACCACATTCTGTCAGACCTCTCCACCATGACCTGCCCATCTTGGCTGGCTCCACGGGGCATGGCTTAGTTTCATTGAGTTAGACAAGGCTGTGGTCCAAGTGTAATTAGTTTGACTAGTTTTCTGTGGTTATGGTTTCATTGTCTCCCCTCTGATACCCTCTCGCAACTCTCAACATTTACCATCTTACTTGTGTTTCTCTTACCTTGGACGTGGGGTATCTCTTCACGGCTGCTCAAGCAAAGCACAGCCATTGCTCCTTACCTTGGAAGAGGGGTATCTGCTCACCCCCGTCCCTCTGACCTTTAACATGGTGTAGCTCTCTAGGCCCTCCTGCTCCGCACAGCCACTGCTCCTTGGATGTTGGGTTCCTACTTTTGCCCCCACCACTCATCTTGGGCGTAGGGTAGCTCCTCCCATCCCCTGTCCCTGACCTCGGATGTCGGGAAGCTCCTCTCAGCTGTGCTTGTGAGTATCACATATAATTTTTTTACTGCACTAAAGAACCTCTGTGTTCTGCCTATTCCTCTCTCAACCCTCTCCACATTGATTATGTGTGTAGGTTTGTAAGAAACTGCCAATCTGTCTTCCCAAGTGTACTGTACTGTTTTGCATTCCTACTAGCAATATGTTAGAATTCCTGTTTTTCTACATCCTCCCACCCAGCTATGCTTCGTATCCTAACAGATCCTTCCCTTAGAGCCATCCTTATCCCAAATTTACAGATCCGGCTTGCCCACTTCCTTTGTCTATATTCTTCTAGCATGCCAGAAGATGTTCACCTTGAAGACTTGCTGCAGATATGGGTCTGGCCCAATGCAAGATTTACACTATACCCCCTAGATTTCAAGCCTTCAAGAGCTCACCATATCCACCAAAACCTCAATGCTAAACTGTGGATAATTTATAAAAAGAGAAGGAAATACCCAACTATCTTATCTACCTCCTGAGAAACCTGTCTGCAGGTCAAGAAGCAACAGTTAGAACTGGACATGGAGGCCAAACTATGGTATGGGTAATGGCAGTAATGCCAACTTCCTTCAAAAGGATTTATGCCCACACTGTTGTATTCATTGTCAACCCAAGCCTCTGCCAGAGACTCCTGGGCACTCACAGGCAAGTCTCTTTTGGGGACACTGCTCTCTTCTCCTGGTTCCTGGTACACACAAGGTTTTCTCTGTGCCATCCAAAACTGTTTCCCCAGTCCCGTGGAAGTTCTGTAATCAAATCCCACTCAAATTCCCTGGGGATTCTCAGTTCCTTTGCAGATCCCCAGGTTGGAAAATCTGTTATGGGTCCTAGGACTTTCCTAACAGTGTTCTGCAGTTTGTGTGTTGTCTGTTGGTGGTTCTATGGTGGGGCTAATGGTGACCTC
Source organism: Oreotragus oreotragus (assembly GCA_006410675.1). Lineage (NCBI taxonomy): Eukaryota > Metazoa > Chordata > Mammalia > Artiodactyla > Bovidae > Oreotragus > Oreotragus oreotragus. The sequence goes on from SJYX01020368.1 coordinate 46,052, forward strand.
CTCCAAGAGGACTTGCATCACATGCCGCATGACCCAGGTCTGTTGCAGCCAGAGCCCCTGCCCCCGTGGCAGGCCACTGCTGACCTGTGCCCCTGCAGGAGACACTCAAAGGCATGTCTGGCTCAGTCTCTTGTGAGGTTTCTGGTCCTGGTGTGCACAAGGTTTTATTTGATCCTTCCGAGGTTTTCTGATGGGTATGGGGTTTATTCTAAATGCAATTTTCCCCTTCTACCTTTTTGTTGGGGCTTCTTCTTTGCCTTTGGACATGGGGTATCTTTTTTGGTGGGATCAAACATTCTCCTATTGTTAGACCTCATGGTCTTTTCCTGGGACCCGTCGCTCCAAAGACCACCAAGGCTCGGATTCAATGCAAACAGCAAGAGGATTTATTAAGCCAGCGTGCCAGGGTTCAGTCACCTCTGAGGAGGGGTGAACCCCAGCAGTCGTTACTGAGCAGTTTTGTTTTTTTTGTTTTTGTTTTTGTTTTTTTTTTGTATTTATTTATTTTTTTACACGAACTCCCAAACATGAACCCCCCTCCTTTTAAGCACAAAAGCCACAAACAGGTGTGATTAGGATGGGAACAGTTTGATTGGTGCATACAGTCTGACCTTTATGGGGATTGGTTTACGGGTTATCAGGCTCATGGTGGTTAGCAAATTTTTCTAAAAAAAGGAGAGAGTTCTGTTGCAGAATACTTAGAAGAGGAATTCTTAGAAGCCCTTGGGGGGCAAGTTAACTTTGGTAAATTTTATCTTAACTCTTATCTCAGGTAAATTTTTGTCCTGACTCCTCACTATCAATGAATGTTAGACAGCAAGTTGCAATTTTGGAGTTCTCACAGGAGAAGATGAGCTCACATCCTTCTACTCCGCCATCTTAGAGAATTATCTCCAGAAAGAATGAAGAGGAAGAGCCAAAGCAAAACAATGCACAGCTGTGGATGTGACTGGTGACTGGAAGTAAAGTCCAGTGCTGCAAAGAGCAATATTGCATAGGAACTTGGAATGTTAGGGCCATGAATCAGGGTAAATTGGAAATGGTCAAACAGGAGATGGCAAGAGTAAATATTGACATTTTAGGAATCAGTGAACTAAAATGGACTGGAGTGGGAGAATTTAATTCATATGACCATTACATCTACTACTGTGGGCAAGTATCCTTTAGGAGACATGGAATAGCTCGCATAGTCAACAAAAGATTCTGAAATGCAGTACTTGGGTGCAGTCTCAAAAACAACAGAATGATATGTTTGTCTTCCGCCCCCCTCCTCCCCATGGCAAGCCATACAATATCACAGTAATGCAAATCTATGCCCCAACCACTAATGCCAAATAAGCTGACATTAAATAGTTATATGAAGACCTATAAGGTCTTCTAGAACTAACACCAAAAAAAGATTTCCTTTTCATCATAGGGGATGGGAAGCCAAAAGTATAAAGTCAAGAAATACCTGAAGTAACAGGCATGTTTGGCCTTGGAGTACACAATGAAGCAGGCCAAAGGCTAACAAAGTTTTTTCCAAGATAATATACTGGTCATAGCAAATACCCTCTTCCAACAACACAAGAGACGACTCACATGGACATCACCAGATGGTCAATACCAAAATCAGATTGATTATATTCTTTGCAGCTGAAGATGGAGAAGCTCTATACAATCAACAAACACAAGACTGGGAGTTGATAGAGGCTCAGATCATGAGCCCTTTATTGCGAAATTCATATTTAAATTGAAGAAAATGGGGGAAAAAATAGAATATTCAGTTATGACCTAAATTAAATCCCTTATGATTATGTACAGGAAGTGACTGATACTCATCTGAATGCAGAGTTCCAAAGAAGAATAAGAAGAGATAAGAAACCTCTCTTAAGTAAACAGTGCAAAGAAAATGAGGAAAACAATTGAATGGTAAAGACTAGAGATCTTTTCAAGAAAATTAGAGTTACCAAGGGAACTTTTAATGCAAACATGGGAACAATAAATGAGATTAATAATATGGATCTAAGAGAAGCAGAGGGTATTAAGAAGAGGTGGCAAGAATACACAGAACTATGGAAAAAATATCTTGACCCAGATAATCACAATAGTGTGATCACTCACCTAGAACCATATATCCTGGAATGTGAAATCAAATTGGCCTTAGGAAGGATCACTATGAAAAAGTTACTGGAGGTGATGGAATTCCAGCTAAGTTATATCAAATCCTAAAAAATGACGTGATTAAAGTGCTGCAGTCAATATGCCAGCAAACTTGGAAAACTCTGCAATGGCTACAGGACTGGAAAAGATCAGTTTTTATTCCAATCTCAAGGAAAGACAATGCCAAAGAATGTTCAAGCTATGGCACAGTAGAACTCACCTCACATGCTAGCAATGTATGCTCACAATTCTCCAAGTGAAGCTTCAACAGTATATGAACTGAGAAATTCCTGTGGAAAATGCTTAAAGAGATGGGAATACCAGACCACCTTACTTTCCTTCTGAGAAATCTCTATACAGGTCAAGAAGCAACAGTTAGAACCAGACATGGAACAACAGACTGGTTCCAAATTGGGAAAGGAGTACATCAAAGCTGTATATTGTCACCCTGCTTGTTTACCTTATGTGCAGAGTACATCATGTGAAAAACCGGGTTGGATGAAGCACAACCTGAAATCACAATTGTTGAGAGAAATATGAATAACTTCAGATATGCAGATGAAACCACCCTTATGGCAGAAAATGAAGAGGAACTAAAGAGCCTCTTGATGAAATTGAAAGAGGAGAGTGGAAAAGTTTACTTAAAACTCAACATTCAGAAAACTAAGATCATGTCATCTGGGTCTGATTACTTTGTGGAAAATAGATGAGGAAGCAACACAAACAGTGACAGACTTTATTTTCTTGGGCTCCCAAATCACTGTCAATGTTGACTGCAATCATGAAATTAAAAAAATTCTTGCTCCTTGGAAGAAAAACTATGAACAACCTAGACAGCATATTAAAAAGGAAACATATTAATTTGCCACCAAATGTCCATCTAGTCAAAGCTATTCTTTCTCCAGTAGTCATGTTTGGATGTGAGTGAGAGTTGGATCATAAAGATAGCTGAGCTAAAGAATTGATGCTTTTGAACTGTGATGTTGGAAAAGACTCTTTAGGAGATGCAACCAGTCCATTCTAAAGTAAATCAGTTCTGAATATTCATTGGAAGGACTGATGCTGAGGCTGAATCTCCAACACTTTGGCCACCCGATGTGAAAAACTGGTTCCTTGGAAAACACCCTGATGGCTGGGAAAAATTGAAGGCAGGAGGAGAATGGGGATGACAGAGGATGAGATGGTTGGATGGCATCACCAACTTGATGGACATGAGTTTGAGCAAGCTCCAGGAGTTGGTGATGGACAGGGAAGCCTGGTGTGCTGCATCCCATGGGGTAGCAAAGAGACATATTTGAGTGACTGACTGAAATGAGCTCAATAAAATATTTTTACATTTTGTCAGTTTAACTTATTGTGAGGTGGGGGCTATCCATGTGAATACTTAACATTTCACATTGAAATGTGCATTTTGCAAAAACTGACAATTTTACAAAATTTTGCAGTGACTCAGCAAAAGGTTAAAATTTCCACTGATTCTCACAAGGTATATTGTTCAACCGTCTGGGTATATACCATTGTCTCACTCCAAACCAAAGATGTTTCTCATATTTTCACCTGCAGAACAGTAGACTTGCTTGTTTCATAAAGTAAGGTTCTATACTGCAAATAAGAAGTTATATTTTTCAGAAGCAACATTGATTTTAATATTCATCACTGCTATTGACACAAATTTCACTTTATTCACGGATATTTAGAAAATGAAATAGATCATGCACCATTCTCTTTTTTATAATTTGTTCCATGTACTCAATAATCATTTGAGTTAAATAAAGTAACAGACATCTAATAATACGTTCTCCATTTAAATTTATTTGAAGTAATACATTTCTTAAAATGCCCAACTTACATATCTTTTGGGAATTTCTGTTGTTTTGTCTATGAAATTTTGTTTTAAACAAAATAACCTAGATATTTTATTATCAAATTGTATTGCCATGAGACATGGATCTGAGAACAACCTCCAGCTCTTGAACATGTTTCTTGACCAGTAACCATGAAAGAAATAGAAAATTTAGTCTTAATGCCACAAGAAACCAAGTTCTAACTATAACTTGAAGGAGTTTAGAAGCAGACTACTCCAAAAGCACTTCTAGTATGAGTTCAGCCAGGCTGACAACTTAACGCCAGCCTTGAAAACCCATAGACAGAGAACCCTGTTGAGTTTAACAATATTTCTGACCTTGACAACTGTGACAAGATAAATGGCCATTACTTTAAACCAGTTAATTTGAAATAGTTTTTCCCTCAACAATAGAAAGGATACGCAATTAATTGTTACTATTTGAACAAAAATAAATTAAATTTCAGCTTTCAAAAAATTACTATTAATATTTGATTCAAATAAATAGTTAAATGCAATAAATTATATGAAGGTACTTTTCCATCTATCATTATTATTATTAAAATATTAAAAATTTTACAACACATATTCTGAGTGAATGAGTGAAGTCATTCAGTCATGTCCGACTCTTTGTGACCCCATGGACGGTAGCCTACCAGGCTCCTCTGTCCATAGGATTTTGCAGGCAAGAGTCCTGGAGTGGGTTGCCATTTCCTTCTCCAGGAGATCTTCCCAACCAAGGGGACAGGTCTCCCACACTGTATGCAGACGCTTTACCATCTGAGCCACAAGGGAAGAGTTATTCTAAATGGTATATAATTTTGAACAGTTTCTATAGATACAGTACAACTGTCATATCCAAACCACATTTTACCCATTTCTTGTTTCCTTAGTAGGGGATGTAGGTCAATAAATATTGAATAATAGGTTAAAAGTTGACTTGCACAAATGTAAATTTTGGTGAAGATTTTGCATCTCTGTGTATATGCATGTATATATATATATACATGTATATGTATATGAGTATATATAAATATATATATACACACACAAGTATATATATACATGTGTGTGTGTGTGTGTGTGTGTGTGTGTGTGTGTGTGTGTGTATCTCACTTGTAAGAAACTCTATGTGGTTTGCTAGGCTTGGAATAAAACATCAAAAATTTGTCCTTGAAGTCATAGCATGTGACTGGTAGAGAAAAACCAGATTGGGAACAAGAAAACAAGGAATTACTATTGATTCTGCAATTTATTTTTAATGTTAAGACATGTTCTTTGATTATCTGTGGCTCTTGTTTGTTGACTGGTAAAGCAAACGAGGTATATTTTACTTCCATGACTATAAAACGTTTAGGGGTATAAACAATTGCCTAATCCAGTGTATAGTAAGAACCTATAAGAAGAAAGGAGCTCAAATAGTCATATGTTATATGGTTCAGGCAGATGCAGTTGTGTTTGTTCAGTTCAGTTCAGTTGCTCAGTCATGTTCGACTCTTTGCGACCCCATGAATCACAGAACGCCAGGCCTCCCTGTCCATCACCAACTCCCGGACTTCACTCAGACTCACGTCCATCGAGTCAGTGATTATAGTAGCCGTCCCGGCGCGTGCGCGACACCCTTTGTCGCACGGACCGGCAGTGCGGGCGGGGCCGGCGGGAAGCCTGGCACCCTGGAGGAGCCGCTGGTCGCGGCGCGGCCGGAGCCGCAGGACGACGAGGAGGACGAGGAGGAGGCACTGCCGCACTCCGAAGCAGTGGACGTGTTCCAGGAGGGCCTGGCCATGGTTGTGCAGGACCCGCTGCTCTGCGACCTTCCGATCCAGGTGCGCGAGGGCCGCGTCGTTCCCCCGGGCGGGGGTCGGGGCGCGGACGGACCCTGGGACCGCTGGGGGCTGCGGCCTCGGCCTCAGGAAGGCGTTTCCGAGCGTAGCGGAGCGTCTAGGCAGAAGGCTCCTGCCGGGCCTGGAGGCGAGCGAGGCTCTAGCCTCGGTGCGGAATTTAAAGGGGCGCCGAAAAACCGACTGGTTAGGACATTTGACATGTCAGCAGTGTTTTAAAAACAACCAGAAATTGGTGTGCAAAAGCCTGGGGTAAGCAAAAATAATGTAATTTTCAAGTGAAAAATAAAAGATCGATGTTTCCCAGTTTTCCGTTCTCCTCAGACTTCAGGTCGTGGCGCGGCCGGAGCCACAGGACGACGAGGAGGACGAGGAGGAGGCGCTGCCTCACTCCGAGGCAGTGGACGTGTTCCAGGAGGGCCTGGTCATGGTTGTGCAGGACCTGCTGCTCTGCGACCTTCTGATCCAGGTGCGCGAGGGCCACGTCGTTCCCCCGGGCGGGGGTCGGGGCGCGGACAGACCCTGGGACCACTGGGGGCTGTGGCCTCGGCCTCGGGAAGGCGTTTCTGAGCGTAGTGGAGCGTCTAAGCAGAAGGCTCCTGCAGGGCCTGGAGGCGAGTGAGGCTCTGGCCTCGGGTGCGAAATTTAAAGGGGCGCTGAAAAACCGACTGGTTAGGACATTTGACATGTCAGCAGTGTTTTAAAAACAACCAGAAATTGGTGTGCATAAGCCTGGGGTAAGCAAAAATAATGTAATTTTCAAGTGAAAAATAAAAGATCGATGTTTCCCAGTTTTCTGTTCTCAGACTTCAGAAATGTTCTGCCTAACTTTCTAAACGCTGTCAGCTTGTCTGCCTTTGTTGTTTGGGGTGATGAAGAGAGCTTCCATCTCCATCCTTGCTCTTTTCCAGGTTACTTTAGAAGAAGTTAATTCCCAAATAGCATTAGAATACGGCCAAGCAATGACCGTGCGAGTGTGCAAGATGGATGGAGAAATGCGAAAGTGCTGCCCTCTCCCTCAGGCCGAGCAATCTGAACCTTCACAGGAGAGGTTGTTAGCAGGGCTGGTGGGTGGAAACTCTGGGCTGTGCCCAGGCCTGTTGGGCACACCCACACCTGCCCAGACTTGAGCTTTGGGAAGTAACAGAGCTTCTGGGCTCTCCTCTTGCCACCTTACACTGGGGATCTTCTCCTGTTTGTGCAGCTGTGGTTGTAGTCCAGAATGCCATGGTCCTGGACCTGAAGAAGGCCATCCAGAGATACGTGCAGCTCAGGCAGGAGCTCGAGGGAGGCATTCAGCACATCAGCTGGTGAGTGGAGCCTCGGCTCCTCCCTCAGCCCTTCCTGGGAGACGGGGAGGATGTGCTGGACATGAAAGAGCCTTTTCATCTCCTGGGCTCTGCTCAGGATGTGGCCTAGAGCATCAAGCTCCCTGTCCCAAGCCTTTAAAAAGGGCAGGTGTTCCTGTGCCTGTGGGCCCTGCCCTAGGTGCTCCTCTTCTGCATTACCACGCGGGCAGCTGGTTAGCTGCACATGGGGACACCTTAGGGTGTGCCCAGTGTGTCTGGATGTGGCTTCCCTGGTTAGAGGAGCTGCTACCAGCCCCTCGCCTGGGTTCTCTCAGCCTCCTGAATCACCCTGCTTGTGGTTTACTGAATTCCCATCTGTAGGTCCTACGTGTGGAGGACATACCACTTGACCTCCGCGGGAGAGAAACTCACAGAAGACCGGAAGAAACTCCGAGAGTAAGTTCAGGCTCCATCTTGAGCTACAGGGAGCTATCCCATCTGTGGCCCTTTTGTTCCCCAGGCCCTACCATAGGGCCGGGGTTTCCTCCAGAGGCTCTTAAGAAAGGAGGGGTCTTAAATCCATTCCTGGGGAGTGTGTGAGACCAGGAGAGTCCCTGACTGGACTGAAGCTGTCCTGCAAGGAACTCCCTGGAGGCCTCCCTGCCCGGAGGACAGGAGGCAGAGGAGATGTGGCAGTTGAGGCTGCAGAGCCAGGAGAGAGGGTTATGAGTGTGCTTGGCCGGGGAGCATGGCCCTGCCCCTTCCTCGCCTCCCCAGCACTGTGCTCTTCCTGCCTGGCCTCTCTCATCCCACACAAGCCTCGGAGGAGTCACAGCTGGGCCCTTCTGTAGACTAGACTCTGTCTTTCCTTCTCTTTCAGTTACGGTATCCGGAATCGGGATGAGGTGTCCTTCATCAAAAAGCTGAGACAGAAATGAATCTCCAGACTTGGACAGCTCTGTGTGCGGGCGGCTGAGCTCTTCCCTGGCAGAAGGAAGCCTTGGGCCACCGTGCCCTTCCCCAGATGGGTGGGAGAGAGCCTGACCCCAGCTGGACTCTCCTGGACTCTCAAGTGAACCCTGATCCCAGGGCTGTGGGCCTGGGCCTGTGTACAGAATAAACCCTGTTTGCTTTGAGGTCTGGAAAGTCATGTCCCCAAAGGGGGGCACAGGCGGGGACCCTGCCAGCGGTCACACCATCAGGATGCTGTACCTGAGCCCTTGGCCACCACCCCGCTCCCCAAGCCACACACACCTGTCCTGTCATCTCTGCAGCAAGAAGGAAGTAAAAGCAGAGTGCCGGCTCTGGGGGGAACAAGGGCGTCTGAGCCCAGCCTGGTCAGGGCCTCCAGCTTCAGCCCTTGGGTGCCTGGCTCCTAGAAAGGGACGTGGCCTGGCTGCCGTGGGGCGCTTCCAGGTGTGCGTGTGATATTCCTGGGTCCTTGTCCGTTTGTCACCTGCCAGTCATTCTGCAGAAGGGGGACAGAGTGTGCGCACCTGACTGAGGACCTCCAGGGAGGTGGGCCTGACATGAATGCCCTGTTCTGGGAACTTGTAGGTGGGAGGCCTGGGGCCTGAAGGATGTCTTTCCTCAGCACCCAGCCGGAAACCAGAAAGGAGGCGGCAGCTCTGGTTGAGTTAGTGGCAGCTAAAACGCTCCCGGTCTGTTTATTGGCCACATGAGGTGGTCGTCAGAAGGCTAGTTAGAAGGCAATCTCGGGAACTAGTGTGATAAATGTCCGGAAACACGAGGGGTTCAACAGCAGTGAACACGGCAAAGTGTGTGGGAAGCAGGGCTCCTGGGCGGAGTCCCGAGCCGCAGGCCTGACTCCGGCCGCGGGCACAGCCCCAGCGCCCGCCAGCTCAGTGGAGCTGAGCGTGCAGCTCGTACTTCTCACAGAACTTGTCAGTGAAGGGGATGCAGGTGAGGAACTCACACCACTCGCAGCGGACAGGGTAGAAGTAGAAGAGGACCACCAGGCCGGCCAGCAGGCCCAGGAAGACCAGCTGAAAGACGATGATCTGGCAGCGCTTGCGGTACAGGTCGAACTTGCCGAAGCTGATGTAGGGCAGGAAGGCAAAGGAGAGGAAGAGGCCGCTGATGAAGCCCGAGATGTGGGCGAAGTTGTCGACCCAGGGCAGCAAGCCGAAGGTGAAGAGGAACAGCACCACAGCCAGCAGCTTGAAGAAGGCGCGCCAGGGCCGCGCCAGAATCTGCCAGCTCTGGAAGAGCTCCACGAAGAGGCAGGCCAGGATGCCGAACTGCGAGCCAGCCGGGCCCACCTGGGGGCGCAGGGGACCCTGAGCCAGGGGGCCGGGGCGGGCCGCCCGCCCCCCTCCTTTGGCCCAGGGTGGATCAGGACAGGAGCCCCAGGTGGGACAGGGCACAGCAGGAACTGGGTCTGCTGGACCCAGTTCATGCTGGGCAGCGCATGGCAGGGGCAGCCTTACCTCTGCCCGGTATGGCAGGAAAATGGCACTAGCCAGGTTACCAGTGACGCCACTGAGCAGGTAGATGATGGCTATGCGGTGCCAGCCCGCCAGCTTCTCCAGGTCTCGCAGGACTGTCATCTGGAAGCAGACGGACACCAGGCAGTGCAGGACCCTGTGGGGAGGGGGCACTCGGCAAGGAGCACTGACCAGCTAGTCCTGGGGTCCCTGGGGCCACCTCCTCCCCCAGCCCCCGCAGCCCACGTGGTGTCACTTGCCCAGCGTGCAAGAAGAGGGACAGCCACAGGCGGTAGAACTGGTCAGGCACCTCGGGGTTGAGGAAAGGCAGGAGCCCACACACGTCGTCCATGCAGTGCACCTGTGCAGAGTGACCGTGAGCACCCGCCACGGCCGCAGCACACGGAGGGACCCTCCCCCAGAGGCCTACCTGGGAGCAGAGTGTGGCCTCCTCATGGAAGTAACCCCTCATGAAGTCACAGTACTCCCGGGAGGTGATCTCACACCTGGAAGGTCAGGCCAGGGCTGGGAGGACTCCCAGACTCAGGTTTCCGCCCCACTCACCCACCTTCTTGGCATGGATAGGTCCGGCCCCTTCCTCACCCCATGCCCCTGGGGAGCCTGGGTCGTTTTGGGCTGGATATGGGAGCAGGCCCCAGCCCCAGGGCGATGCTGTTTGTCCAGGACCGGGGCACCCCTACCTGCCCTTGGTGCCGATGCAGCAAGGCCGGCCCGTGATGACGCAGTCCATGTGAGGGTGGTTGGTGTGGTTCCCAGCACTGCTTTTGGTGCAGATCTGGGTCACAAATGGGGATGAGTTGGGTCAAGGTCACCCCTAATCTTGGGCTCCACACCATGCTTGGTTGGAGCAGAGATGGACAGGCTCCTAGGGTAGGAGACAGGCCCGTTGGCCTCAAGCAGGTCACAAACCCTGGGCCTCAGTTAGGGCATCTGTCAAACTGGCATGATGTCATTTGACCTCTTAAGGCTCCACCTGGTTCTACATAGAGAGGGAGGCTGTACTGGATGGACCGGCTGGCTGAAGGCCAGGGCAGAGCATCTAAAAACAGGGTGGTCCCTCAGGGGAGACCTCTGGCATCACTGATGGGTGAGGTGTGGATTCCTCCCCATCACAGTAAGGTGGTTCCCGAACAACCCCTCCACACCAGCTCACCGGCCACTTGGTGATGTCATCTGGCCACTCATGGGGGTCCTCAGAAGAAGGCTCATCACACACCCTGCACGAGCCCAGGGTGTGGTCAGACCTCACTCTGCCCTTGGCTCAGCACCCTCCCACCCTACTGGACAATAAGGAGAGCAATTATACCTCCCTCCACCCCCACTCCCAGGGGAGACATGGATGAGTGGAGGGTGCGGGGGCGGGCAGCAGGACTGACCTGGGATCCTGGTGGCAGACAGAGCCGTACCGCCTCTTCTGGCCAGCAAGGTCTGGGGCACTGGGATGCAGGGGCCACTTCACCCACACTGCCAGCGTGGACTGTGGGAGGACATGGGCTCAGCCCTGGTCAGAGCCCACCATCCCACCATCTCCAGGAGGCTGGAATCAGAGACCCTGAGCTCCTCCCTCTGGCTCTACACACCCGTGTGCCCTACAGCCCCTCCATGTATTTGCACTTGGGAAACTGCTCGCATGTTGGGAGATTGTTATGAGTTCAAGAGCATAGTTCCTATTAGGTTGAAAACAGAAACCACCCGTGCCCAAAATTAGGCAACTGGTACAAACTGGGAGCTCCACATAAGATGATAAAAACTTGGATGAAATTGTTTAAATTGTTTAAAATTTAGTGAAAAATGTAAGGCAATACCACTTACATAAATTTATGACAGGTGCCCCAAAACAAGATGGAAGTGGGAAGGCCACACTCAAATTAAAAACATGCAGAATTCCCTGGTGGTGCAGTGGTTAGGACTTGGTGCTTTCACTGCCAGGGCCTGGGTTGGATCCCTAGTCCAGAAACTAAGATCCCTCAAGCCCTGCCGCTCGGCCATTAAAAAAAAATAAAATTAAGAACACACAGCCTGCAGGGGGAGCAGCCGGAGATGGAGGGATGGGATAAGAAGGAAAGACTGAGGCGAGGGGCCTTGCACAGACGGACTGCACCGTGTGCTGAGAACCAGGGATTTAGGACAACTCAACCAGCTCTGCCTGAGTCCCGAGGAAATGAGGTGCAGACAAGGGTGCGAGCTGAGCTGCGGGTGGGCACTCACCGAGCACTCCTCCTCCGAGGTCTGCACGCAGCCTGACCGGTCGTTACGCACGCAGCAGGCTGAGTGCTTCTCGCGCTCGCGCGCAGCATGGATGAAACTATGCACCTGCGGGTCCTGGCGCATGCACGGCGAGAACTTGGCACCCAGGTGAATGAGGGCCTCCTGCAAGGAGGACGATGCGCAGCTGCAGCTGGGCCTCCGCGAGCCCAGGGCCCCGCCCCACCCCGCCCCGCCCCGCCCCAGTGCTGACCATGGGCAGCCACACTAGGGGAGACGCGGATGGCCCTCACTCACCTTCTCTCCGCTCTTCTAATTAGGAAAACCTCAGACAAGGAGCCAATTTGCACCTTTCTAGGTCCTTTTCAGTCATCACCCTGACCCATCTCAGACGCGAGAAAGCGCTTCAGAAGATAAANACCCCTGTCTCTTATACACATCTAGATGTGTATAAGAGACAGCGCCCCACCCTGCCCTCACCGAGCTGGGCCCGATCCAGAAGTTCTCCTGTTGCACGTACTTGACGTTCTCGTAGACCCCACGGTTGCGCAGTACCTGGGAGATGGAGAGAAAGATAAGACAGAGCTCGGTCGCGCCCCCTCCCGTCAGAGTGGGCGGGAGGGAGCCCAGACTTCGTAGGGCGGGGCCAGGAGGGCACCCGGAGGGCGCCGGGGCTCACCGAGTCTACGGTCTCGTGCTGTGAGAATCCCACGGGCGCCACGCCATAGATGCACACGGCTAGAATGGTGACGAGCGAGTGCACGAAGGTGAGCCAGTAGGTGAAGAAGGGCCTGCGGGGCAAAGCGTCAGCAGAGGCGCCACCCCCAACCTGGAGCGCCCGCGCCCACCTGAAGCCATCCCTGCCCTAAACCCCTCCCCTCGTGGCCTACCTGTGGTCGTCCATGTCCTCAATCTGGCGTTTGACGTAGCTGTCGATTCGCTTGCGGTAAGTGCGGTTGGTTAGCCGGCCCACCATGCCCAGCCCGTACGGCCGCTTCTCCCTGGCAAACAACTTGCGCACCGGCATCGCGATGCGCTGGCCCCGCCGCTGCCCCGCCGTGCTCACCACCTCCTGCCGCAGCCGCACCTTGGGCTGCGGGGCCGCTGCACCACCCTCCTTCTGCTTGCGCCAGCCACGTTCCAGGGGCCTGGGGAGGGGGGCACTGTCACCACCAGCCCCAGAGCGCCCACACGCTGCAGTCCATCCCCGGCGGGGCCAGGACGACCCACCAAATCTGTTCTGCTCCCATGTGTAACAGGCTGAAGTCAGCCCCGCGGAGCAGAAGCAGAGCGGCCCGAGCCACTCCCGGGATGGCAGGCAGGTGGGGGCAGACCTACATCTGTATTAACGACGCCACCTCCTCGCCCGCTGGATCCTCTCCAGGCTGTGGGCTCTGGGACTGCCATCCTCCTCCAGGGATGAACAGCCCAATTTGAATGGTGCCCAGTCCTGGGGCTCCCAAACCTAGTTGCCAAGCTGGGTTCCCAGTCCATGAGATGACCCCCACCAAGGGGTCCCCTTGGGCGTCATGCCTTGGAGCAGCTGCTCCTGACAGCCCGGGGGCGTTTCCCCCACGGAGCTCGCTGGGAGGCACTCACAGCATCAGGTGGCTGCGCTCCAGCTCGCTGCGGTCCAGGGCGCCGCCCGTGAGGTCCACCTGCTCTGAGGCTCTCTCCCAGTCTTTAAGCGCTGCTTCCGATGGGGACTCGAACACCTCGTCCGGGTAAGTGGACAGCTCCTCGTGGAGGACACCTTCCTGAGCAAACACGCGCGGTCAGCGTGGGAAGCTTAGGCAGAGGGGTCAGGGTGATGGCGCCAGGCTCTTACCCGGGCAAAGAAGGACGTGTCCAGCTCGTCAGGGAAGTCAGCGGTGTCCTCCTCCAGGAAGCTGGCAGGAGTGAAGCTTCGGCGCTGGGCGCGGCGTAACGTGCCATCCCTAACCGAGCGACCCTGCCAGCGAGGGAGTAAGCGCGTAGCTCCGTGCAACCGACTAGCCCCCAAATCCCACCTGGGCCCCCACACCCACCTTCACCAGCGCGGCGGCTGCCCGGAAGCTCATCTTGGCCACCGACTCGCGCTTGCGCCGCCGCGGGAGCCGGTTGAAACCGGAGCGGGAGCTGGAGAAGGAGCAGAGGGAGGCAGCGCCCGGCGTGACGGGCGTGTGCGGGGCGCTCGGGCCGTCGGCGGCATCATCCGCCAAGCGGAAGGCCCGGCCCCGGGCCAGGGGGTCTACGATCTGGAGGAAGGGAGGAGATGCCGGAGTTGGGACTGGTCTGGCCAAGGGGGGCTCCTTCCCCACCCCAGACCCCACTGTGGAGAACACAGCTGCTGCTCAACCCCCCACCCAGGAGGCCCCTGGACAGCTGAGTGGGTTCCGCCGCAGCCCAGTGCACCCAGGACCCCCTCTCCGCCTGAGTTTGTGTTACAGTGCTGTCCATCCCACGATGCTCCCAGTCCAGACGCTGGCCAAGGCTCAGTCCCAGGTCCCTGTCTTCCCCCTCAGGAGCCCCTCATCCCAGAGAGTGTCTTAGGTCCCTTTACAGGAGCATCCAACCACTATTCAAATCCAGGAGCTCCCAGGGCCCGCCTTTGCTCGGGCTGGCTGTGCCCTGGGCCCAGCCCTGAGGAGCCGAGTGAGGGGCCCAAGGGAGGGCGTACCTTCTGCATGCCCAGCTGGCACGGCCCCACATACAGAGGAGGTGGCGTCTCGGTGCTGGTCAGCGACACGTTGTCCTGGCTAGGCAGGTCTAGCTCGCGGATGACCTGGGGCTTCAGCTTCCCGTAGCGCTGGCTGCAGTGGCGGATGCTCTTGCGCTGCCATTTCTGGGTGCTGTCACTGTCCTTGCTCACTCCAAACCAGTCCGCCGTGCCCCTGCCGGGGGAGGAGCTCAGCGAGGGTGCCCGGCTGTCCCCTGCCCCAGCCCGGGCCTCAGAGGAGCTCCGCCTCGGCACGCCTGCCACAGGCCTCCAGACCCTCCAGGGGCCCGGGTGGGCTGTGGCTGATCAAGGAGAGAAGAGGGTTCTGGCCCTGGCCACCCCTGCACAATCAGCCAACTCCAAACTGCCACCAGAGACAGCAGGCCTGGGGGAAACAGGTGAGTGTCTCACACAAGCCCTCTCGCCATCCTTGAGGCGAGGATTTCTGGAGAGACACCGAGGCTGGACGGACGTCAGAGTTCAGCCAGCCGGAGCCCGGCCACGAGCAGCAGCTGGGCCTGGCACACGGCAGAACCCAGGAAGCGGGTGCCGCAGCCCCGGGCAGGCTGCCCACAGCCCTCAGACATGCAAGCAGAAACGCGGCTGCGCCTGCCGTCAGGAGCCCCAGGGACACCAGCAACGCCGGCAGCTCTGGAGGCGCACAAGCCATGCTCACGCTCGCAGACTCCAGCACACGCCTGCCCTGCCCACGGTCCCTGAGCGGGGACCTAGAGAGACGGGCGCTGCGGGAGGGCCCTGCGGGCAGCGGGGGGCCCGACGGAGGCAGAGTGTGGACGTGCCCAGAGCACACCCGGCGGCTGTCCGGGGCCAGAGCGTTGGGAAGGGAGACAGGAGAGAGAGAAGGTGCTGGGGGCAGAAAAGGGGTAGGCGACGGCAGCCAGCCCCAGCACAGGGCAGCGGGGGTGCAAGATCGAGAAGGCCCCCGCCCCGCTCCCAGCCCTGCGGCCCGAAGGGACCCCGTGTGCTGCCTCTGCCCCAGGGCCCCGCCCGCCCCGAGCAGCCAGGACAGCCCGGTACCTGCGGATAGTCTGCGTGATGGACATCTGGCGCCGTAGCGCCGGCCGCCGGGGCTCCTGGGGGGGCGAAGGGACTCGGGCGGGCTCGGCCGGCATGCTCACGCTCCGCAGGAATGCCTGGCGTCTCAAGGGCTGGGCAACGGGGTCCCGGTGAGGGCGCTGGATGGGCTGGACCCACAGCCCCCGCTGCCCAGGGCCTACCTGCAGGAAGCTGGGCTCCTCTGCTGCCGGGGGCACCACGGCCGGGATGTCCAGCTTCAGCCACGGCGGTTTCTTGTGCTGCAAGCTGCTGCTGCTGTCCCTGCGGGCCTCGCCCATGGTTCAGGCAGACTAGGCAAGCCTGGGGTTAGGACACAGCGCTTTAATACTGCCATGGGCCTGGGTTCAATCTCGGGTCGGGGAACAGGGATCCCAAAGCCATGTGGCACAGCCAAAATACAACACGGACAGGTCTCTGTGGGCCCCCAGGCCCAGGCCTGGGAGGAAGGAGAATCAGTGATAATCAGAAGAGACAGCCCCAGCACAACTCAGCACCCACGGGCTCACTGCCTGTCTCCGATGTCTCAAGACACCACCGGGCACACACTGGGTCCCCAGACAACAGACATTCATGTGACAAACAGTTCAGGACCCACCATGAGCCACTCACGGGTGCTCAGGACTCACTGGTGGAGAAAAGAGGAATCCCAAACAAAGTTCCTGCACTGCTGGAGCTTGGAGTCCAGACAGACAGGAAGCCCACGTGGACATACACTGCGCTAAAGGTTGCAAAGTGTGACGGGGATAAAACAGCATGTGGCAACTGCCTCCCTGTGAGGGCTGCGATACAGAGCCTTTTATCTGGTGTAAGAGGAAGCCTTACATCAGAGTAAAGACTCTCAGCGTGATCCAGAGAGCACGGCCATGGGCAGGCTGCTCCCCACACAGGGAATGGCCAGGGCAGAAGCGCGAGGAAGCACGAGGGCTGAGAAGCCAGCCTGGTCTGTACACGGGGCGAATCCAAGGGTGGACTTCAGTCTCCCAGCCACAACAGCTGCTGCAGAGACAGAGGCCCACTACATCCACGACAGGGTGCAGAGGCCCTCCCTCTCTCTGAGGTGGGACCACCTGGTTTCCCAGAGGCTGAGGGTTCCTACAGCCAAGTGCTTGCCTGCATGCCAAGTCGCTTTGGTGTCTCTTTGCGACCCTATGGGCTGTAAGGAGCCAGGTTCCTCTTTCCATGGGATTCTCCAGGCATACTGCAGTGGGTTGCTGTGCCCTCCTCCTGGGAATCTTCCCAACCTGGGGACTGAACTCACGCCTCTTAAATCTTCATTGGCAGAGGGTCTGTTTACCACTAGCACCAGCTGGAAGCCAAGGGACACCTCCTGAAAACCACCTAGTGGAAGCGCGGCTGTTACCACCAGGGGGTGCCACATACCAAGAAACTTCAGCAAAGACGCTCTCTGGGGACTCAGACCATACAGAATGTGCCACAAGGCAGGAGGCCAGGGTTCTAACCCTGGGTGGGAAGATCCCCTGGAGAAGGAAATGGCTACCCACTTCAGTCTTCTTGCCTGGAGAATTTTTCTATGGATAGAGAAACCTGGCAGGGTATAGTCCATGGAGTTGCAAAGGATCAGACACGGCTGAGCAACTAACACTTAACATTCGCACTTTGCTCAGCACCACCCTAAGCGCCTACGAACAACAAAACTCGTGGAGGTGATGGAATTCCAGTTGAGCTATTTCAAACCCTAAAAAATGATGCCGTTAAAGTGCTGCGCTCAATATGCCAACAAATTGGAAAACTCAGCAGTGGCCAAGGACTGGAAAAGGTCAGTTTTCATTCCAATCCCAAAGAAAGGCAATGCCAAAGAATGCTCAAAGTGAAAGTCCCTCAGTCGTGTCCAATTCTTTGTGACCTCATGAACTATACAGTCCATGGAATTTTTCTAGGCCAGAATACTGGAGTGGGTAGCCTTTCTCTTCTCCAGGAGATCTTCCCAACATGGGGATCAAACCCAGGTCTTCCGCATTGCAGGCAGATGCTTTACCAGCTGGGCCACAAGGGAAGTCCAAGAATACTGGAGTGGGTAGTATTCTACCCACAAACTGTGGAAAATTCTTCAAGCAGTAGAAATACCAGACCACCTTACCTGCCTCCTGAGAAATCTGTATGCAGGTCAAGAAGCAACAGTTAGAACTGGACATGGAACAACGGACTGGTTCCAAATTGGGAAAGGAGTACTTCAAGGCTGTATATTGTCACCCTGCTTATTTAACTTATATGCAGAGTACATCATGCAAAATGCCAAGCTGGATGAAGCACAAGCTGGAATCAAAACTGCCGAGAGAAATATCAATAATCTCAGATATGCAGATGACACCACCCTTATGGCAGAAAGTGAAGAGGAACTAAAAAGCCTCTTGATGAAAGTGAAAGTGGAGAGTGAGAAAGTTGGCTTAAAATTCAACATTCAGAAAATGAAGATCATGGCATTTGGTCCCATCACTTCATGGCAAATAGAAGGGGGAAACAATGGAAACAGTGACAGACTTTATTTTCTTGGGCTCCAAAATCACTGCAGATGGTGACTGCAGCCATGAAATTAAAAGATGCTTGCTCCTTGGAAGAAAAGCTATGACAAACCTAGACAGCATATTAAAAAGCAGACATTACTTTGCTGACAAAGATCCATCTAGTCAAAGCTGTGGTTTTTCCAGTAGTCATGTATGGATGTGAGAGTTGGACCATAAAGTTAAGTGCCCAAGAATTGATGCTTTTGAACTGTGGTGTTGGAGAAGACTCTTGAGAGCCTCTTGGATTACAGGGAGATCCAACCAGTCCATCCTAAACGAAATCAGTCCTGAATATTCATTAGAAGGACTGATGCTGAAGCTGAAACCCCATTACTTTTACCACCTGATGGAAAGAGCTGACCCATTAGAAAAGACTCTGATGCTGGGAAAGTTTGAAGGCGGGAGGAGAGGGAGACGACAGAGGGTGAGGTGGTTGGATGGCATCACCGACTCAATGGACAGGAGTTTGAGCAAGCTCCAGGAGTTGGTGAAGGACAGGGAGGCCTGGCATGCTGCAGTTCATGGGGTCGTAAAGAGTTGGACACAGCGACTGAACTGAACTGACCCTAAGCCCCATATCCCTTGGGCACAGGGGCAGGGTCCAGGACCCAAAGCTGAGGGCTTGATTTGGTCCACCCCAGCCTAGCCACGGGACCATGAGGCAGTAGCCACATAAGCAGGGCTCCTTGGCACTTACTTCCCTCTTCCCAAAATGGCACTTTTCGGGCAGGTCTGCTCCCCTGATCCCAGAGAAGAACCACAGGGCCTGAAAACACTCTACATATGGCCATCACCAGGTGGGAAACATCAAAATCAGACTGATTATGTTCTTTGCAGCCGAAGACAGAGAAGCTCTATACAGTCAGCAAAAACAAGACCTGGAGCTGACTGTGACTCAGATCATGAGCTCTTTATTGCAAAGTTCAGGCTGAAATTAAAGAAAGCAGGGAAAACCACCAGGCCAGTCAAATATGACATAAATCAAATCCCTTATGCTTATACAGTGGAAGTGACAAACAGATTCAAGGGATTGTATCTGATAGACATACTGCCTGAAGAACTATGGACAGAGGTTTGTAACATTGTACAGAAGGCTGTAATCAAAACCATCCCCCCCAAAAAAAGAAATGCATGAAGGCAAAGTGGTTGTCTGAGGAAAGTATACAGAAAAAAGAGCTGAGAAAAGAGAAGTGAAAGACAAGCAAGACAAGCAAAGACATACCCACCCGAATGCAGAGTTTCAAAGAACAGCAAGGAGAGATAAGAAAGCAATGCAAAAAAAATAGAGGATAGCAATAGAATGGGAAAGACTAAAGATCACTTCAAGAAAACTGGAGATATCAAGAGGACATTTCATGTAAGGATAGGGACAATAAAAGAGAGAAATGATAAGGACATAACAGAAGATTAAGAAGAGGTGGCAAGAATACACAAAAGAACTATACAAAAAAAGGTCTTAGTGACTCAGATAATCATGATGGTGTGGTCACTCACATATAGCCAGACATCTTAGAATGTAAAGTAAGTGGGCTTAAGAGAGCATCACTACCAACAAAGCTAGTGGAGGTGATAGAATTCCAGCTGACCTATTTAAAATCCTCAAAGATGATGCTGTGAAAGTGTACCACTCAATATGCCAGCAAATTTGGAAAACTCAGCAGTGGCCACAGGACTGGAAAAGGACAGTTTTCATTCCAATCCCAAAGAAAGGCAATGCCGAAGAATGTTCAAATTACCATACAATTGGCTCATTTTGCAGGATAGCAAGGTAACATGCAAAATCCTTCAAGCCAGGTTTCAACAGTATGGGAACTTCCAGATGTACAAGATAGATTTTAAAAAGGCAGAGGAACCAGAAATCAAATTGCCAGCACCCACTGGATCATAGAGAAAGCAAGGGAACTCCAGAAAAACATCTACTTCTGTTTCACTGACTATGCTTAAAGCCTTTGTGTGGATCACAACAAACNCCACAACAGCTGCTGCAGAGACAGAGGCCCACTACATCCACGACAGGGTGCAGAGGCCCTCCCTCTCTCTGAGGTGGGACCACCTGGTTTCCCAGAGGCTGAGGGTTCCTACAGCCAAGTGCTTGCCTGCATGCCAAGTCGCTTTGGTGTCTCTTTGCGACCCTATGGGCTGTAAGGAGCCAGGTTCCTCTTTCCATGGGATTCTCCAGGCATACTGCAGTGGGTTGCTGTGCCCTCCTCCTGGGAATCTTCCCAACCTGGGGACTGAACTCACGCCTCTTAAATCTTCATTGGCAGAGGGTCTGTTTACCACTAGCACCAGCTGGAAGCCAAGGGACACCTCCTGAAAACCACCTAGTGGAAGCGCGGCTGTTACCACCAGGGGGTGCCACATACCAAGAAACTTCAGCAAAGACGCTCTCTGGGGACTCAGACCATACAGAATGTGCCACAAGGCAGGAGGCCAGGGTTCTAACCCTGGGTGGGAAGATCCCCTGGAGAAGGAAATGGCTACCCACTTCAGTCTTCTTGCCTGGAGAATTTTTCTATGGATAGAGAAACCTGGCAGGGTATAGTCCATGGAGTTGCAAAGGATCAGACACGGCTGAGCAACTAACACTTAACATTCGCACTTTGCTCAGCACCACCCTAAGCGCCTACGAACAACAAAACTCGTGGAGGTGATGGAATTCCAGTTGAGCTATTTCAAACCCTAAAAAATGATGCCGTTAAAGTGCTGCGCTCAATATGCCAACAAATTGGAAAACTCAGCAGTGGCCAAGGACTGGAAAAGGTCAGTTTTCATTCCAATCCCAAAGAAAGGCAATGCCAAAGAATGCTCAAAGTGAAAGTCCCTCAGTCGTGTCCAATTCTTTGTGACCTCATGAACTATACAGTCCATGGAATTTTTCTAGGCCAGAATACTGGAGTGGGTAGCCTTTCTCTTCTCCAGGAGATCTTCCCAACATGGGGATCAAACCCAGGTCTTCCGCATTGCAGGCAGATGCTTTACCAGCTGGGCCACAAGGGAAGTCCAAGAATACTGGAGTGGGTAGTATTCTACCCACAAACTGTGGAAAATTCTTCAAGCAGTAGAAATACCAGACCACCTTACCTGCCTCCTGAGAAATCTGTATGCAGGTCAAGAAGCAACAGTTAGAACTGGACATGGAACAACGGACTGGTTCCAAATTGGGAAAGGAGTACTTCAAGGCTGTATATTGTCACCCTGCTTATTTAACTTATATGCAGAGTACATCATGCAAAATGCCAAGCTGGATGAAGCACAAGCTGGAATCAAAACTGCCGAGAGAAATATCAATAATCTCAGATATGCAGATGACACCACCCTTATGGCAGAAAGTGAAGAGGAACTAAAAAGCCTCTTGATGAAAGTGAAAGTGGAGAGTGAGAAAGTTGGCTTAAAATTCAACATTCAGAAAATGAAGATCATGGCATTTGGTCCCATCACTTCATGGCAAATAGAAGGGGGAAACAATGGAAACAGTGACAGACTTTATTTTCTTGGGCTCCAAAATCACTGCAGATGGTGACTGCAGCCATGAAATTAAAAGATGCTTGCTCCTTGGAAGAAAAGCTATGACAAACCTAGACAGCATATTAAAAAGCAGACATTACTTTGCTGACAAAGATCCATCTAGTCAAAGCTGTGGTTTTTCCAGTAGTCATGTATGGATGTGAGAGTTGGACCATAAAGTTAAGTGCCCAAGAATTGATGCTTTTGAACTGTGGTGTTGGAGAAGACTCTTGAGAGCCTCTTGGATTACAGGGAGATCCAACCAGTCCATCCTAAACGAAATCAGTCCTGAATATTCATTAGAAGGACTGATGCTGAAGCTGAAACCCCATTACTTTTACCACCTGATGGAAAGAGCTGACCCATTAGAAAAGACTCTGATGCTGGGAAAGTTTGAAGGCGGGAGGAGAGGGAGACGACAGAGGGTGAGGTGGTTGGATGGCATCACCGACTCAATGGACAGGAGTTTGAGCAAGCTCCAGGAGTTGGTGAAGGACAGGGAGGCCTGGCATGCTGCAGTTCATGGGGTCGTAAAGAGTTGGACACAGCGACTGAACTGAACTGACCCTAAGCCCCATATCCCTTGGGCACAGGGGCAGGGTCCAGGACCCAAAGCTGAGGGCTTGATTTGGTCCACCCCAGCCTAGCCACGGGACCATGAGGCAGTAGCCACATAAGCAGGGCTCCTTGGCACTTACTTCCCTCTTCCCAAAATGGCACTTTTCGGGCAGGTCTGCTCCCCTGATCCCAGAGAAGAACCACAGGGCCTGAAAACACTCTACATATGGCCATCACCAGGTGGGAAACATCAAAATCAGACTGATTATGTTCTTTGCAGCCGAAGACAGAGAAGCTCTATACAGTCAGCAAAAACAAGACCTGGAGCTGACTGTGACTCAGATCATGAGCTCTTTATTGCAAAGTTCAGGCTGAAATTAAAGAAAGCAGGGAAAACCACCAGGCCAGTCAAATATGACATAAATCAAATCCCTTATGCTTATACAGTGGAAGTGACAAACAGATTCAAGGGATTGTATCTGATAGACATACTGCCTGAAGAACTATGGACAGAGGTTTGTAACATTGTACAGAAGGCTGTAATCAAAACCATCCCCCCCAAAAAAAGAAATGCATGAAGGCAAAGTGGTTGTCTGAGGAAAGTATACAGAAAAAAGAGCTGAGAAAAGAGAAGTGAAAGACAAGCAAGACAAGCAAAGACATACCCACCCGAATGCAGAGTTTCAAAGAACAGCAAGGAGAGATAAGAAAGCAATGCAAAAAAAATAGAGGATAGCAATAGAATGGGAAAGACTAAAGATCACTTCAAGAAAACTGGAGATATCAAGAGGACATTTCATGTAAGGATAGGGACAATAAAAGAGAGAAATGATAAGGACATAACAGAAGATTAAGAAGAGGTGGCAAGAATACACAAAAGAACTATACAAAAAAAGGTCTTAGTGACTCAGATAATCATGATGGTGTGGTCACTCACATATAGCCAGACATCTTAGAATGTAAAGTAAGTGGGCTTAAGAGAGCATCACTACCAACAAAGCTAGTGGAGGTGATAGAATTCCAGCTGACCTATTTAAAATCCTCAAAGATGATGCTGTGAAAGTGTACCACTCAATATGCCAGCAAATTTGGAAAACTCAGCAGTGGCCACAGGACTGGAAAAGGACAGTTTTCATTCCAATCCCAAAGAAAGGCAATGCCGAAGAATGTTCAAATTACCATACAATTGGCTCATTTTGCAGGATAGCAAGGTAACATGCAAAATCCTTCAAGCCAGGTTTCAACAGTATGGGAACTTCCAGATGTACAAGATAGATTTTAAAAAGGCAGAGGAACCAGAAATCAAATTGCCAGCACCCACTGGATCATAGAGAAAGCAAGGGAACTCCAGAAAAACATCTACTTCTGTTTCACTGACTATGCTTAAAGCCTTTGTGTGGATCACAACAAACCGGAAAATTCTTAAGAGACGGGAATACCAGACCACCTTACCTGCTTCCTGAGAAATCTGTATGCAGGTCAAGTGGCACCAGTTAGAACTGGGCATGGAACAACAGTCTGATTCAAAATTGGGAAAGAAGAACGTCAAGGTTGCATATTGTCACCCTGCTTATTTAACTTATATGCAGAGTACATCATGTGAAATGTTGGGCTGGATGAATCACAAGCTGGAATCAAGATTGCCAGGAGAAATATGAACAACCTCAGATATGCAGATGACACCACCCTTATGGCAGAAAGTGAAGAGGAACTAAAGAGCCTCTTGATGAAGGTGAAAGACAAGAGTGAAAAAGCTGACTTAAAACTCAACATTCAAAAAGATCATGGCATCCAGTCCCATCACTTCCTGGCAAACAGAAGGGGGAAAAAGTGGAAACAGTGACAGATTTTATTTTCTTGGGCTCCAAAATCACTGTGGACGGTGACTGCAGCTGTGAAATTAAAAGATGCTTGCTCACTGGAAGGAAAGCTATGACCATCCTAGACAGCATATTAAAAAGCAGAGACATCACTTTGCTGACAAAGGTCCGTCTAATCAAAGCTATGGTTTTCCCAGTAGTCATGTATGGATGTGAGAGTTGGACCACAAAGAAGCTTGAGCACTAAAAAAATGATGCTTTTGAATTGTGGTGCTGGAGAAGACTCTTGAGAGCCCCTTGAACTACAAGGAGATCCAACCAGTCCCTCCCAAAGGAAATCAGTCCTGAATATTCACTGGAAGGACAGATGGTGAAGCTGAAGCTCCAGTACTTTGGCCACCTGATGGGAAGAGCCGACTCACTGGAAAAGACCCTGATGCTGGGAAAGATTGAAGGTGGGAGGAGAAGTGGGTGGCAGAGGATGAAACGATTAGATGGCATCACTGACTCAACAGACATGAATGTGAGCAAACTCCGGGAGACAGTGAAGGAGGGGGAGGCTGGTGTGCTGCAGTCCATGGGGTCACAAAGAGTCATGACTTAGCAACTCAGCCACAACAAGCAGAGAGGGTCCTTGCACAACGAGGCCAAGGGGAGCAGGGGTGCTGTGGAGACCCTCACTTTCTCAGCCTCTCAAAGCACCCCAGACCCTGACAGATTCCGACCTGCGGGGCCTGCGGCTCACCCACCGAGGTCACGAGACACAGCCTCTACTTCCGAGCCTCCCTCTCAACGGCCTGGAGAGGTGCAGAGAGACGACTTCACGCATACCGAAACTGAGGCCTAGGAAGGAGGCTGGCCTTGCCCAAGGTCACATATCCGTGGCACCATAACTAGAGACGCAGCTGCTACTGGCTCGCTCTGCACAGACCAGGGAAGGGACCCTGCTGGGAGGCTCCACCAGCTAGCTATGGACCTGAAGGCAGGTCTGACATTAGGGCGTCTTGACTGAGAACTGGGTCCCTCTGGGGTCTGAACCAGGAGACCAACTCTCAGCGTCCAACTCACACCACCACCCAGCCCAGACTTGCACGGCTGTGGCCAAGCAGGTCTCCCATCCTGGGAGGCGCGTCCTCGTCATCCGCCAGCCCCCTCCACGGGTCAGGGAGACTGTGAGCTGCCCTGTGTGCAGGACCCTGGTCTCGAGCACCAGCGATGGAGTCTCAGCCAGTACTGGGCACGTTGGGAAGACAGAAGGAGCTCAGAAGCTGCAGGGCTGGGATGACACTCTGGGTCACCTCCTGAGCCATGACTGGGCCGTGGCCGCCAGCTGGAGACCTGGGCAGTCAGACCCCTCAGATGGTGCTGCGCCCCTGGGGCCTTGTGGGGAGGGGCCAGAAAGGACGGGACCCCTTAGCATTTCAGGTGGAGGCCCTGGTACCGTCAGCTTGGCCCTGCCACCCAACCCCATGGCTCACATAGCCTCATACGCTCCTGGTGAAGCTACTGTGAGGTCCGGATAGGAACTCGCAGGCGGGGTGCTGGGGACTACCCCTGCAGAAGCTTCTGTACACATACCCAGAACATCTAGATGCCACAAGATGGTCCTCCACTCAGGAGAGTCAGAAACCCCTGCCCGCCAATGGGCGCACACCACCACCCACGCCTATGACCTTCCAAGGCCCCTCCTCACAGCTGGCTTCCCCAGGACACACATTCGGCCCACAGGGTCACCCTGCCAGGGCCTGGATCCCCCTGGCTTGGCTGGGACCACATCTACATGTGTGCTGTCCAGTCCCGTCACACCAGGCCCACAGCGCCCAGGGCAGGCCTGCTCCAGAGCCACGGCTCAGTGACCACTGGGCATCTAAGAGTGTGGGCTAACAGGGGCCAGGCCCCATGAAGTGGGGTGACAGGAAATTCCTGAAGATGCCCCTTCACCGGGGCCTGGGAGGAGCTAACATATGACTGGGGAGGATGTGGGAGGGGGCGGGGGCCCCCCACCAGCCAGGGCCACCGGACACAGGAGCCTCTCACGAGGAAGGCTCCAGCTCCTTCCCGGACACACAGACCTTCGGGTGCCCACCTCCACCAGCACCCACCGCGTCTGGGGCCGAGGCTGGACGGCGCTCTGGATGCCACACGGCTCCTTGCCCCTAGAGCCGCGGGTTCCCGGCCTGACCCTCCCTGTGTGACCAGTCCCCCCTGCCCCCCACAACCCATGCCAAACTCTGGACCTCAAGTGGGTGGGGTTCACAGACAGGGTTGGGAGTGGCTCCAGAGTGGGCCCCAAGGACATGGGGGAGGGACAGGCCCAGGCTGGACAAAGAGTCTGGACTAGAAGGGGGAACAGCGCCCGCCCAGAGGAGACAGTGGCTCAGTGTCTGAGTCTCCCCGGGCACACAGGGGGCTCTTGTTCCGAGACGGTCCCTGGGGGGTCTCCCTACAGCAACCCCCTCCACTGCCCCCAGCACAGGGAGAGACCTCAGCCCAGGGAGGGCCTGCCTGCCACGGTCACGGCATCTGACTCACTCCAGTGACAGTCACGGCCGCCCCCTCAGGCCCAGACCTACCAGGGACTCCCAGACAGGCCCAGGGAAGCGCGGGGAAGGACGGCGCTCAGGAGCATGAGGCAACGCTGGGGGGGCTGGGGGCCGCTGTAAGCAGGAACCAGCAAGGCAGAGGGCTAGCGGGAGGGGGCAGGCGCCCCAAGGAGCAGCCACGGCTGATCTGGCGATGACCCCCGGGGGTCCTGGGCACGTGCCCAGGAGGGCCCGGGGAAGTGGGAGACAGAGCGGGAGCCTGGCCTGAGACAGGGTCCTGACCCAGCTCCCTTCTGCCACCTGTAACCCTGAGCAAGCCTGAATCCTCCCCTCTGAAAGCCGGAGATCAGAGCAGAGCCTGGGACACACAGGTGCTCAAGAAGCAGCAGCTGATTCAGAACCGGCTGTCTGCTCAGAGCGGGAGCCTGGCCTGAGACAGGGTCCTGACCCAGCTCCCTTCTGCCACCTGTAACCCTGAGCAAGCCTGAATCCTCCCCTCTGAAAGCCGGAGATCAGAGCAGAGCCTGGGACACACAGGTGCTCAAGAAGCAGCAGCTGATTCAGAACCGGCTGTCTGCCAGTGCAGGAGACGGCGGTTCGATCCCTGATCCGGGAAGACCACACATGCCGTGGAGCAATTAAGTCCACGTGCCGCAGCTTCTGAAAAGCCCATGCTCCGCAAAAAGAGCAGGCGCTGCAGTGGGAAGCCCAAGCACGTCAACGGGAGAGCGCCCCCGCTGGCCGCCACTGAGGAAGAGGCCACGTGGCAACACAGTCAAAATTAAACAAATGAAAAGTATTTTTTAAAAAAACACGCTGGACCTAAAAAGAATATAATATTGTAAGTCATCTATGAAAGTGAAGTCGTGTCCAACTCTCTGCGACCCCACAGACTGTAGCCCACCAAGTTCCTCCATCCAGGGGATTTTCTAGGCAAGAGTACTGGAGTGGGTTGCCATTTCCTTCTCCAGGGGATCTTCCCAACCCAGGGATCAAACCCTGGTCTCCCACATTGCAGGCAGACGCTTTACCCTCTGAGCCACCAGGGAAGCCCTTAAGTCCTGTGTTCAGTTCAGTCGCTCAGTCGTGTCCCATTCTTTGCAACCCCATGAATCGCAGCACGCCAGGCCTCCCTGTTCATCACCATCTCTCAGAGTTCACTCAGATTCACGTCCATCGAGTCCGTGATGCCATCCAGCCATCTCATCCTCGGTTGTCCCCTTCTCCTCCTGCCCCCAATCCCTCCCACCATCAGTCTTTTCCAATGAGTCAACTCTTCGCATGAGGTGGCCAAAGTACTGGAGTTTCAGCTTTAGCATCATTCCTTCCAAAGAAATCCCAGGGTTGATCTCCTTCAGAATGGACTGGTTGGATCTCCTTGCAGTCCAAGGGACTCTCAAGAGTCTTCTCCAACACCACAGTTCAAAAGCATCGATTCTTCGGCGCTCAGCTTTCTTCACAGTCCAACTTTCACATCCATACATGACCACAGGAAAAACCATAGCCTTGACTAGGCGGACCTTAGTCGGCAAAGTAATGTCTCTGCTTTTGAATATACTATCCAGGTTGGTCATAACTTTTCTTCCAAGGAGTAAGCGTCTTTTAATTTCATGGCTGCAGTCACCATCTGCAGTGATTTTGGAGCCCAAAAAAATAAAGTCTGACACTGTTTCCACTGTTTCCCCATCTATTTCCCATGAAGTGATGGGACCGGATGCCATGATCTTCGTTTTCTGAATGTTGAGCTTTAAGCCAACTTTTTCGCTCTCCTCCTTCACTTTCATCAAGAGGCTTTTTAGCTCCTCCTCACTTTCTGCCATAAGGGTGGTGTCATCAGCATATCTGAGGTTATTGATATTTCTCCCGGCAATCTTGATTCCAGCTTGTGTTTCTTCCAGTCCAGCGTTTCTCATGATGTACTCTGCATATAAGTTAAATAAGCAGGGAGACAATATACAGCCTTGACGTACTCCTTTTCCTATTTGGAACCAGTCTGTTGTTCCATGTCCAGTTCTAACTGTTGCTTCCTGACCTGCATACAGATTTCTCAAGAGGCAGGTTAGGTGGTCTGGTATTCCCATCTCTTTCAGAATTTTCCACAGTTTATTGTGATCCACACAGTCAAAGGCTTTGGCATAGTCAATAAAGCAGAAATAGATGTTTTTCTGGAACTCTCTTGCTTTTTCCATGATCCAGCGGATGTTGGCAATTTGATCTCTGGTTCCTCTGCCTGTTCTAAAACCAGCTTGAACATCAGGGAGTTCACGGTTCACATATTGCTGAAGCCTGGCTTGGAGAATTTTGAGCATTACTTTACTAGCGTGTGAGATGAGTGCAATTGTGCGGTAGTTTGAGCATTCTTTGGCATTGCCTTTCTTTAGAATTGGAATGAAAACTGACCTCAGCGCGGGCCGTTTGCGAGAGCCGGGCCGGCGCACTCAGCGCGGGCCGCTTGCGAGAGCCGGGCCGGCGCACTCAGCGCGGGCCGCTTGCGAGAGCCGGGCCGGCGCACTCAGCGCGGGCCGCTTGCGAGAGCCGGGCCGGCGCACTCAGCGCGGGCCGCTTGCGAGAGCCGGGCCGGCGCACTCAGCGCGGGCCGCTTGCGAGAGCCGGGCCGGCGCACTCAGCGCGGGCCGCTTGCGAGAGCCGGGCCGGCGCACTCAGCGCGGGCCGCTTGCGAGAGCCGGGCCGGCGCACTCAGCGCGGGCCGCTTGCGAGAGCCGGGCCGGCGCACTCAGCGCGGGCCGCTTGCGAGAGCCGGGCCGGCGCACTCAGCGCGGGCCGCTTGCGAGAGCCGGGCCGGCGCACTCAGCGCGGGCCGCTTGCGAGAGCCGGGCCGGCGCACTCAGCGCGGGCCGCTTGCGAGAGCCGGGCCGGCGCACTCAGCGCGGGCCGCTTGCGAGAGCCGGGCCGGCGCACTCAGCGCGGGCCGCTTGCGAGAGCCGGGCCGGCGCACTCAGCGCGGGCGAGAGGAGCTACCCCACGTCCGAGGTCAGGGGCAGCAACCTAGAGTGCCAGGCTGCGACGGCGCAGGAACGGCCGAGAGGAGCTACCCTGTGTCTGAGGTCAGTGGCGGCCGGGAGGAGCTACCCCTCATCCGAGGTCAGTGGCGGCCGGGAGGAGACACCCCGCGTCTGAGGTCAGGGCGGCGGCCGGGAGGAGCTACCCCGTGTCCGAGGTCAGGGGCGGCCAGGAAGAGACACCCCACGTCCGAGGCCAGGGGCGGCCGGGAGAAGCCACCTTGCGCCCGAGGCCAGGGGTGGTGACCCGGAGGAGCCACCCTGAGCCCGAGGCCAGGGGCGGCAGCTGGGAGAAGCCACCCACGCCCGAGGCCACGGCCGGCGGCCGGGAGGAGCAACCCGAGGAGCAGGGGCTGCGCAGGCGCAGGAGGGCCTAGAGGAGCTGTCCCACGTTGAAGGTCAGGAACTGCGGCGGTAAGGAGATACCCCTCGTCCAAGGTAAGGAGCAGCCGTGAAGAGACA
Source organism: Oreotragus oreotragus (assembly GCA_006410675.1). Taxonomy (NCBI): domain Eukaryota; kingdom Metazoa; phylum Chordata; class Mammalia; order Artiodactyla; family Bovidae; genus Oreotragus; species Oreotragus oreotragus. Next base: position 76,047 of record SJYX01020368.1, read on the forward strand.
ACCCACGCCCAAGGTAAGAGAAACCCAAGTAAGATGGTAGGTGTTGCAAGAGAGCATCAGAGGGCAGACACACTGAAACCATACTCGCAGAAAACTAGTCAATCTAATCACACTAGGACCAGGGCCTTGTCTAACTCAATGAAACCAAGCCATGCCTGCAGGGCAACCCAAGGCGGGCGGGTCATGGTGGAGAGGTCTGACAGAACGTGGTCCACTGGAGAAGGGAATGGCAAGCCACTTCAGTATTCTTGCCTTGAGAACCCCATGAACAGTATGAAAAGGCAAAATGATAGGATATCAAAAGAGAATCTCCCCAGGTCGTTAGGTGCCCAATATGCTACTGGAGATCAGTGGAGAAATAACTCCAGAAAGAATGAAGGGATGGAGCCAAAGCAAAAACAATACCCAGTTGTGCATGTGACTGGTGATAGAAGCAAGATCCGATGCTGTAAAGAACAATATTGCATAGGAACCTGGAATGTCAGGTCCATGAATCAAGGCAAATTGGAAGTGGTCAAACAAGAGATGGCAAGGGTGAACGTCGACATTCTAGGAATCAGCGAACTAAAATGGACTGGAATGGGTGAATTTAACTCAGATGACCATTATATCTACTACTGCGGGCAGGAATCCCTCAGAAGAAATGGAGTAGCCATCATGGTCAACAAAAGAGTCCGAAATGCAGTACTTGGATGCAATCTCAAAAACGACAGAATGATCTCTGTTCGTTTCCAAGGCAAACCATTCAATATCACAGTTATCCAAGTCTATGCCCCAACCAGTAATGCTGAAGAAGCTGAAGTTGAACGGTTTTATGAAGACCTACAAGACCTTTTAGAACTAACACCCAAAAAAGATGTCCTTTTCATTATAGGGGACTGGAATGCTAAAGTAGGAAGTCAAGAAACACCTGGAGTAACAGGCAAATTTGGCCTTGGAATGCGGAATGAAGCAGGGCAAAGACTAATAGAGTTTTGCCAAGAAAATGCACTGGTCATAGCAAACACCCTCTTCCAGCAACACAAGAGAAGACTCTACACATGGACATCACCAGATGGTCAACACCAAAATCAGATTGATTATATTCTATGCAGCCAAAGATGGAGAAGCTCTATACAGTCAACAAAAACAAGACCAGGAGCTGACTGTGGCTCAGATCATGTTATTGCCAAATTCAGACTGAAATTGAAGAAAGTAGGGAAAACCGCTAGACCATTCAGGTGTGACCTAAGTCAAATCCCTTATGATTATACAGTGGAAGTGAGAAATAGATTTAAGGGCCTAGATCTGATAGATAGAGTGCCTGATGAACTATGGAATGAGGTTCGTGACATTGTATAGGAGACAGGGATCAAGACCATCCCCATGGAAAAAAAAATGCAAAGTCATCTGTACTTCAACTAAAAAAGAAAGACAGGAGCAGGTTGGTGACACCTGCCGGCTGTGGGGAGCTCCCCGAGGAGGGCCCAAGAGCAGAGCATATCAGAGCCTGGGGCGTGGGACGGCCCGAGCGACACCCTTCAGAGGGGCTTGGTTTGGGAAGGTGTAACCAAGAAGCAGGAGGAGATGGGGGAGAGGTTCCGGCCCACCCAGACCTGGACAGGCCACAGCTGGGTTAAAGCTGGAGCCTTTGCTTCTGCACTGAGGCCTGCCCCGCACACCTGGAGGACAACGCTGACCAGGGGGCATCTGGAGGCCAAGTGGGTGGCCCAGCCTCAGGACCAGAACCACAAGCTTGGGGCCGACCCTGCCCCGGGGACCACCAGCCACCAAGGTCAGCTGCAGCAAATGGCCCCACCCCAGGATACTGCCCCGATGTGACCCCAGCTCACCTGCGCGTGGTCCCAAGAGGGGCCAGCTCCTCTGACCTCCCACTGTGAGCCCTGATCTTTGACCCTCAGTCTCCTGTTTGACCCAGGGTCTGATACCCAGCCTCAGGTCTCCCTTGGGAGTTTTGACTCCGGTCCTCCACCACGTGCTGCTCTGGCAAAGCGGAAATGAGCTGGCTCACCTGAGCGTCTTGACCTCGTCTGTTTCCAGCATCTTATTGGGAATGACCCTGGGCAGGCCCTCATGCTCCTCACCCCCCACCAGTGACCCTCCACTTTTCTGTGGAAGATATGAGGCTCAGAAGGGCCCAGGGCAGACCTGAGACCTGGACCCTGGCTTGCTCGGTGCCCTATGCCATCCCTAGGAGGAAAACGGATTCCTGAGCCCCAGGCACCCACACCAGCTGTCACCCCAGATGAACCTGCAGGGCGCCAGCCAGAACCACAGGAGACTCCCTGCTTTAGAACGCCCTGAAAGGACTGGTCTGCGAGGGTGATGCAGGAAAGGGGCATGGCCCTATGACCGGGCGCTGCCCAAAGGCTCGGCAGACAGATAGCCCAGGGGGTCACTGGCCACCAATTAAAGCCTATGACCCAGCTAGGGCTAACAGGGTGGATGCACCCTGGGATCGGGAAGCACCAGGCTCAGAAAGGTCAGGGGACCCGTCCATGACACAGAGACAGCTCCAGGGTAGGGCAGGGAATTCCCTATAACAGGTTCTGGGTGTGACAATCTGGGATCTAACTGGACCTCAGGAGTCAGGTTGCAAGCCCACCTCAAGCTGTGGAATGGAAAGACTCAAATCCCATCAACAGGCCTGGACAGAGGGCAGATGATCAGCCTGTCACCAGTCAGAGGCCCCAGAAGTGCTCCTGGCCAGCCCCACAATGTGATCCCAGAGCCCACACAGCCTCGGGCTCAGCAGCCATGCCCAGGACACGGCGGCTGGGAGATCGCACCCTCGAGGCCACAGGAGGGGACACCTCGACCCTGAACTCTACTCCTGGAGCAAGAAAGGCTTCAGCCAGCAGAAGCCTGGCACATCTGCCTCAAACCCGACTCTGGCTAGCCCCGCTGACCTGTCACAACCCCTGCAGAGGTCCTCTGCATCCACCTTACAGATCAGGAAATTGAGGCTCAGAGAGGCCGGTCACCACCTGCGGTCACCCAGCCTCCAAGCAGCTCAAAGCCTTGGGCCATGTCTGCCCAGGAGCTGGGGAGGGGCAGACCATCTGGGATCCTCAGGCTAGGGGAGCCAACAGCCGCTCTGAGACCCCCATGCCACCTCACCTCCACCCAGAGCATCTCAACCCAGGGAGTAGGGAGCCACCCTCACACACCCAACCCAGAAAACAGGCAGCCACTAAGGAATCCGATCCTTGGGCTGAAAGTAGATCCTGTCACAGACACCGAGGTGGGGGAACCGGAGCTGGGGAGGGGTGGGCAGGCAGAGAGAGCCCCGCATATCTGGAGAGATGAGCTACAGGAGGTGCCCCGAGCAACAGCTTGAGTCTAGAGACCCTGAGAGGGGCCCTGGAAGGCAGGCACAACCTGGGTGATCCGCCAAGGGCAATGGTTTGCCGGCCAGCCCGCANTCTGAGGTTATTGATATTTCTCCTGGCAATCTTGATTCCAGCTTGTGTTTCTTCCAGTCCAGTGTTTCTCATGATGTACTCTGCATAGAAGTTAAATAAGCAGGGTGACAATATACAGCCTTGACGGACTCCTTTTCCTATTACCTTCTAGTTAATTAGCCTTTCATTTTGTTTGCCGTAGTCTCCATTTTATATTTTTCCTCTTTAATTTTTGTCCTAGTTGACTTTTATGATCAAAATGAAGAACAGAAATGGTGGTGACTCTTCACCATCAGTGTCTATATTTTATCCTTTGTAAAAAATATTAAAAAAACTGATAAAACTGATAACTTCAGAAGGAACATAGCCATCCAAGTCTTCTTACTGAATAACTAAACTTATTTATAAGAATATCTTTCTTAGTGCCCAGAGAAAATAAGAGGATTTTTAAATTTACTTGCTATTTATGAAGAGATATGTACCAGAGAAGGCTTATTAATGATGTTTGCAAATATTTTTCTGGCAAAATGTGCAATCTAGGCATTGTGGTTAAGTCTTAGGAAACTGTTTATAGCATTCTAATGAAGTTACATATAGACTTTTACAGAAAGGAAAACAATGCTTATGAGCAGAAACTCAGAGACTTAAGGGAGAGCATTGAAGATCTCCTGTGATCCTCAAATCTCCAGCTGCTGTAATTTTGGCTACTGTCTAGAATAGGATGGTGATATTATTGAAGATAAGCTTAGTGTAGCTCTGGTTGCTAAAGAGGCTCTAAGGTAGTATTATCTGATTTGTTATATGGATGTAGTATGTATAGAAATTTTCAATGAATTGTTGAAAAACACTTTTTACCAATATGGTAATCTATTTAAATATCATTTAGTGAAAAAATGTTATTGTGGTAGTACCAGCCTGTTATAAATGAAAAGGTATGCTTTTTGAAGCTTTGTACTCTAATTGTCTAGAGCAGTGAAAATTTTTTATCTATGTAAAATTTGTTTTTGTACCCATTGGTTACTGCTTCCTGACTGGGCCAAGGATGAATTTCAGAGGGTCGGGTAAAGAGTGACTGATGCAGGGCTTACCTGTTCCTTCAGTGTTGTTGTTCAGTCAGAGTTGTGTCCAATTCTTGTGACCCCCTGGACTGCAGCCTGCCAGGCTCCTCTCTGTCCATGGGATTTCCCAGGCAAGAATACTGGAGTAGGTTGCCATATTCCTTCTCTACGGAATCTTCCTGACCCAGGGATCAAACCCACGTCTCCTGCATTGGGATGCAAATTCTTTACCACTAAGCCACGAGAGAAGCCCTCCTTTAATGTTAGGCAAACGTAATAATGGGAAAGTATTTGTTTTGAACTGTTTTCCTCTCACACATTTCTAGAATTGGGTTTCATGTCTTATTTTTGGAGAAGTTTTAAAATTTTATTTTTGTATTGATCTTTAAAATCTGTTTCAGCATGATCATGATTCTGTTAGATCAGACAATAAATAGTGGCAAGGGAAGAAAATACTATCAGTTTTTTTATTTATTAACCTATAAAGGAAAGAAGTTATGCTCCACTAATATTTATTATATATATTTAAAGTAGTGAATACATATGACTAACAGATTAGTAGATACATATATGGGTGTGTCCTCTAATTTTTTTTTAACTGACAAGAGGAAATGTATGATTTAAAAAGTATGAGAACTACGTATGTAAGTAAGCACTGTATTTGTTTCAAACCCAGTTTGAACTTTATGCAATTTCAGTGCTTATCTTTTCTTTTGGTTTTGTATTGAGAGAAGGCCATATTACCCTATGCTTGTGTGATGTAGCTTCTGCAGGACCTTAATAAAGTGAATTGAATCATAACACATGGTAGTATAGGATTTCCAGAGTGTAAGAATATCATATTCTTCTATCAATTTGACATATTTGAGGGATTTTAATCTTAATTTTAATAAGGTAACAAAGCAACTTGCTATCATTATTTATAGGAATGTAGTAGCATGTCTTCAATGTAGATTTTTTATTTTTTGGTCTTGATTCTAGCAGTGATTGTTTAACACATTCACAGTGAAGACTTAAATAACTGCTGTGATGCTAGCCTGATATTCAGTGAAAAAGACACTTTAAGGAGACAACAAGTTAGATCTTATGATAACGGTTGTTCAAAGACTATTGCCAAAACTTAGTTAAATATCAGATCTGATTATTCTGAACAGTAAACAGAGCCTAGAAGTTATGAATTACATTTTGTGCAAATACTTTTGTGAGCAGATGTTTTCTGTATCATCAAGTTATAGTGTAGTGTGGAATGTCAAAATGCAGGAAAAAATTAAATGTAGAACCAGGCCTGAAGTTATCTCTTTCTCCTGTTAAATATATAACAGCGGACAAAGACAGCTGGTTGGCAAAGGCTGCTCTGAGATGATGGGTCAAGGGGAAAGAGCATGTGCAAAGACCCTGAGGTGGGAACGCACTCAGCCTCTTGGAGCAGCATCAGGTGTGGCTAGAGCAGAGTGAGCGGGGGCACAGCTGGGGGCCGTGTGGGCTGGGCGTCGGAAGGAGCCTCCTGGGCCCAGTGAGAAATGGAGACTGGGCAGCCACGGGAGCCTCTTGAGCAGGAGAGGGACAGCCTATAAAAGCAGGATGTGCTTCTATAGGTTGAGGTGAGATTCGCCAGGATGCCAGAAATGGAGCGAGCAGGGTGATTCCAATACTTTCCTCTCCGTTTATCGTGAAGCAGAGGGCATCCTGGACATTGTTATCAGCTATCACTGTATCTTTAGGGCCGGCCACAGGCTCTGAGCACATGTCCCTCCCGGGGCCTTGAGGAGGAAGCTCATCTCAGCAGCCCCCTTTCTGCTTTGTCTGGCCCTTCCTCCTTCTCTCTCAGAAACTCTTCACGCTGGCTCTGGCCTTATCACTGAAATCCCAGGCCTCCAATAGGCCGGAAACATCTGCTTTCCGGAGCACACAGATCCTTTAGTACCAGGGGAGGTCACGGAGGGGCCTGCTTTACCCGGGGCTGGAGAAAGGGGACCGCTAAGGGACAGAGAAAGGGTCACACACTGGACACCAACCACACAGAGCAGAGACACTACCTCCCGGCTGCAGTCAGGGGCCTGGGTTCGAATCCGTGTGTGCGTGCTGAGTCACTTCAGTCGTGTGCGACTCTTTGCGACCCTATGGGCTGTAGCTTGCCAGGCTCCTCTGTCCATGGAATTCTCCAGGCAAGCATACTTGTGTGGGTTGCCATTTCCTTCTCTGGGGTATCTTCCCAACCCAGGGACTGAACCTGGGTCTCCCACGTTGCAGGCAGATTCTTTACCATCTAAGCCATCAAGGGAGCTCCCAGAGTCATGTCCAACTCTTTGCGACCCTATGGACTGTAGCCTGCCAGGCTCGTCTGTCCTTGAGATTCTCCAGGCAAGAATACTGGAGTGAGTTGCCTCACCCTCCTCCAGGGGATCTTCCCGATCTAGGGATCGAACCCACATCTCTTATGTCTCCTGCACTGGCAGGTGGGTTCTTTACCAGAAGCACCACCTGGGAAGCCTGGGTTCAAATCTTTCTCTGTCTTATTCTGGCTGGGAGGCCTGAGAGTAGTGGCCACATGCTTCCGCGGAGGGGAACCATGGCTTGGTTCTGCTTGCGTTCACCTGGCACAGCTTAAATGCTTGTTGACTGAGGCAGCGGGAGCACGTTGCTGTGTTAGCCTGTGTGGTTTATAGGACCCAGTGCCAAAAGGAAGTGCAGGGCCCCTTGTCAAAAAATGATTCAGATCTTTAAAGACTGTAACATCAGAGCCGTAAGCTCGGAAGCTGACCCCCTCAGCCTCCTGAAACGGTAACAAGCGTGATGAGTGTAGCGGGGGCAGTTGAGACATCTTGGAGACCCCAAAGATGTGGTATTCTTCTCAAAATCCTTTAATTCTCTACTATTACAATTCCCAAATTGAGCGGGGAATTCAGAGTCTGGGAAAGAGGTGTTAGTCTTGCCACATCGAGACTTGAGGTCTCTCAGACTTCCCTGCTGGTACAGTGGATAAGAATTCCCCTGCCAGGGCAGAGTTCAATCCCCGGTCCGGGAAGATTCCACATGCTGTGGAGCAACTACTGAGCCCAGGCTCTAGGGTCTGGGAACCGCAGCCACCCAAGTGCCCCAGTGCCTGGAGTCCACGCTCGGCAAGAAGACAAGCCAGTGCAGTGAGAAGCCCGAGGACAGCAACGAAGAGTCGCCTCTGCTCACTGCAACCAGAGAGATCGCCCGCGCAGCAATCCAACACCCAGCACAGCCAAAAATAATAAATTCAAAAAAAAGACTTGGGGTCTCAGTGTGTCCTCTGGAGAAGGAAATGGCAACCCACTCCAGTGCTCTTGTCTGGAGAATCCCATGGACAGAGGAGTTGCAAGAGTCGAACACAGCGGCGACTAAACTGCCACCACCATTGCACCCTGGGGCCCCCGCAGGATGTGCCTAGTTGCTGGACTGAGTCCTCGGGGGTGTCTCTGCTGTCCTGGGGGCAACTTCCAGGGAGAAGAAGAGCAGAGACACGAGAGAGGAGGGGCTGAGTGACACCCACAGGGCTGGCAAGGTGGTCTGTCAGTGGCTGGGAGTGGCCTGCCTCGTCTCGTTCAACCATCCACCCATCCACTCACTGTCTGTCCATCCACTCATCCATCTGTCCATCCATCCACCCATCCATCTATCCATCCATCCATCCATCCACCTACCCAGTCACCCATCCATCCACCTGCCTTCCAGGAGTGACCCACCATCCATGGTCCACCCCCTGCCCCTCTATCCATCCACCCAGCCGTCTAGCCTTCCTCTTCTCAGGCAGCACACTTGCACTCATTCTTCAAGCCCCCACGCTATGTCCCCTCCTCTATGCAGCCCTCCAGACTCTTCAGACACAGCACCTGGCCCAGGCCTGATCCCATGGAGCAGAGAGCAAATGTATCTGCTTTGGCATCCCTGGGCCTGGCACTGAGGCTTCTCAGGGAACTGGCAGTACCAGTGTGGGGCGCTGAGGAAGGAAAGTCGAAGAGAAAGTGTTCATTGCTCGGTTGTGTCCAACTCTTTGCGACCCTGTGGGCTACAGTCCAAGCTCTTTTGTCCGAGGGATTCTCCAGGCGAGAATACTGGAGTGCGTTGCCATTTCCTTCTCCAGGGGACCTTCCCGAACCAGGGATCGAACCCGGGTCTCCTGCACAGCAGGCTGATTCTTTACCAACTGAGACACCGGGGACGGAAAAGATCAGCAATTTCTGCTCATGGTCCACTGAGAAATCAAACTCCCTGTGGGCTACAATTCCCTCTATCGCTAATAAAGCCACCATCATATAAGCCTAATAAAATGGCTGCAGGGACGGAGGGCATCCAGGCTCGGCCTGAGTCCTTTCCAGGGAGCAGGAGCTCTAGGAGCAGACAGCTTCCACTGACACTTATGTGCTGCGTGACACTGAATAGGTCAGACTACCTCTCTGAGCCTCAGTGCCTCCATTTGGAAATTTCTCCCTCTCAACCCGAGCCTTTCGGGGTCTTAGTTGCCCAATCAGGGACTGATTCTGGGCCTCAGCAGTGAAAGCTCAGAGGCCTAGCCACTGGACTGCCAGGGAATTACCTCTCCATTATCTTAACTGCATATTTTCTAGAGGTGCCAGCGCAGCCCCAGACCTCAGGAGCTTGGATGTACCAACTTTACTCTGGATGAGAGGCCAGGAAGAACTAGACTGGAGGAAAGGAGAGGGTGGTTAGGAAGACAAACAACAGTGATGATGGGTGAGGAGGGAGTGAAAGGTACCAGCATACGTTTTCTAATGGAATTAGCTTTATGTATTTTCTCTCCTGATTGCCAAAGTAACACGCTCAGTGTTAACAACAGTTTCAGAAAATGCAGCAAGCATCACATAAATAATCTAAATAGGTCCTTTGTTATAGCATTTAATTTCCTGAGTGAATTTTTATTATGTGCCTACGATATGCCCAGTGCTCACTGTCAAGTTAAAAAAATCACCGGCAAAGTGTTGAGTGAATGACATTTTTATTTATTTATTTGACTGCCCTGGGTCTTTGGTCCTGGGCGAGGTTGCTGTGCGCGTGCGCGGTGGGTTTCTCATCGGGGGTGGCTCCTCCCGTTGCGGAGCGCAGGCTCTAGAGCGCGAAGGTTTGGGGCTCGCGGGCTTAGTTATACTGCCACATGCGGAAACTTTCCCGACCAGGAATCGAACCCATGTCCCCTGTTTGATAGGTGGGTTAAAAAGAACCCACCTTTTTTACTTGCTGATTTTTTTTTAATTTTTCTGATTTTTATTTTTATTGGTGTATAGTTGATTTACAATGTTGTATTAGTTTCTGTGGAACAACAAAATGATTCAGTTATGTGTATGTGTATATTATATAATATTGGAGAAGGAAATGGCAACCCACTCCAGTATTCTTGCCTGGAGAATCCCATGGACAACCCACTCCAGTATTCTTGCCTGGAGAATCCCAGGGACAAAGGAGCCTGGTGGACTATAGTCCATGGGGTCACAAAGAGTCAGACACGACTGAGTGATGAAGCACGCATGTATGTATATTATATATAGAATTTTTTTCAGATTCTTTCCCCATTTAACTTTTATAGAATATTGAGTAGAGTTCCCTGTTCTATACAGCAGATGACAGGCGGATCCTTAACCAATAGACCACCTGGAAAGTCCAGTGAATGAAAGTTAAAAAATAAAATCAACACTCAGAAACCACTGTTACTAACATGATTGTCTATTTCACTCCAGATTCTTTTTTTCTCAGCTACAATGGAATCACATTGTACAGTTGTGTACGTACACTGTACGACTTGTCAGTCAAGGCTTACTTCCCACACCAATCAGTACCATTAGACTCTCTTACACTGAAAGACTTCATCATTGTCCAGCTGAAGGCTCTTCTATGATTTACAAAACTGATCCCCAATGGTTGGGCATCTAGGTTGCTTCCTCGATGAGTGCCTTTTGGAGAAAGCCTTAAAAGTGGAATCACTTTGTTGTACGTTTTTCGGGGTTTCTTATGGATACTGAGAGCCACACCTGCTTCCATATGTCCATAGAGGTACCCATATCTCATTCCAGTCCCATTGGGTGAGTGTGTCTTTTTTTTTTTTTTTTTTTTTTTTGGAGCTATGTTTTATGCAGCAGAAACTTTTAGGAGTTCAAGCTGAGGAGATTGCATCTCAAGTAACCCTGAGAGAACTGCTCGGAGGAGAAGAGCCAGGTTATGTAGAAGCTTTGCAGCAAAGGGCAGGCGGTCTGAATGTCAAAAGAGTATTGTCAATTAAAGAAAACCAGGGGCTTCTTTGGTGGCTCGGGGTTAAAGAATCTGCCTGCCAATGCACGGATCCAATCCCTGGTCTGGAAAGATCCCACATGCTGTGGGTCAACTAAACCCAGGGATACCACTGCTGAACCAGCGCCTCAGAGCCCATGAGCCACAGCTGCTGAAGCCCTTCCAGCCTGCGCTCCGCAGCAAGAGACCCACTGCAGTGAGAAGCCCGGGCACCGCAGCTAGAGAGTAACTCCCGCTCTCCGCAGCGAGAGGAAGACGCAGCACAGCATGGATAATAAAAAGAACATCTGGGGGAAAAAGAAAACCAGCTATCCCAGGTTAAGGAATTTAGTGCTTGCTATGTATATGAGAGACTTTATTTTTTGGGGGGCTCCAAAATCACTGCTGATGGTGACTGCAGCCATGAAACTAAAACACACTTGCTCCTTGGAAGAAAAGCTATGACCAACCTAGAGAGCATATTAAAAAGCAGAGACATTACTTTGCCAACAAAGGTCCATCTAGTCAAAGCTATGGTTTTTCTTGTAGTCATGTGTGGATGTGAGAGTTGGACTTTAAAGAAAGCTGAGCGCTGAAGAAGTGATGTTTTTGAGCTGTGGTGTTGGAGAAGACTCTTGAGAGTCCCTTAGATAGCAAGGAGATCCAACCAGTCCATTCTAAAGGAGATTATTAGTCCTGGGTGTTCACTGGAAGGACTGATGCTGAAGGTGAAACTCCAATATTTTGGCCACCTGATGCGAAGAACAGACTCATTGGGAAAGAGCCTGATGCTGGGAAAGATTGAAGGTGGGAGGAGAAGGGGACAGCACAGGATGAGACAGTTGGATGGCATCACTGACTCAATGGACATGGGTTTGGGAGGTATTCTCCTTCCTGAGTTCCCTCAGGGCTCACCAGCTCACATTGGAGGACTGGAATGGGCTGATGACTGTGTCATCCTTGTTGATTGATTTGGCAGGAAATATTCCATTTCTCAGTTCCTCTTCTTGGTCCAAAATTTGGCCAGTGTTCGGGGAGACATTGTCCATTTCTTTGAACATTTGACATTTGCAAATAAATATTAGAGACATTTACTTCGCAAAATGTGGATTGAAATCAGAGGCGCCCAATGGGACCCAAGGGGGCCTGAGGAGTGAGTGCTTCATAGGTATGGGGCTTCCTTTGGGGGAGTGATTTCAGCAGTGTTCTGGATTAGACAGCGGTGCTGGTGGCACAGTGTGAATGTGCCGGACGCCGCGGGACTGTACGGTTTATAACGGCCACTTCCTCTTTGCTGCCTTTTTAAGCTTTGTTTATTTCTGGCTGTGTCGAGCCTGCTGATGCGGCGCTCGTGTTTTCTCTGCTCGCAGAGGCCTGGGGCCACTCTCGAGCTTCAGCGCCCAGGCTGCTCGCTGGAGTGGTTCCTTTTGTTGCCAAGCACGGGTTTCGGTAGTTGAGTCGCCTGGGCGTAGTTAATCTCGGACCAGGGACTGAATCTGTGCCCCCTGCCCTAGCAGGAGGATTCCTACCGCTGGACCACCAGGGAAGCCCCTCAATGGATAATTTCATGTTATGTGAATTGTACACCAATTAGCCAACAAACCAGAGCCCCCAACCTGGGGTCTCTGGCTTCCAGAAAGTCCCCCAAACCCTGCTCAAGTTTCCTCCAGGAAGCCTCTCCTCACTCCCACATCCAAGCCTCTGCACCTCTTCCAGCACTTTCCATCTGTCTTCTTTATCCTCATAGCTCTCATTACTTCCTGGCATTCATTCATTCATTCACTACCTGTGCTTGGCACACAGTAAGTCCTTAGGGAATATTTGTAAAAATCAATGTTTATGAAAATAGTATCCACGACCCAATTATTGTCACTCTGCCAGGCAAAAAGATCAGAGTGTACCACAGAGAAATCCCACCCAGGCAAGAAAAACCACAATCCACCCAAAAAAGGTCATTCAGGCTAGGAGGGGTGATGAGGGAGAGGCAAGGGAGTGGAGGTGCTAGACAGCACAATTCTAAGCCCTCCCTGATTGTACTTTCCCATTTTTAAAAAAAATTAATGTGTTTGGCTGTACCGAGTCCAGCTGCGGCATGTTGGATTCTTTAGTTGCAGCACCTGGGATCTAGTTCTTTGACCAGGGATCCAGTCTGGGTCCCCTGCATTGGGAGTGCAGAATCTTAGCCCCTGGACCACCGGGGAAGTCTCATGTGTTTTCCTCATGTCTGTCTTTATAAAGGGAAAATGAACTGTGTGTGTTTCATCACATAGAGTATGCGAGGTGGGAGAAAGTTTTCTAGAGTGGGTCCCCTCGGTTAAAGGGGAGGGAAAGAAGGTGTCTTTGGTGACAAGTTGGGGGACCCTGGCCCAAGGGAGGGACTTCTGGGTCTTGAGTGGCTGGACAGCGGGGCTCAGCAGGGGGCAGTGGCCAGAGAGACAAGTGTCACTCTCTCCTAGAGCTTGACATGACACCCACATTGGCCCCCGCACACAAAGCCCAAGTCCTGGGGCTCCTTGATTGTGTCTCCTGGTCCCTGGTCAGACTTTACACTCTCTGCTTAGAGAGCTGCGTGGAGGTAGCAGAGGAGTCTTTCCATCGTGTGTCCCCTACTACCTGGAGGACAGCCAGACATCCTTCCCTTAGTTCAGGCGGATGCTCTGAATTAATCCCCCGTGCACACACACACACACAAAACAGGGAGGAAACAGGCTGAAGGGTAGGGTCCCACTGCCAGGCTGCCCTTTCCACCCTGTGTTCCCAGCCTCGTGGGCTTGTGTGAAAGTGGGGACACAGACTTCCCTGGTGGCACAGTGGATAAGAATCTGCTTGTCAGTGCAGGGCACGCAGGTTCGATCCCTGGTCTGGGAGGATTCTACATGCCGCAGAGCAACTAAGTCCGTGCGCCACAACTACTGAAGTCTGAGTGCCCTAGAGCCTGTTCTGCAGCAAGAGAGGCCGCTGCGATGAGAAGCCCAGCACAGCAACAGAGAGCAGCCCCGCTCGCTGCAACTAGAGCAAGCCTGGGTGCCGCAATGAAGACTGAGGGCAACCAAAAATTAATAAATAAAATTTAAAAGAAAGAGGAAGGAAAAGTGGGGATGAGCACAGGCCTCCAAGTTGTCACATGCAAACAGCGCTGAGTGCCAAGTGGCCTGTGTGCGGTTCAGTTCAGTTCAGTTCAGTTCAGTCGCGTCCAACTCTTTGCGACCCCATGAATCGCAGCACACCAGGCCTCCCTGTCCATCACCAACTCCCGGAGTTCACTCAGACTCACATCCATCGAGTCAGTGATGCCATCCAGCCATCTCATCCTCTGTCGTCCCCTTGTCCTCCTGCCCCCAATCCCTCCCAGCATCAGAGTCTTTCCCAATGAGTCAACTCTTTGCATGAGGTGGTGTCAATTCTGGTAGCGGTTATGGATCCTGTAGGTCTCAGAAGCCTCTGTGATTCAGCTCTGCTCTCTCCTGCCATTTCTTCCAGTGCAGTGACATCAGTCCGATTACCTGGCCTCAGAACACCCCCCCAGCCCTTCCCACCACCACACTTTTGCCCAGGGAGTGCCCTTCACTTGGAATGCCCTTTCCCCTCCCTCCTTGCAAAACCCTGCTCAGTCTTTGAACCCACTCAACGCTTGCTCTTTAAACAGACAGGATGTCCCTGGTTTTGAGGTGACTCAATGCTTGTGAATTTCTTTTAAAGTCTTTACTGAATTTGTTACAATATTGCTCTGTTTTTTATGTTTTGGTTTTTTCGCCCCAAGGCACGTGAGTTCTTAGCTCCCTGATCAGGGATCAAACCCGCACCCCCTGCACTGGAAGGCTAAGTCTTCACCAGTTAAGTTCCAGCCCTTGTGAATTCTTGTGATGGGCTTATATGAGAGTGGTTAAGACAGCTGAGGATCCTAAATTTAGGGTTCCTATCCTAGTGTGCCATGACACCACGATTCCCTTTCTTGTGAAAAGGGAGCAAGAAATCCCCTTGGTCCCTGCCTCCATGGGCCAGCCAGAACTAGGAGAGGAGGCCAGGCCAGGGGATGCAGTGGACAAAGTGCAGAGCCCTGGAACAGTCGGGAGGGGACTCTGTCAAGGGTGAGCTGGTAGCAGCTCCGCGCCACTGTTCAGCTCCATAAGGATGCAAATAGGAGGCCCCCTCAGGAGTGGGGGCTCCTGAGCTGCAGCCTGCCTCCGACCTCCAAAAACAGGCTCCCTCTGTGACCCAGCAGCCTTGGGATGGAGTGGATGGGTGACAAATAGCCTGCAGGAACCTGCAGTCTCCTCTCTGGCCTCCTCCTGGGCCTCCCGGCCTCTAGTAGGCTCTGCACCTTGGGCAGGGCCTTGAAGGGGGCAGGGCCGAGACAGAGTGCCCTTTTTATGCTTGAGGGTGCTGGGGAGCCGTGACCCTCCGGGGTGAGCCCAGGCAGGGTGTGGGGAGGAACTGAGGCACAGCCACCAGGGTGGAGCTGAGGACTGAAGAGGGAGAGTTGTCAGGACGAGAGGCCTGAGTGAACGTGGGTTTGGGCATGAGAGGCATCAGGGGTTTTGGTCTCAGTGGCCTGGAGTGGGTGAGGACGACAGCCTGACACCAAGGATGCTTTGGAGACATATGGCATCGAGAGAGGGATATCCAGGGAACTTCTGGCCTGGGATTCTGGGATGCAAGTGCAGGAGATATTTGTGCCTGCGTGCTAAGTCACTTCAGTTGTGTCCGACTCTTTGCAACCCTGTGGACAAGAGCCTGCCAGGCTCTTCTGCCCATGGAATTCTCCAGGCAAGGATACTAGAGTAGGTTGTCATTGCCTCCTCCAGAGGATCTTCCAGACCCAGGGATTGAGCTCACATCTCTTATGTCTCCTGCATCGGCAGGCGGGATTTTTACCATGAGGGCCACCTGGGAAGCCCACAGAAAACATAGTCAGAGAAATAAATGTCTAAGTTTGAGTGGAGCCATTGAAAGAAAAGAATTAGCTCCATGGGAGCTTTATCAGGTGACTTAAGCTGGGCTGGGGAGCTGGGGAAGGCTTTTGGAGGATGGTTGGAGCTGAGGGATGGAGAACTCAGTGACAGAGGCAGGCACAGGAGAAGGTGTTTCTGACGAAGGGTGCTGCATGTGCAAAGGCCTAGGAGTGGGGATGAGGTAGATGTTAGTGAGGGATGAGGTAGATGCCTCCAGAGGAGGCAGAGCGTGGCCTGAACTCTCCCAGCTGGGGCCGTCAGGAGGGGCAAGACGGGGCAGGGTCTTGATGGGGAGCTGGGGTTTTATCCCGAGTGGGCTGGGGGCGCATAGGAGGATTTGGAGAAGCATCCTGCAGCAGAAGTAGGGAGGAGGAGGAGGAAGCAGGGCTTGGGGCCTCCCAGAAGGGACTGGGGCCGCTTGGGTGGGGGCATCAGGGTGGAGAGAAGTGGGCTGAGTTGGGATGTCTTTGGGACAAGATGTCCTACAGCTGTCTCTCAGTCTCCATGGGGGCACTGGGTCCAGGATCCCCCTTGGATACCAAAATCTGTGGATGCTCCAGTCCCTTATATAATATGGTGTAGTATTTGCATATGAGTCAGGCACATCCTCCTGCACATTTCCCATCATCTCTAGATTACTTATAATACCTAATACAACGTAAATGTTAATGGTTGTTGCTGGTACAAAGCAAATTCAAATTTTGCTTACTAGAACTTTCTGGAATTTTTTTTTTTCTTGACTATTTTTGATCTGTGATTGGAGGAATCCAAAGAAGCGGAACCCATGGAGACAGAGGGCTGACTGTGTAAGACATCTTTGGGGATAAGGTGTCTGAAGGAGTCACTTGTTCTGAGGGAGAAGCTGGCCATGGGCCAAGCCAGGGACCGAGGAGGGGGTGGCCTTCTCTTCTGGAGACAGCTCCACAGAGCCCATGGACTGGGGATTAAGGAGGCTCTTCCATGACGGTCTCTGAATGGTGGCCGTGAGCTTGTGCGGGTACCTGTCCTCTGGGAGCAGGACAGAGCGGTGAGGGAGTGCCCAGGGCTTTGCTGAGAGCCAGTCTGTGCTGTAGGGACCTCACGGTGTGGGCGGGGGGGCAGCTCGGCTGTCCACATGACTGTGTGACGGGCGGGTGCACCCCCTCTCTGGGCCTTACTCACTTCAGCTACGCCAGTGGACACTGACACCAGGCTCCAGGGCTGGGTGAGGGTTCACTGGGATGAGATGTGAAGAGGAGCGGCTGACGGGGCGTCCTGTGTACCCCTGCACCTGCTCAGCTCCCAGCACCGTTGCTGTGGCCCTGGCTCTCTGCCCACCTGGGGGGGCCGGCTGGAAGTGCCAGGCCAGTGATGCCAGATCAGCCCAGACCACTCTGACGTCAGCCTTAGTGGGGGCCTGCTCCTAGGTGTGCTCTAGGCCGTCTTGCGAGACTCTCAGTGGACACAAGCCCCAGTTGCCTGCAGCACTGCCTGCAGAATTCCATCCTCCAGCTCCCGCATCTTAGGTCTTCACCCTCCACCAGCTCTTCCTGGGGTCACCTCCCAAGTAATCCAGGGACCCTCATGTCCTTGTCTTAGAGTCAGTCTGTGGGGCCCCCAAACTGCCGCTGGGCCTTCCCAGGTGGCTCAGTGGCGGAGAATCCACCTGCCAATGCAGGAGACATGGGTTCGATCCCTGGGGTGGGAAGATCCCCTGGAGGAGGACGTGGCGACCCACTCCATATTCTTGCTGGAGAATCCCATGGACAGAGGAGCCTGGGACACTACAATCCATGGGGTGGCAAAACAGTCAGCNTGACAGAGGCAGGCACAGGAGAAGGTGTTTCTGACGAAGGGTGCTGCATGTGCAAAGGCCTAGGAGTGGGGATGAGGTAGATGTTAGTGAGGGATGAGGTAGATGCCTCCAGAGGAGGCAGAGCGTGGCCTGAACTCTCCCAGCTGGGGCCGTCAGGAGGGGCAAGACGGGGCAGGGTCTTGATGGGGAGCTGGGGTTTTATCCCGAGTGGGCTGGGGGCGCATAGGAGGATTTGGAGAAGCATCCTGCAGCAGAAGTAGGGAGGAGGAGGAGGAAGCAGGGCTTGGGGCCTCCCAGAAGGGACTGGGGCCGCTTGGGTGGGGGCATCAGGGTGGAGAGAAGTGGGCTGAGTTGGGATGTCTTTGGGACAAGATGTCCTACAGCTGTCCCTCAGTCTCCATGGGGGCACTGGGTCCAGGATCCCCCTTGGATACCAAAATCTGTGGATGCTCCAGTCCCTTATATAATATGGTGTAGTATTTGCATATGAGTCAGGCACATCCTCCTGCACATTTCCCATCATCTCTAGATTACTTATAATACCTAATACAACGTAAATGTTAATGGTTGTTGCTGGTACAAAGCAAATTCAAATTTTGCTTACTAGAACTTTCTGGAATTTTTTTTTTTCTTGACTATTTTTGATCTGTGATTGGAGGAATCCAAAGAAGCGGAACCCATGGAGACAGAGGGCTGACTGTATAAGACATCTTTGGGGATAAGGTGTCTGAAGGAGTCACTTGTTCTGAGGGAGAAGCTGGCCATGGGCCAAGCCAGGGACCGAGGAGGGGGTGGCCTTCTCTTCTGGAGACAGCTCCACAGAGCCCATGGACTGGGGATTAAGGAGGCTCTTCCATGACGGTCTCTGAATGGTGGCCGTGAGCTTGTGCGGGTACCTGTCCTCTGGGAGCAGGACAGAGCGGTGAGGGAGTGCCCAGGGCTTTGCTGAGAGCCAGTCTGTGCTGTAGGGACCTCACGGTGTGGGCGGGGGGGCAGCTCGGCTGTCCACATGACTGTGTGACGGGCGGGTGCACCCCCTCTCTGGGCCTTACTCACTTCAGCTACGCCAGTGGACACTGACACCAGGCTCCAGGGCTGGGTGAGGGTTCACTGGGATGAGATGTGAAGAGGAGCGGCTGACGGGGCGTCCTGTGTACCCCTGCACCTGCTCAGCTCCCAGCACCGTTGCTGGGGCCCTGGCTCTCTGCCCACCTGGGGGGGCCGGCTGGAAGTGCCAGGCCAGTGATGCCAGATCAGCCCAGACCACTCTGACGTCAGCCTTAGTGGGGGCCTGCTCCTAGGTGTGCTCTAGGCCGTCTTGCGAGACTCTCAGTGGACACAAGCCCCAGTTGCCTGCAGCACTGCCTG
This sequence comes from Oreotragus oreotragus, assembly GCA_006410675.1. Lineage (NCBI taxonomy): Eukaryota > Metazoa > Chordata > Mammalia > Artiodactyla > Bovidae > Oreotragus > Oreotragus oreotragus. The sequence goes on from SJYX01020368.1 coordinate 94,867, forward strand.
CAGAATTCCATCCTCCAGCTCCCGCATCTTAGGTCTTCACCCCCCACCAGCTCTTCCTGGGGTCACCTCCCAAGTAATCCAGGGACCCTCATGTCCTTGTTTTAGAGTCAGTCTGTGGGGCCCCCAAACTGCCGCTGGGCCTTCCCAGGTGGCTCAGTGGCGGAGAATCCACCTGCCAATGCAGGAGACATGGGTTCGATCCCTGGGGTGGGAAGATCCCCTGGAGGAGGACGTGGCGACCCACTCCATATTCTTGCTGGAGAATCCCATGGACAGAGGAGCCTGGGACACTACAATCCATGGGGTGGCAAAACAGTCAGGCATGACTTACTTAGCAGCTAAACAACAGAGCTTTTTTTTTTTTTTTTCAGAGCTTCTGATAATGAACAGTGACTGAGCTGAATGGACTAGATTTGCTGAATGGACTAGATTTGCTCGTCCTACAGCCATTTAAAGAGAACCACCCCCACCCCCGGGCCTGCACTCCCCAACACCTGACCAGACCCTCCCCACCTCCGGGGTATTTGAACCTCCCAAGTTCAGTGTGGTGATCTCCATGACATAGGTGCAGAAACCAAACCCAAGGACTGTGATGGCCGTGGCCAAGGGCCCACAGGGCAGGAGAGACAGCCGCAGTGCCGGGCTTCAGACGTGGGCTGCCAAACCCTTCCCATCCTCCCAGCTCTTCCCAGTGGCTCAGTGTGTCTGGGGCCTGGGGTGTGAGTCGGGGTGAGGTATCTTTCCAGGGGGACAGATTGAGGAGAGTCAGGCAGACTCCAGGCCAGGACTCAACTTCCAGAGTTGGCTGCTCAGCCCCTCCCTCGCCACGTACCCCATGAAACAGCAGGTTGAATGCACTCTCCTCCTCCCCAACCCCGGGCACGTGGGAGTGTGTCCTGTTCACAGGAGGCTCTGGGCTCGCTTCCCCCAGCCCACACACCGTCTCAGCTTTCAGTCGCCCAGCACCTGCCCCTCCCCACCCCAGCCACCCTCAACAATCTTGTCTTCAAAGGTGCCAAGCGTATTCCAGGCTTTATACCTTTGCTTGGGCAGTGTTCTCTAAGGGAACATCTGGGGTCTGCTGGAAAACAGCCATAGATGTTCCTAGATGTTCCTGGAGTAAGGGTGGAACCAGTCGGGAATGACCGAGTAGGTACTGCCTGCTTGCTAAGTCGCTTCAGTGGTGACCAACTCTTTGCAATTGTGTGGACTGTAGCCCGCCAGGCTCCTCTGTTCATGGGATTCTCCATGCAAGAATACTGGAGTGGGTTGCCAGTGGATCTTCCTAACCCAGGGATCAAACCCGTGTCTCTTACATCTCCTGCACTGGCCGGCAGGTTCTTTATCACTAGTGAGAAGCTACCAGCAGAGGGAAATCCTTGTTTCTGTTTGTTTGTTTTAGGCTTTTTTGGCTACACCGCATGGCACGTGGGATCTTAGTTCCCTAACCAGGGATCAAACCCGGTCTCCTTGCCGTGGAAGCACGGAGCTTAACCATTGGACCACCAGGGAAGTCCCCAAACCCTCATTTTTAAACCATCTACTCTGTTCTGACTCAAAGCCCAGGCTGGTAATTCCCCCTTGGCCTGGCCAGTCTCACAAGCCCACCTTGCAGGTAAGGAAACAGATTCAGTGCTGACCCTGGACTCCCCTCCACTTGCTGGCTTCTCCCTCAGCCACGACCCTCTCCAACCACCACTTGTTTCCACATCTCCTTATCTGGAGGAACTAAGTGAACAGCTCCAAACATTTATTGAGTGCCAGCTGTATGCTAAGCATCCAATGTGCCTCCTCAAAGTCCTCTCAACAGCCCATCATGAATGGGTAAACTGGGGCCCAGAGCAGTCAAAGTCCCTGCCCAGGTGGGAACTGAGGGTCTAGGTTTGGAGGAGGGAGCTCAGGGTACAGAGAGGAAAACCAAGGTGTGCAGAAGTGAAGGGACACACCTAAGGTCACACATCAAGTATGTGCAGGAGCAGGTTGTGAGGTGACACTACTCCTGAGTCCAACGTACAGAGGGAGAAGGGGGAGGCACAGAGGTCAATGGGCTGCCAGGGGACACCTAGATGCCAGCATTGAGGCTGCTCTCCTTGGGGGGGCAGGGTTCCCCACAGGTGGGGTCAGCTAGGATGCACCTGTGCGCCCCTTGGAGGATGCCCTTGAAGGGGGCTCGTGGGGCGAGGCTATTCAGAACAGCTGGATGGAGTCATGGATGAGGGAGGCCAGATCGTTCCATTTCATGGGCAGAGCTGGGCCCTCTCTTCTGCAGAAGGGCATCAGTGTGCCGAATGGTTGCGAATATGCTGGGGGCGAGATTCGGCAGAGCAGCTGCACGTGGCTGTGCCTAGACTGTGCTGTCTGCTCCAGCAGCTCCAGCAAGAAACTGCAGGGCCACGTTGTCCAGGCACTGTGATGGGGGAGGGGCTGCCACTTTAAGCTGCTCTTCAAGGAAATGGGATCCCCACCCTCTGTCTGAGCCCCACTCCCCTTGGTCTCTCTAAGCCTCAGTTTCCAAGTCTGATGAAACATTTGCAACTTATATCACAGACAAAGGGTTAATATATACCTAATACAGAGTTCCTAGAAATAAAGAAGAAAGTCAACTACCCTATGTTTAAAAATGGACAAGAGATCCCATTAAATAAATACACTGGCAACACATGCTCAACCTTGCTCTCATAAGAGAAATGGAAAGTTTTAACCTCAGTTTCTCTTATCCTTCTCTATCCCTTCATCATTCCTATACCTGGACTGCAAGTGTGATGGCTGGAGCTGAGGCAGTCATCTTGAACCATGAGACATTAGGCATGGAGGCCACCAGGAAACACGGCTGAATTCCAGAGGACTTTGTAGAGCAGTACCACACCAGCCCTGGACTATTTATCTCTGGACTTTTACAACACAGAAAATACATTTCCATTTTGTTTGGGGGAGAAAATACATAGAGACAGAAATACGACCTTACATCCTTGGTGAGGCTGTGAAGAAATAGGTACTTCTGTTCATTGCAGGTGCGAATGCAGCCTAGCAGAACGGCATGGTGGAAGTATGCAGTAAACTTGCGGCTGTTCTGGGTCTTCGCTGCTGCTCACATGCTTCCTCTAGTTGCAGCACCCACACTTCTCACTGTGGTGGCTACTCTCGCTGCAGAGCACAGGCTTTAGGCACGTGGGCTTTTGTAGTTGTCGTTCCTGGGCTTAATTCCCCCATGGCAGGTGGGATCTTCACGGACCAGGGACCCAGCCCCTGTCCCCTGCACTGGTAGGCAGAGTCTCAACCACTTGGCCACCAGGGACGTCCCATGCTCATCGATCCTTTGAACCAGCAACTCTGCTTCTAGGGATTTTGCCCAAAGAGATGAGTGGGAAGTGCGTGATAACAGAAGAGACTGGAAAGGACCTAGAGGGGATGATGGGATGAACTATCTGTGCGTCCCCCCAAAGGAATACACCACTGTAAAAACAATAAGCAAAAGCTCTATATGACTGAAGTCATCCAAGGCATGTTATAAAGTGCAAAGGGCAAGGAAGAGAAAAGTGCGGGTATTGACAATAGGCTAACATTTATCTAAGGGGGATTATGAACGTATATTTACTTGCTTATATTTAAAAAGGAAGAAGAAACCTCAACACTTTAAAGGAAAACAGGATGAAAGGGATAACCTAAAAGCTGATTTATCTGAGCTTATCTTGTTTTGTAAATGTGACTTTGGGATCATGTAAATGTTTTGCATGGTTACAAAACAAAATTAAATGAAAGAGAGAGGGGGGAAAAAAAACCTTGAAATAAAAATGAGACAAATGGGGAATCCCCTGACAGTCTAGTGGTTAAGATGTTGTGTTTTCATTGCCAAAGGCCTGAGTTCAATCCCTGGTCAGGGAATTAAGATGACACAAACTTGTGCAGGATGCCGAAAAAAGCAAGATAAAGAGACAAATGAACTTAATTGTGGCTTTGAGTCGGTGGCTTAAGCACACAAACAGGAATTATTTCAGATGACTTTAGAACACAGTCATTTGAACACAGTATAACTACATAAAGCACATTCTCTAATGGGAAATCATAATGTTAGTAACAATATTCATGTTGCTATTCTGAAACTATTATATATATATTTTTAGATAAAGCAAATAAGTCATTTGGTTAATGTTAGAAACCAAAATTCTCAGTGTTAGAAGACAGATGTACAAATAGACCAAGGAAGTAAAATCCTGCAATCCTAAGTAACTGAATTGGAAAATCAGTAAGAATACAGCATGTACTATCTCTTACACAGAAAAAGCATGCTCTCTCTCTCTCCACTGAAAAGGCCTAGAAACAGTGACCAGATCTGCAGTAGTGAGCACCCCTGATGCCAACTGTGATCTCTAATTACCATTTCCCAAGAAAGAAGCCAGGGCTCCTGGAGGAATGGCTGATTCCCCATCTGGGCAGAGGATCCAGGAGCACCTTGTGAGGCCAGAAAGCAAGGATGCTTCTAAAGACCTGTGGGGAGGGACTTCCCTGGTGTTCCAGTGGTTAAGAACCCCACACTCCCAACACAGGGGGCCCAGATTCCATCGCAGTAAAGGAACTAGATCCTGCAGGCAGCAATTAAGACAGATGTAGCCCCAAAAGAGAGAACGCTTTTGTTGTCTTTAGTGGAAAGAAGGGAGAAAAGAAGGGAAGGGAGGAGGAGAGGAGGGGGGAAGGGAGGGAATTCCTTGGATCTCCACTGAAAGGTGCTCAGGATCATCTCACTTTTTGACCAGCTGCACTCAGATGCCTGACACTTGTCAGCATTCAGAAGCAGAGGGGTGTCTGGGCTGATTTTGCTCTTGCCCCTTGTCTCAGAAGGACCCCAGCTCTGCCCCTCCCCTCTCTGCTTCTGGGTGAGCAAGGTAACCTCTCTGAACCTCGGCCCCCTGATGCCATCCTTAGCTTGAATTGGAGAGGCCCAGTGAGGCATCTCTTGGAAGACCCCCGCCTTAGTTCCCTTCTCAAGGCTGGGCAAATGGGCCTCCCTTTCCTCTTCTGGGCGGTCACGAATCTCAAGGTTGAGATGGGGGGTGGGGGCCCCAAGGCCAAAATTCACCATCTCTACTCTCCAGTCTAGGGGCTCAATTAGAGCAGTGGCAGCCAGAGAGATGACATACCCCCTGAAGCAGTGGGGAGGGAGGCAGAGAGAAGTACCTGAAGCTCTGCCAATTAAGAGCCCAAGGAAAGCAAGGAGTGTAACCGTGGCTCTGCTCAGCTGATCAGACACCAGTTTTCCTGGCGCGTGCATGCTCAGTGGCTCAGTGGTGTCCAACTCTTGGCAACCATTTGGACTATAGCCCGCCAGGCTCCTCTGTCCAGGGGATTTTTCAGGCAAGAATACTGGAGTGGGTTGCCATTTCTTCCTCCAGGGGATCTTCCTGACCCAGGGATCAAACCCAGGTCTCCTGCACTGCAGGCAGATTTTTTACCGAGTGAGCTACAGGGGAACCCCTTTGTAGCTCGGTGTGTGGGGCAGTACAAAAAACATAAAGGGCCCATGTATAAATAAGAAGAGGCCACATGGTGATCGGCGCTGAGAAGGAAATGGGGAGGCAAGTGGAAGAGGTGACTTTCGAAGTGAGAGCAGAAAAAGTGGGAGGAGTCGGGAGCATTGAGATCAGGAGGAAAGACATTCCAGTGGAGGGCGTGGCACATGCAAAGGCCCTGAGGTGGGAAGAGATGGGAGTGTTTGAGGAACGAAGAGGGGTGGTGCTGAGCTGGAGCCAGGTGAGCAGGTGGAGGAGGGAGAAAGGGGAGGCCAAGGAGACAGGCGGGGCTTGGGGCTCCTTGGGGGGCTGCAGGGAGTAGGATGATGGGAGACACGGGTGCGCTGGGGAGTAACCTGACATGGTTTTTAAGTTCTAGAAAGCTCCCAGTGGCTGCTGTAGGGAGAAAGGACTTGGGGACAAGGGTGTCAGGAGGCGTTGAGTAGAGCTACGGCTCTGTTCAGTATTTGCTAGGTGCCAACTGCGGACCCCAGGCTTCTTGGCTTCCTGACCATCCCCAGACCTGCTGGGGGAGAGATGATCTACCGGAGCAGGGGAAGAATTTGGCCGAAGGGAGGAATGTTCCGGGGCCGAAGGGAGGAAAGAAATCCAGGGAGACTCCTGGATATTTGGGTTCCTTAGAGCCTCTCCCTGATCTGTGGAGAAGGAGATGGCAACCCACTCTAGTATCCTTGTCTGGAGAATCCCATGGACAGAGGATCCTGGCGGGCCACAGTCCACAGGGTCGCAAAGAGTCAGACACGACTGAGGGACTGAGCAACTCATCACTTCCTGATCTGGGGAGACTCAGGGGACAGCGAGCCTCTTTGAGGGTGGCCTGGGACCCTCACATTCAGCTCTCCCAGGGGACCAAAGAGCTATATCTGAGCATGAATGCGAACTTCCCTTTGGCAAAGACATGTTGGACCATCCATACCAGGGCTACACTCAGAGTCCAGACAACCACCTTCCCCCAGAAGAAGGCAGGAAAGGGAAAAAAAATGGAAGAGGTGGGGTCAGGGCAGACGGGAAGCAGAGTGAGATGTTTCGCCACCCCTGCAGGAAGGAAGCGAGCTGGAGCAGGCCTGGGCCTCCCCACCCTGCTTCCTCTGGCAATCGCGCTAAACGAGTCATTCCATTTTGCTGACAAAACAGAGCTCATTGGACTGGCAAGCTGTTAGGACAGGCCCACAGGGGCCCTGGAGACGGCTCTGGGTTGAGTCAGAGGTTGCTGACTGTCCTATCCCTGGTTACCTAGGAAACCATTACATCTGAGAAGTAAACTCAGCAAATCGATGAGAAGCACCGAAAACTGCATGCCCGCAGCCAGCACGGGTCAATGGAATAGGCCCAACTCTTCTCCGTGATGCCTGACCGCATGTTGCACAACCAACGCTTCAAAAGTTGAATGAGTGAATGAATGAAGTGGGCTACAAAGTTTTGCCTCATTTGCCATGTTCACCCGACCTCTCGCCAACCGACTACCACTTCTTCAAACATCTCGACAACATTCTGCAGGGAAAATGCTTCCACAACCAGCAGGATGCAGAAAATGCTTTCCACGAGTTCATTAAATCTCGAAGCACGGATTTTTCAGTTCAGTTCAGTAGCTGAGTCGTGTCCGACTCTGTGAGACCTCATGGACTGCAGCATGCCACGCTTCCCTGTCCATCACCAAATCCCAGAGCTCACTCAAACTTATGTCCATTGAGTTGGTGATGCCATCCAATCATCTCATCCTCTGCCATCCCCTTCTCCTCCTGCCTTCAATCTTTCCCAGCATCAGGGTCTTTTCCAATGAGTTCTTCACATCAGGTGGCCAAAATATTGGAGTTGCAGCTTCAGCGTCAGTCCTTCCAATGAACATTCAGGATTGATTTCCTTTAGGATTGACTGGTTGGATCTCTCCGACACCACAGTTCAAAAGCATCAAATCTTCGGTGCTCAGCTCTCTTTATAGTCCAATTTACATCCATACATGACTACAGGAAAAACCATAGCTTCGACTAGATGGACCTTTGTTGGCAAAATAGTGTCTCTGCTTTTTAATATGCTATCTAGGTTGGTCATATCTTTTCTTCCAAGGAGCAACCATCTTTTAATTTCATGGCTGTAGTCACCATCTGCAGTGATTTTGGAGCCCAAGAAAATAAAGCCTCTCAGTGTTTCCACTGTTTCCCCATCTATTTCCCATGAAGTGATGGGACCAGATGCCATGATCTTAGTTTTCTGAATGTTGAGCTTTAAGCCAGCTTTTTCACTCTCCTCTTTCACTTTCATCAAGAGGCTCTTTAATTCTTCTTCATTTTCTGTCATAAGGGTGGTATCATCTGCATACCTGAGATTACTGATATTTCTCCCGGCAATCTTGATTCCAGCTTGTGCTTCATCCAGCCTTGTATTTCAGATGATATTCTCTGCATAGAAGTTAAATAAGCAGGGTGACAATATACAGCCTTGATGTACTCCTTTCCCAATTTGGAACCAGTTCGTTGTTCCATGTCTGGTTCTAACCGTTGCCTCTTGACCTGCATACAGATTTCTCAGGAGGCAGGTAAAGTGGTCTAGTATTCCCATCTCTTTCAGAATTTTCCACAGTTTATTTTGATCCTCACAGTCAAAGGCTTTTGTGCAGTCAGTAAGCAGAAGCGGATGTTTTTTCTGGTTCTCTCTTGCTTTTTCGATGATCCTACAGATGTTGGCAATTTGATCTCTGGTTCCTCTGCCTTTTCTAAATCCACCTTGAACATCTGGAACTTCACAATTCATGTACTGTTGAAGCCTGGCTTGGAGAATTTTGAGTATTACTTTGCCAGTATGTGAGATGGGTGCAATTGTGCGGTAGTTTGAACATTCTTTGGCATTGCCTTTCTTTGGGATTGGAATGAAAACTGACCTTTTCCAGTCTTGTGGCCACTGCTGAGTTTTCCAAATTTGCTGACATATTGTGTGCAACACTTTCACAGCATCATCTTTTAGGATTTGAAATAGCTCAACTGGAATTCCATCACCTCCATTAGCTTTGTTCATAGTGATGTTTCCTAAGGCCCACTTGAGTTCACATTCCAGGATGTCTGGCTCTAGGTGAGTGATCACCCCATCATGGTTATCTGGGTCATGAAGATCTTTTTGGATAGTTCTTCTGCATATTCTTGTCACCTCTTCTTAGTATCATTGAATCCCGAAGCATGGATTTTTATGCTACAGGAATCAACAAACTTACTTCTTGTTGACAAAAATGTGCTGATTGCAATGGTTCCTATTTTGATTAATATAATGTGCTTGAGCCTAGTTATGGTGATTTAAAATTCAGGTTCTTAAATTACGGCTACTTTTGCACCAATCTAATAACTGCATGTGAATCTAGAATAATTTTAGAAATTAAAAAATCGAATGAAGTTAAATAAAAGGACCTACTGTATCACACAGGGAACTATACTCAATACTTCTAATAACCTATAAGGGAAAAGAAACTGAAAAAAATACATGCATTATATATATACACATATATATGTATATATGACTTCCCAGGGCTTCCCTTGTGGCTCAGTTGGTAAAGAATCCACCTGCAATGTGGGAGACCTGGGCTTGATCCCTGGGTTGGGAAGATCCCATGGAGTAGGAAATGGTAACCCACTCCAGTATTCTTGCCTGGAGAATCCCCATGGACAGAGGAGCCTGGCGATCTACAGTCCATGGGGTTGCAAAGAGTCAGACATGACCAAGCGTCTAAGCACAGCACATATATATATCTGAATTACTGTGCTCAACATTGTAAATCAACAGTACTTCAGTTTTTAAAAAAAGAAAAAAATAACTTGAAAATGAAATCCAAAAAAAATGTTTAATGAAAGGGAGAAAAAAGACTCGCAATACTGGGAAATTAAGATCAGGGCATACTGAAAATAATGGAAAACAATAAAATTATTTTTTAAAGTGGGGGACAACCTCTATGAAGATAGTAGAACGCATACAGCTATCTGGGACACGTTGTACTGGGAAGGGCACCCGGGGACTTGCCAAGTTGACTTGGGTGGTGGTTACCTGGGTGTGCCCACATCAAAAATTAATTAAAACACACACCTAAAATTAATGCACTTTGCGCGTGTTCCTGGGTGTAAGCCATACTGCAATAATAAAGAAAAAAGAAAAAATATAAATCTATGTTTCACAAAAATTTGAAAAAATTACAAAAAATGTCAATGGGGAATTAAAGTGGTCCCTCATTGAAGGGAAAAAAAAAAGAGATTTATGTTTCAATATGCACATATATTCACAACAGAGTGTGTGAACAAGACAATTTTCTTAATATGCAGAGGAGAATTGAATTTCTGTAAAAATAACATACACTATAATAAGAATATATTGTAATATATTATAATAAGAATATATACCATAATATATAAGTAAAATAATTATATACATATAATTTATGCGTCTGTATATAGGTATAAACTACCCGAATGGACACATACACAGCTGCTCTCTAAAGGGCACAGTGGGGCTTCTCTTTTTACTGAACAGGACTCTGTAAATTTGAATCTTTTCTACTGAGAGTATCATATTTTTGTATTTAAAATAAAATAACAAAAGGAAAACAGCTTAAGATTTCGCTTTTTCCCTAACAACTTGACTAATCTGTGCAATGGATCAAGTCTGGACGCTGGACAAGTCACCTTTCCCTTTCTGGGCCCCAGTTTCCTCCTCTGCAAAATGGAGAGAAACATTCATAACAGCCCCTGAGAGGGCAGACCCAGCCGTACCAGCCCCGGCGCCCAGCCTCTGGGTGGGACAAGCTCTGCGGAGCTGCTCCTGCTGCGGTGCTCCCCGTGGGGCCAGGCCGAGGCTGGACGTTGGCTCTTTCCTTGCCCTAACTTGTTTTCAGCTGGGCTCTGCTGGGTGGGGCTGCCAGCCTGTCCCTTCCTATTAGCTGTTGCCGCTTTTGTGTGAGTGTGTATTTTTGTGTATCTGGTATGCCCATCTTATCTTTGTCAGCAGAGGAAAGAAATATAAAAATCAAGTTGTAAACGATGTTCTGGGCAAAACAAGTGAGTTATCTCAATCTTCACTGTGCCTTAGAAGCACAGTGACCATCCTCCCTGTTGTAGAGATAAGAAATGGACGGTCGTCCCCGGTGGTCTGGAGGCTGGGAGTCTGCATGCGGGTTTGATCCCCGGTTCAGGAAGATCCTGCAGGCTGTGGGACGACTAAGCCTGCCTCCACAACGACTGTCTGGGTCCCAGAGTTCACACTGCAGCAGAGAGCAGCCCCCGTTCTCTGCAACTAGAGAGAGCCTGTGCACAGCAACAGAGACCCAGCACAGCCGTAAATACATTTCTCTGAAAAAAGGAAAGAAAACTGAGGCCTAGAGAGGTGAGGCTACTTGTCCAAAATCATACAGCCAGTGGACAGAGTTAGGATTTGAACCTGAACTGTCAGAGCCCAGAGTCTTTGCTCATAACCCTTTGCTGTTTTTCATCTCCTGTGTATTCAATAGTATGAATAAACCATAGAAATGGAGTTAATGAGGCTCATCTCCAGATGAAAGAATGAAAAGAAACTGTTCTGCCTTTGGTTTGACACAAAGTGTTGCTGTGTACTAAGAAAAATAAATACTTTAAAATAGTAAGAGTCCTTGTTTTGTAAATGAGAGGTAATTTCTGCTTATTTCTTCCTTCTCCTTAGCTTGTCAGTTGATGATTCTCCAGGAGAGTCACATTACTTGGATAATAACAAAAATACAAAAAGGCCATCTTTTAAATGCTGGGAGGCAGTGCATGAAATGCCAGGGGAGGTTTTCTCTGAGCTGAGTGATTGTGGAAGAGATTGTGTCTTTTTTTGTTTGTTTTCTTTTCTGCTTCTTTAATTCTCCATCTGGAAATTGCCCCACCTTTTTATAAACAGAAGAAAATGACCATATAAAACCCTGGGGTGGGGCTGTCACTCCAGGTGTTGCCTCTGGCAGGGACTGGCCCTGAAGGTGCCTCTCAGCCTCCTGCCAGTTTGATTTCAGGGTTGGGGGGAGACGGGTGTAGGTGGGGGTGGCAGGCTATGCATTTTCTCAGAGGCACCAGCACTGTGAACCCTCAAGCAGAAATCCTTTTTTGGAGACTTCCCTGGTGGTCCAGTGGCTATGACTTTGTACTCCCGATGCAGGAGGCCAGGTTCCATCTGTAGTCAGGAAATGAGATCCCACCTGCCTCAACTAAAGATCCTGCCCGCTGCACCGAAGATGAAGATCCCACGTGCCGCAACTAATACCCAGCCAAATAAATAAATCTTTTTTTAAAAAAAGAAAGCCTCCTCTCTTGGAGGCTTAATAAATGGAGATCAGACTCTCCTCTGAAGTGCTGGGGGTGAAGATGAAATGAAGAGATTCAAGGAAGGGATGATCCCACCTAGCTCAGGCCTGCAGTCAAGGATTCAAATCCAAAGCCCTAAACCTTCCTGAGCTGCTGTTTTGGGGCTTTCCAGTGGTTCAGCGGTAAAAGAAACCACCTTCCAATGCAGGAAACGCGATGGGTTCAATCCCTGGGTCAGGAAGATCCTCTGGAGGAGGAAATGGCAACCCACTCCAGTATTCTCGCCTGGAGAATCCCATGGACAGAGGAGCCTGGCGGGCTACAGTGCATGGAGTCACAAAGAGTCGAACACGACTGAGCGACTAGACAATAGAAACAACAATGAGGAGTAAGCATGCAGTAGGTGTCCTATTATTGCTCCCAGAGGCACTGAGATGATGCTGATCTTTGCTGAGGCATAGGTTTCGTCTAGTCTTCAGTCTTGCAGGATGCTGACGTGCCAGTCTCAGGATGAGCATCAGGCTGAAGGTGAGGAACACTGTCCACCGCTCCTGCAGGAGGCGCTCCCCTCTGAGGTCACTCTGCAGGTAGGGGCCCCTGAGCAGTGTCCCCGCTGCCTCTGTGCGCCCGCCTGCCCACAGTTCCCCATGCTTGCTCAGCGTCCTCGCACTCACACTCTCACAAATTCCCTCTGTCAGGGTCACTGCCATCTCCTCCCCCGCTGCTGGACTCCTGTCCATTCTTCAGCATTGCCCTCTCTTCCAGGAAGCCTTCTTTAATGGCCCCCAGGAGGGCCCAGCTCCCTGGGGGTCCTCCAGCCACAATCCCTCTTTCCAACCCAGACCTGACCCCATGGGGGTGGAGGAATCTGTGTTTGCCTTTGCTCCCCAGCCCGGGGGGCTCTTGAGTCCAGCATCACTGAGTGTGGGGCCATGCACAGTGGGGCATCGCAATATATATATAAACAAATGACGTGGTCATGAACAAAGTACCCTCAGCCTCCTGGAACTCCTTTCTCTTTCAAGAGAAGTTCAGAATATTCATTTGGTCCAGCTCAGTTCAGAATGCGGGTGGCTAGTAATTTGGCAGTCAGAAGTGGCAGGTTTAGGAGATTTCCTGACAGTCCAGTGGTTAGAACCTTGTGCTTTCACTGTCGAGGACCTGGGTTCAATCCTTGGCAAGGGAACTAAGATCCCACAGCCGCACAGAGCAGCCAGAAAGAGCAAGAACAAATGTGGAAGGTCTGGAGGGAACTCAGCATGCCGGACCCCGTGACACTGGCTGCCAGGGGCCGTCTGGAGGGAAGGCCAGATGGCGGTGGGCACCAAGGACTCTCAAATGCCCCTGCCCTGTCTTTCCTCGAGAAGTGGTTGTGAAGCTTTGGCACAGTAATGCACAGCTCAGTGACATTTCTAATTCTGGGGAAAATTGGAAGCAGCCCCCAGACCTGCCCCAGGAGGGCTCTTTAAGTAAGAGTGTAGATGAATCATGGTGTGATGAGGGGAGGGCTGGGACCTAAACACCTCTAGCTTGACGAGACCAGCCCCATGCCAGCAACTCCACTCCTGGGGCTTGACCCACGGAAATGTGACACAGATGTTCCCAGCAGCTGCATTCCTAGTCACCCCAACCGGAAGCCACCCCAAATACCCGTCCACCAGAGGATGAAGACACTGTGCTTGAGGCCCGCCGTGGAGTACTGCTGTGGTGCGCTCAGTCGTGTCCGACTCTTTGCAGCCCCGTGGACTGCAGCCTGCCAGGCTCCTCTGTCCATGGCATTTTTCCGGCAAGAGTACTGGCGTGGGTTCCCATTTCCTACTCCAGGGGGCCTTCCCGACCCAGCGATCAAACTTGCATCCCTTGTGTCTCCTGCATTGGTGGGCAGACCCTTTACCACTGCGCCACCTGGGAAGGCCTGGAATACTATACAGTCCCCAAAAGAGTCTACCGTCAACTTACCACCACATCCGCTGAGTCAGTTCTCCTTCCACTTATATGAGATTCTGCCACAGGCAAAGCTAATCTGTGTGTGAAAACTGATCAGTGTGACCAGCAACTTTAAAAATGGACCAAAATCACACAATCACTTCAATCAACGCAGAACAAGCATTTGACAAAATCCAACACCCTTTCACAGTAGAAACGTTCAACAAACAATGAATAGAAGGGGACTTCCTCAATAGAATAAAGACCATGTTTGAAAACCCCACAAGTCACCTCACATTCACTGGTGACAAACTAAAACCTTTCCTTTAATATCAGGAATAAGGCAAGTGTCAGTCAATTTGGGCAGCCATAACAAAGGGCCACAGACTGGTTGGCTCACAAACAGCAGAAGCGTGTCTCCCCCAGTCTGAAGGCTGGGACTCTGAAATCAGTGTGCAGTATGTCAGGCTCTGGTGAGGGCCCTCTTCTGGGCTGCACACAAGTGCTTTGTGGTTCTGTCCTCACAGGCTGCAAAGAGTACGGTAAGAGAGCTCTCTGGGGTTAGTCTCTATAAAAGCATGAAACCCATTCATGAGGGCTCTTCTCTCAGGACCAAATCACTTCCCAAAGGTCTTACCTCCTAACAGCATCACACTGATCGTTAAGACGTCAATATATGAATTTGGGGGTAGGTAAGGCAATGGCGCCCCACTCCAGTACACTTGCCTGGAAAATCCCATGGACGGAGGAGCCTGGTGGGCTGCAGTCCATGGGGAAAAAAAGAAAGCCTCCTCTCTTGGAGGCTTAATAAATGGAGATCAGACTCTCCTCTGAAGTGCTGGGGGTGAAGATGAAATGAAGAGATTCAAGGAAGGGATGATCCCACCTAGCTCAGGCCTGCAGTCAAGGATTCAAATCCAAAGCCCTAAACCTTCCTGAGCTGCTGTTTTGGGGCTTTCCAGTGGTTCAGCGGTAAAAGAAACCACCTTCCAATGCAGGAAACGCGATGGGTTCAATCCCTGGGTCAGGAAGATCCTCTGGAGGAGGAAATGGCAACCCACTCCAGTATTCTCGCCTGGAGAATCCCATGGACAGAGGAGCCTGGCGGGCTACAGTGCATGGAGTCACAAAGAGTCGAACACGACTGAGCGACTAGACAATAGAAACAACAATGAGGAGTAAGCATGCAGTAGGTGTCCTATTATTGCTCCCAGAGGCACTGAGATGATGCTGATCTTTGCTGAGGCATAGGTTTCGTCTAGTCTTCAGTCTTGCAGGATGCTGACGTGCCAGTCTCAGGATGAGCATCAGGCTGAAGGTGAGGAACACTGTCCACCGCTCCTGCAGGAGGCGCTCCCCTCTGAGGTCACTCTGCAGGTAGGGGCCCCTGAGCAGTGTCCCCGCTGCCTCTGTGCGCCCGCCTGCCCACAGTTCCCCATGCTTGCTCAGCGTCCTCGCACTCACACTCTCACAAATTCCCTCTGTTAGGGTCACTGCCATCTCCTCCCCCGCTGCTGGACTCCTGTCCATTCTTCAGCATTGCCCTCTCTTCCAGGAAGCCTTCTTTAATGGCCCCCAGGAGGGCCCAGCTCCCTGGGGGTCCTCCAGCCACAATCCCTCTTTCCAACCCAGACCTGACCCCATGGGGGTGGAGGAATCTGTGTTTGCCTTTGCTCCCCAGCCCGGGGGGCTCTTGAGTCCAGCATCACTGAGTGTGGGGCCATGCACAGTGGGGCATCGCAATATATATATAAACAAATGACGTGGTCATGAACAAAGTACCCTCAGCCTCCTGGAACTCCTTTCTCTTTCAAGAGAAGTTCAGAATATTCATTTGGTCCAGCTCAGTTCAGAATGCGGGTGGCTAGTAATCTGGCAGTCAGAAGTGGCAGGTTTAGGAGATTTCCTGACAGTCCAGTGGTTAGAACCTTGTGCTTTCACTGTCGAGGACCTGGGTTCAATCCTTGGCAGGGGAACTAAGATCCCACAGCCGCACAGAGCAGCCAGAAAGAGCAAGAACAAATGTGGAAGGTCTGGAGGGAACTCAGCATGCCGGACCCCGTGACACTGGCTGCCAGGGGCCGTCTGGAGGGAAGGCCAGATGGCGGTGGGCACCAAGGACTCTCAAATGCCCCTGCCCTGTCTTTCCTCGAGAAGTGGTTGTGAAGCTTTGGCACAGTAATGCACAGCTCAGTGACATTTCTAATTCTGGGGAAAATTGGAAGCAGCCCCCAGACCTGCCCCAAGAGGGCTCTTTAAGTAAGTGTGTAGATGATGAACCATGGTGTGATGAGGGGAGGGCTGGGACCCAAACACCTCTAGCTTGACGAGACCAGCCCCATGCCAGCAACTCCACTCCTGGGGCTTGACCCTCGGAAATGTGACACAGATGTTCCCAGCAGCTGCATTCCTAGTCACCCCAACCGGAAGCCACCCCAAATACCCGTCCACCAGAGGATGAAGACACTGTGCTTGAGGCCCGCCGTGGAGTACTGCTGTGGTGCGCTCAGTCGTGTCCGACTCTTTGCAGCCCCGTGGACTGCAGCCTGCCAGGCTCCTCTGTCCATGGAATTTTTCCGGCAAGAGTACTGGCGTGGGTTCCCATTTCCTACTCCAGGGGGCCTTCCCGACCCAGCGATCAAACTTGCATCCCTTGTGTCTCCTGCATTGGTGGGCAGACCCTTTACCACTGCGCCACCTGGGAAGGCCTGGAATACTATACAGTCCCCAAAAGAGTCTACCGTCAACTTACCACCACATCCGCTGAGTCAGTTCTCCTTCCACTTATATGAGATTCTGCCACAGGCAAAGCTAATCTGTGTGTGAAAACTGATCAGTGTGACCAGCAACTTTAAAAATGGACCAAAATCACACAATCACTTCAATCAACGCAGAACAAGCATTTGACAAAATCCAACACCCTTTCACAGTAGAAACGTTCAACAAACAATGAATAGAAGGGGACTTCCTCAATAGAATAAAGACCATGTTTGAAAACCCCACAAGTCACCTCACATTCACTGGTGACAAACTAAAACCTTTCCTTTAATATCAGGAATAAGGCAAGTGTCAGTCAATTTGGGCAGCCATAACAAAGGGCCACAGACTGGTTGGCTCACAAACAGCAGAAGCGTGTCTCCCCCAGTCTGAAGGCTGGGACTCTGAAATCAGTGTGCAGTATGTCAGGCTCTGGTGAGGGCCCTCTTCTGGGCTGCACACAAGTGCTTTGTGGTTCTGTCCTCACAGGCTGCAAAGAGTACGGTAAGAGAGCTCTCTGGGGTTAGTCTCTATAAAAGCATGAAACCCATTCATGAGGGCTCTTCTCTCAGGACCAAATCACTTCCCAAAGGTCTTACCTCCTAACAGCATCACACTGATCGTTAAGACGTCAATATATGAATTTGGGGGTAGGTAAGGCAATGGCGCCCCACTCCAGTACACTTGCCTGGAAAATCCCATGGACGGAGGAGCCTGGTGGGCTGCAGTCCATGGGGTCGCTAAGAGTCAGACACGACTGAGCGACTTCATTCTCACTTTTCACTTTCATGCATTGGAGAAGGGAATGGCGACCCACTCCAGTGTTCTTGCCTGGAGAATCCCAGGGACGGGGGAGCCTGGTGGGCTGCCGTCTATGGGGCTGCACAGAGTTGGACACGACTGAAGCGACTTAGCAGCAGCAGCAGCAGCACACTCAGTCTGTAACAAGGATGTTTGCTTTCACCAACTGAATTCAGTTTAGTCCTAGAATGCCTAGCCAGAACAATTAGACAAGAAAAAGAAATAAAAGGTACCAAAATTGGAAAGGAAGAAGTAAAATGATCTCTTTTTGCAAGTGGCACGATCTTATATGTAGAAAACCCTATAAAGACCCCACACGTGCCAAACAACAAAAAACCCTCTTAGAACTAATAAACAAATTCAGCAAAGCAGCAGAATACAAAATTAACATGCAAAAATCAGTTGTGTTTATATACACTAATGATGAAGAATTCAAAAAGAAAACTAAGAAAACAATTCTACTTACAACAGCAACAGAAAGAATAATATACTTAGGAATATACTTAACAAGGAAAGGGAAGTCTTATGCACTAAAAACTACAAAATATTGCCAAAAGAAATTAAAGAAGATATAAGCAGAAATACATCTGAGTTTATAGACTGAAAACTTAATATTGTTAAGATGGCAATGCTATCCAAAGGAATCTATAGATTCAATGTTACTCATAAAAAAATTGCAATGACTTTTGCACAAATAGAAAAATCTATTCTAAAATTTATATGGAATCTTGGGACTTCCCTGGTGATCCATTGGCTAAGACTCTGCATTTCCACTGCTGAGGGAATGGTTTCAATTCCTGGTTGGTAAAAAAAGATTGATCCCACATGCCACATGGCATGGCCAAAAATTTTTTAAATTTTATATGGAATCTCAAGGATCTTGCATAGCCAAAACAATTTTGAAAAAGAAAAACAAAGTTAGAGGACTCACACTTCCTGTTTTCAAAACTTATTACAAAGCTACAATAATCAGAATAGTGCGGCATTGGTATAAAAACAAATAGATCAATGGAACAAACATCCCAGAAATAAACCCTCAAATACATGGTAAAATAATTTTTTATAGAGATGTTAAGGTCATTCAATGGGGGTAAAGGACAGGTTTTCTTTTTTTCAACGAAACAGCTGGTTCTGGGAAAATTGGATCTCCACAGGCAAAAGAATGAAGCTGGAAACTTACCTAAAACCATGCACATGAAGTCAAAATGGATCAGAGAGCTGAATGGAAGAAGAAAATAAGGAAACATCAGGCAAAATCCTTGGATATGACTCCTGAAAACAAAGCTAAATAAAGGACAGGTTTTCTTTTTTTCAACGAAACAGCTGGTTCTGGGAAAATTGGATCTCCACAGGCAAAAGAATGAAGCTGGAAACTTACCTAAAACCATGCACATGAAGTCAAAATGGATCAGAGAGCTGAATGGAAGAAGAAAATAAGGAAACATCAGGCAAAATCCTTGGATATGACTCCTGAAAACAAAGCTAACAAAAGAAAAAATACATAAAAAATATATAAAATGAAATTCATGGAAATTAAAAACTTTCATGCACCAAAGGAAATAACCAAGAGAGTAAAAAGGCAATATATAATTATATATGTATATAATATATATATAATCCCCTGGAGGAGGGCATGGCAACCCAGTCCAATATTCTTTCCTGGAGAATCCGGTGGACAGGAGCCTGGAAGGTTACGGTCCATAGGGTCGCACAGAGTTGGACACGACTGAAGTGACTTAGCATACACACACACACACACAATACAACTAAAAGACAAAAAGACAAACAACCCCATTTAAAAACAGCAAAGACTATACCCCAATTTAAAAAAAAAAAGAAAAAGAAAATTGACCTTAAAATAAAAACAGAAAAACAAACAAAAATAAATAAAAATGGGCAAGATGATACGCAAATGGCCAATAAGCACACGAAAAGATGCTCATTAGTTATCAAGGAAATGCAAATCAAAACCACTGTGAGCTATGCTTCACACTCATTAGGATGTTTATAATAAAAACAAAGGGAAACTAACACTCTGTTGAAGATAGAGAAATTGGAACCATACGTTGCTGGTGGGGATATGAAATGGTGCAGCTGTTGTGGAAGACAGTCTGATAGTTCCTCAAAAAATTAAACATAGAATCACCACATGGTCCAGCAATTTCACCTCCAGGTGTACCCAAAGAACCGATGGCAGGGAGTTGAAGAGGTATGTGTACAGAAGCATCTTTTTTTTTTTTTGCAATAGACAAAAGATGGAGGCAGCCTCTGTCCATGATGGATAAATGGGAAAAAACAAATGTAGGGTATTCATACAGTAGAACATTATCCTTAAAAAGCAATGAAGTTTTGACACATTCTACAATATGGATGGGCTTGTACTGCAAGATCAAACTAGTCAGTTCCAAAGGAAATGAATCCTAAATATGCATTGAAAGGACTGATGCTGAGGTTGAAGCTCCAATACTTTGGCCACCTGATGCGAAGAGCTGACTCATTTTGGAAAAGACCCTGATGCTGGGAAGGATTGAGGGCAGGAGAAGGGGGTGACAGAGGATGAGATGGTTGGATGGCATCACCGACTTGATGGACATGAGTCTGAGCAAGCTCTGGGAGACAGTGAAGGACAGGGAAGTCTGTCATGCTGCAGTCCATGGGGTCGCAAAGAGCTGGACATGACTGAGCAGGTGAACAACAACAAAACAACATGGATTGACTTTGAGGACATTATGCTAAGTGGTGTTCAGTTCAGTCCAGTCCAGTTCAGTCGCTCAGTCGTGTCCGACTCTGCGACCCCGTGAATCGCAGCACACCAGGCCTCCCTGTCCATCACCAACTCCCGGAGTTCACTCAGACTCACGTCCATCGAGTCAGCGATGCCATCCAGCCATCTCATCCTCTGTCGTTAGCCAGTCACAAGAGAACAGATACTGCAGGATTCCAGTTAGCATACGGTACCTAGAATGATCAGATTCATGGAGACAGAAAGGATAGTGGGTGCCAGGAGGTGAGGAGCTGAGGGAGGTGGGAATGAAGAGTTCTTTAATGGGAACAGAATTTCAGTTTTACCTGGTGAAAAGGGCTCTAGAGATGGATGGTGGTGATGGTTGCCCAACAAAGTGTACAGACTTAATGCTACTGAACTGTACACTTAAAAATGCCTGAGACGGGGACTTCCCTGGTGGTCCAGTGGTTAGGATTTCACCTTCCAATGCTGGAAGTGTGAGCCCGATCCCTTGTCAGGGAGCTAAGATCACACATACCGTGGGGCCAAAAAACCAAACCATAAAGGAGAAGCAATACTATAACAAATTCATTAAAGACTATAAAAGTGGTCCATAAAAAAATCTTTTAAAAAATGGTTAAAATGGTAAACTCTAGATTTTATTTTACCATTTTCTTTCGTTGGACTTCCCTGGTGGCTCAGATGGTAAAGCGTCTGTCTACAATGCAGGAGACCCGGGTTCGATCCCTGGGTTGGGAAGATCCCCTGGAGAAGGAAATGGCAATCCACTCCAGGACTATTGCCTGGAAAATCCCATGGACAGAAGAGCCTAGTAGGCTACAGTCCATGGGGTCGCAAAGAGTCGGACACGACTGAGCGACTTCACTTCACTTCACTTCACTTTGTTAATTGTTAGTTTTATACCAGAGTACAGTATTCTTGCTTGGAAAATTCCACAAACAGAGGAGCCTGGCGGGCTACAGTCCACAGGGTCGCAAAATGGTACACAGCTGAGCACACATATATATCCGCAGCCAACAGTCGGTTTACGATGTTCTGTTACTTTCGGGAGTTCAGCAAGGTGATTCAGGTATACATCCGAGTGAATGATAGTTGCTCAGTCATGTCTGACTCTTTGAGACCTCATGGACTGTAGCCAGGTTCCTCTGTCCATGGAATTTTCCAGGCCAGAATATTGGAGTGGGTTGCCATTTACTTCTCTCAGGGATCTTCCCAACCCGGGATCAAACACTGGTTTCTTGCACTGCGTGCAGATTCTTTACCTTCCGAGCCACCAGGGAAGTCTACTGTTGAGAGACATTTCTAAGTATAAAGAAAGGTCAACTTCAAAAGTATCAGCAGATAAATGCTTGACTTTATCTTATCTATAGACAATACATTAGAATATGTCATGACTCTGTACACCTTTTCCAAAGGAATACCTGAGACAAAAGTAGCAATAAAGTTATAAATGACAATCATCACTCAGATGAAACAATTTAGATGAAGCTTATCTCTCTCGAATAGATGGGGACTGGGCAAGTGGTCAGAAGGGAAATACAATGTGCTTTTAACTTTGCTTGAAAAATAGTATTCAGTTCCACGTTGCTTAACATAGCTCTGTTTTTGCGGAATAAATCCTACATTTATGCATTCCTTTTCAGATTCTCTTCCCATATAGGTTATTATAGAATATTGAGCAGAGTTCCCAGTGCTGTACAGTAGCCAAAAAAAAAACCAGGATGCCTTTATGATTCCACTTATATGACATACCTATAATAGTCAAATTCATAGAGAAAGCAGAGTAGTTCCCAGGGACTTGAGGGAGGGGATGGGAAGTTCGGGTTTCACGGGCACAGGGTTTGGGTTTGAGAAGGTGGCAAAGTTCTGGAGGTGGACCGGGGCGATAGTTGTACAACAATGTGAGCGTACCTAGTGCCGCTGAACTGCACGCTTACAGATGGTTAGGATGGCAAATAGTCCGTTACACACATCTACCGACGGACACACTGAAAGAGAGAGTAACAATGCGCGAGCAGCCTGAGGACTGAGGTCCTACTGCACACTGCCTGGGGTAGGTGCACGCAGCACCTCCTCACCAAGTCTAACCGAGGTTCCGGTGCCTAGGTGAGGAACGCGTGTCTCAGTGACTTCCGTGCCCCACAGTGGGTAGAGCAGAGTCCAGAATGGCACCCGCTGGGGGGCGCCATCCGGTGGATGGCCTGCCCCTGGTCTCCCGGAACCTCCAACGTCTCGCCTCTATGAGGAGCTCCTGGGACTGACCTGGTGGTCCAGCGGTTCAGAATCTGCCTGCCAGTGCAGGGAACAGGGGTTTGATCCCTGCTCCTAGAAGATTCCACGTGCCGTGGGGCAACTAAGCCCACGTGCCACAACTACTGAAGTCCACGTGCCTGGAGCCCAGGCTCCAAAACAAGAGAAGCCCACACAGCGCGGCTAGAGAGTGGCCCCCACGCGCTGCAGCTAGAGAAAGGCTGAGCACAGTACCGAAGGCCCAGAGCAGGCAATAAACAAAGGACAGTTTGTTAAAAGCAAGATGGGCTGCTCTGAGTTCCACTACACCACCCCTTAGGCAAGATCCCTCCCTGTCATCAACACAGCCTCTTGCAAGAATGCGCAGCTTGGGGCTCCCCTGGGGGTCCACTGGTTAAGATCCATGCTTCCACTGCAGGGAGTGCAGGCTTGATCCCTGGCTGGGGCACTAAGATTGCACATGCTGTGCTGGGCAACCAAAAAAATAATGAAAAATAAAATTTTCCTCTGGGGATGGATCGGAAGGAGTGAGGGTAGAGCCGCAGGAATGGCTCAGGCGAGCGATCCAGAGGAAAGCAGTGGCATCAGTGTCTCCATGGCGACATGGAAACCCTGGGGGGAGGTGGGGAAGCAGAATCGCTGTTTAAAGGGTAAGAGAAGGATAACAAGGGGGTGTGGCCCTTTACTCACCCACTCAACAAGCAGTTACTGAGAGACAGGTATTGTTGAGGGAACTGTGGACGTGTCAGCCATCAAGGCAGAAAAAAATCCCATCCTCATGGCTCCACACTCCAGATAGGGAAGCATGAAAGAAAATGAAATTGATTTAGATCCTGGGAGGTAAAACAGGTGATGTCACAGAGACATAGGAAAGCTATGAAAAACCTACACAACATATCAAAAAGCAAAAACATCACTTTGCCGACAAAGATCCATATAGTCAAAGCTCTGGTTTTTCCGATAGTCGTGTACGGATGTGAGAGTTGAACCATAAAGAAGGCTGAGCGCCGAAGAACCGATGCTTTTGAATTGTGGTGTTGGAGAAGACTCTTGAGAGTCCCTTGGACTGCAAGGAGGTCCAACCATTCAATCCTAAAGGAAATCAACCCTGAATATTCATTGGAAGGTCTGATGCTGAAGCTGAAGCTCCAATATTTTGGCCACCTGATACAAAGAGCTGACTCATTGGAAAAGATGCTGATGCTGGGAAAGATGGGAGGCAGGAGGAGAAGAGGGCAGCAGAGGATGAGATGGTTGGATGGCATCCCCGACACAATGGATGTGAGTGTGAGCAAACTCCAGGAGATGGTGAAGGACAGGGAAGCCTGCCGTGCTGCAGTCCATGGGGTCACAGTGTTGTAGCCACATGTTCTGGGAAACAAACTCACTCAGAAGCACAGTGCAGATAGTGGTGTGCAGTTTATCACACCGGTGGGGCCAAGGCAGAGCCTCCCTTAGCCAAGGACTCTGACCGACTTCTGTGAAAACTTTATATACCTTACGTGTACTGCTCAAGCCCACATCCCCCAATTCCTTAAACCTAGCCTGGAAAATGTCAAAGGGAGATACAATCAGATTACAGGCATGATTCATAATCGGAAGGGTCAGCTGGTTATACACTGCGGCCTACACCAATGGGTGCCATCAAGATTACAAAGGTGAGGGATTTCCCTGGTGGTCCAGTGGTTAAGATTTCACCTCCCAATACAGGGGGTGCAGGTTCGACCCCTGGTTGGGGAACTAAGATCCCACATGCCTCCTGACCAAAGAACCAAAACATGAAACAGAAGCAATATTGTAACAAATTCAATAAAAGACTTTAAATATGGTCCATATTAAAAAAAAAAAAAAAGATTACAAAGGTGATTGACCATATAGGGGATCATTACATTCTTTCTGGCGACAGGAAATCTCGGTATGGAATCTGGTGTTTATCAGTCCGGGAGGCGAGTTCGGCCATAGATATGTCATCGCCATGGCTACCAGGTACATGGTCCAAAGCTCACTGAAAGTGCAAGATGGATTTTCCTTCTTTTTCAAGATGGAGTCAGCTCGGCCCGTTCCTTTCCTCCCTCAGCAGAGAGTCAGACTTAGTGACTGAACAGCAATGTCGGGACTGACAATAGCGAAGCTTCTTGGGGGAGATGAAAGTTAGGTCGAGCCTGAGGGACGAGGAGAAACTGGCCGTGGGGAAAATGATAGGAAATGCATTTCAGGCAGAGGAAACTGCCAGTGCAATGGCCCTGGGGCAGGAAAAGTCTTTGCATGTTTGGGGAGTGGCAAGATGGAGCCTCTTTTTCCTGCCAGACTGTCTGCCAGGGGAGAGGGGCTTAGCTTTCCACTGGGAGCGGAGAGAGGAGGCGGCCGTCTCTAGGCAACTGCTCCCCAGTGGCCCCACAGTGGGAGGAGCACAGGCACCACAGATTTTCAGGGTCAGGTCACTGACCTTGTGCAGCCCAAGGGGGTCGTTCTGACCATAATTGCCAGAAGAGAGTAGAGGCCTGAACCTAAGAGCTCAGCGTGTTGATTTTAGCAACTTAACACTCATCCCAGGCTGATGTACCTGGAACACTTTAAACCAGCCCCACCCCAATCCCTGCAGCCCTGGGCCCAGGCCTTGCCATGTCCTGCATGGACTGGGATCCTAACACTCACTGCCCTGACCTGAGGGTGCTGAGAGACCCATAACAGTCAGTGACATTCTTTTTTCCTTAATTTTTTGTTAGGTAATTTTTAAAATTAAAAGACATACTATTTATCCTGGCTTCTCTGGGTCTTTGATGCTGTGTGCAGGCTTCTCTAGCTGCAACCAGAGGGTCTAGTGTGTTCAGGCTCAGTAGCTGAGAGGAGAAGGCAGTGGCCCCCCATTCCAGCACTCTTGCCTGGAAAATCCTATGGACGGAGGAGCCTGGTGGGCTGCAGTCCATGGGATCCCTGAGGGTCGGACACGACTGAGCGACTTCACTTTCACTTTTCACTTTCATGCATTGGAGAAGGAAATGGCAACCCACTCCAGTGTTCTTGCCTGGAGAATCCCAGGGACGGGGGAGCCTGGTGGGCTGCCGTCTCTGGGGTTGCACAGAGTCAGACACAACTGAAGTGACTTAGCAGCAGTAGCAGCAGCAGCTGAGACGCTCAGGCTTAGTTGTGCTGTAGGATCTTAGTTCCCCAAACAGGGACTGAACTCAGGCCCCCTGCATTGGAAGCATGAAATTTTATACACTGGACCACCAGGGAAGTTCCCCCAGCAACAAGCTTTTTTAATGGTTAGTGTATCCAACCATGAGTTTCCCTGGTAGCTAAGACGGTAAAGAATTTGCCTGCAATGCAGGAAACCTGGCTTTGAACCCTGGGCCAGAAAGATCCCTTGGAGAAGGCTGTATCCAAGCATGCCACATGCTCCAACACCTACTACAGCTCACCATGACCCTGGCCTTGGCGTTCTCCCCCTTGCTGACATTTCCACCACCTTCCCACAGACACCCCAC
This sequence comes from Oreotragus oreotragus, assembly GCA_006410675.1. Classification (NCBI taxonomy): domain Eukaryota; kingdom Metazoa; phylum Chordata; class Mammalia; order Artiodactyla; family Bovidae; genus Oreotragus; species Oreotragus oreotragus. The sequence continues at coordinate 120,641 of SJYX01020368.1, forward strand.
ATGCCCACTTGCTTCCTTCCTGTCCCGCATTCTCTGTGCAGATGCGGTCAGTCAACATGCCTCCACCTGCTCTCTCTTGTGACCTGCAGTCTTCTCACAGGAGCTGGCATTCTCACGGATGGTTCACGGTGGGGTGGAGACATGGAAACATATGGATGGTGAAAATGTATGTCAGCTTCGTCAGGCAACGGATCCCAGGGGTCTGATCACACATTAGTCTAGAGGGTACTGTGAAAATCTTTCCCAGATGTGGTTAACACCTCCCATCAGGCAACCTAAGGCAACCTTATCTAATCAATTGAAGGCCTTAGGAGCCAAAACAGAGTCTCCCGAGAAAAAAGAACTCTCTTCAAGACTGCAACTTATGAAACTTCCCTGGTGGTCCACTGAACTTCCCTGAGGCTCGGAGCTTCAGATACAGAGAGCCCGGGTTCGATCCCTGGTCGGGGAACCAAGAGTGAGCGTGCCATAAGTAAAGATCCCACACAGTGCAACAAAGGCGGAAGATCCTGCGTGCTGCGGCTAAGACCTAGAGCGGCCATCTGTTCGGTTCAGTTTTGGCTGCGCTGGGTCTTTGTTGCCTTGCGCCGGTTTTCTCTAGCTGCGGCGAGCGGGGGACTACTCTTGGCTGCGGCCTGTGGGCTGCTCACGGGGGGTGGCTTCTCTTGTAGCACACCATGGGCTCTAGGTGCCCGGGCTCCAGTAACTGCAGCACTGGAGCTCGGGAGTCGTGGCGCGTGGGCTTGGCTGCTCCAGGGCACATCAGTGTGCGGGCGTCTCACTGCCCTGGCTTCTCTTGTTACAGGGCACCAGGCTCTGGGTGTGAGAGCCAGCAGCTGCGGTTCCCGGGCTCTAGAGCACAGGCTCAGTAGCGGTGGCCCGTGGCTTCGCTGCTCAGCAGCAAGTGGGATCTTCCCAGACCAGGCACTGAACCCCTGTCTCCTGCACTGGCAGGCAGATTCTTTACCACTGAGCCACCAGGGAAGCCTTTGCTTTTTATTTTTTTTGTCCGGGCAGCATCTTACTTTCCCGACCAGGGACTGAACCTGTGCCGCCTGCCCTGGAAGTACGGAGTCTTAACCATGGACCATCAGTGAGGTCCAGGGCTTACATTTTAGAGATGGGAGCTCCTTAACAAAATGAGAGCATCTAGAGGCAAGAACAGCCTACCTCGGCCTTTCTCAACTGGACAGACCAGGTTCTCGACCTCAGATGCCATCCCAGACACCTGCGTGCCAAGGACGTGGATTTGAAGCCTCAGGTTTCGTGTCCGGGACATAGGCCACCCCCAACATGCTGACCCAGCCTGCCACCCTCAACCAAAATGAACCCAGGGCAGCATGCCCTGAGATCAGCCCCCCTCCAAAATCCCAAGGCCTGATGCAGATCAGAGATCTAGGTGTCTCCAGTCCCATGGACAGGGCTATCTTTGGTTCCCCATCACCTTGAGGGGTGGACCAGTTGGCCGCAAAAAAAAAAAAAAAAAAAAATTCATTTCAGAGAGACCCAAGAGAGAGGAAGTGATCATACCAGCTGACAATGAAAGGGCACTTTCTACTCTCAGACCTCTACGAGGTGATCAGAGGAATCCACGAGCCTCTGGGGTCCTCTTCATGGGTGAGCCAGTGGGAGATTCCAGCTGGCATTCCTGATTTCAAAGCCTAAGGGGTTGGATTGTTTATCTATCCAACCAAGGTGACTGATTTTTTTTTTTTTTGAAGGATAATTGCCTTACAATGTTGTGATGGTCTCTGCTGTACATCAGCATGAACCAGCCATAATTATATATATGTCCCCTCCCTGTTGACCTCACTTCCCCCATCCCACCCCTCTAGATCCTCACGGAGCACCAGGCTGGCCTCTCTGTGTTATATAGTAGCTTTCCACTGAACAACTGATGCTTTCAAGTTGTCGTGCTAGAGAAGACTCTCGAGACTTCTTGACTGCAAGGAGATCAAACGAGTCACTCCTGAAGGAAATTAACCCTGAATATTCATTGGAAGGACTGATACTGAAGCCAAAGCTCCTATACTTTGGCCACCTGATGCAGAGAGACAACTCACTGGAAAAGACCCTGAGGCTTGGAAAGATTGAGGGCAGAAAGAAAAGGGGGCGGCAGAGGATGAGATGGTTGGATGGCATCACTGACTCAATGGACAGGGGTCTGAGCAAACTCCAGGAGATAATGAAGAACAGGGAAGCCTGGCATGCTGCAGTTCATGGGGTCTCAAAGAGTCGGACACGACTTAGTGATTGAACAAGAACTGGTTGTCTATTTTACACGTTAAAGTGCATATAACTCAATGTTACTTTCTCAGTTTCTCCTAGCGTCTCCTTTCCCACTGTGTCTACAAGTCCCTTCTCTACATCTGTGTCTCCATTTCTTCTCTGTAAATAGGTTAGACAGTGCTATTTTTCTAAATTCCATGTATTAATATATGATATTTGTTTTTCTCTTTCTGACTAAACCTCACTCTGCATAACAGGCTCTAGGTTCATCCACCTCACTACAACTGACTCAGATTGGTTCCTTTTTATGGCTAAGTAATATTCCATCATACATAAGTGCCACAGCTCCTCTATCCATTCAGCTGTCAAGGGGCATCTATGTTGCTTCCACATCCTAGCTAAGGTAAATGGTGCCGCAATGAATATTGGACACGTGTGTCTTTTTGAATTCTGGTTTTCTCGGGGTATATGCCCAGTAGCGGGATTGCTGGGTCATATGGTAGTCCCATTCCTAGTTTGTTAAGGAATCTCTTACTGTTCTCCACAGTGGTGACTATTTTAAAATTAATTAATAAATTTGGCTGTGCTAGGTCTTGGTTGTGGCACTTGGGACCTTCGATCTTCATTGCAGCGTGCAAACTCTTAGTTACAGCATATGGGATCTAATTCCTTAAACAGGGATAGAACCTGCTGCTGCTGCTGCTGAGTCGCTTCAGTCGTGTCCGACTCTGTGCGACCCCATAGACGGCAGCCCACCGGGGTCCCCCGCTCCTGGGATTCTCCAGGCAAGAACACTGGAGTGGGTTGCCATTTCCTTCTCCAATGCAGGAAAGTGAAAAGTGAAAGTGAAGTCGCTCAGTCGTGTCCGACTTCGCGACCCCATGGACGGCAGCCCACCAGGCTCCTCCATCCGTGGAATTTTCCAGGCAAGAGTGCTGGAGTGGGGTGCTGTTGCCTTCTCCGGGATAGAACCTGAGCCTCCTGTATTGTGAGCACAGGGTCGTAGCCATTGGACCACCAGGGGAATCCCCCCAGGTGACTATCTGACCGAAGTCTAACGGGGTTCAGTACAACCAGGAAACATTTACTGTCGGTCCTTAGGACATATCCAAGAGACGTGAAAACCTCCATCCACACAAACACCTGGACACACATGTTCACAGCAGCCAGAGGTGGAAACAACTCAAGCGTCCACAGGCAGAAGAAGGGATGAACTAAGTGTGGTCCAACCACACGACGGAGCCTTCCTCAGCCATCGAGAATGGCGTGCTGACAGGCTACACTGTGGATGGAGCTGAAGACACGCTTCGCGAGAGAAGCCAGCCGTGGAAGATCATATGGAGGGGGATCCCATTCGGATGAAACGCCCAGAACAGGCAAATCCATAGAGACAGGAAGGAGACTAGCAGTCGCCAGGGGCTGCAGGGAGGGGGCGCGTCCGTGACTGAAATGGGCGCAAGGTTTATTTTGGGGGTAGTGGAAGGGTTCTGAAATTGACCGTGGTGGTGGCTGCACATATCTGTGAATATCCTAAAGACCATTGAATTATATATCTTAAATGGATGAATTGAATGAACCTCAATTATATCTCAGTAAAGCTGTTTTCTAAAAATGTTCCCCTGAAGTCCCACATTTACTGAGCACCCACTGTATGCCAGGCACTGAGCTAGGTGTTAGGATGGAGCCCAGGGCAGGACACAGAGTCATAAGCAGATGGTCATGGTACTGGAGGCGTCCTCTCTTACAGTACAGTTCTGCCATGTGTGTGCAGAACTTCCCTGCCCAGAGATCAAACCCACGCCCCATACATTGAAAGGACAGAGGCTTAACCACTGGACCACCAGGGAAATCCTAAACATAATTTTAAAAATGAAAACAAAACCATCCTTACTTGTCTGCATGAACTGAAAGAGTGCATATTTGGGCACTTCACAACCCACCCCAAACCATGCCTGGCTTACCCATGTCAGTTTCTGAGGGACATTGTTTATGTCCATAGCAAAGATAGAGCTATAGACTGACAGGTCAGTCTCTTTGTTCATCAAGAGTGGAGAAATGCAAAAACTTGGCTGCCTGTACTCCTAGCTGCTGTCTGTGAAGATAAAAGAACAAGGGCTGGGCCTGATGGAGACCCTCCCCGCAGGACCGGCCCTATCTCAGCTAGGCTGGATTTCCCCCCCCGGCCTCCCTTCTCTCAGTGTGGCCAGCGGGGGGCTCTGGCGGGTGGCCCCGAGAGCAAAGAGGACCGACATTCTCGTCCAAAAATAAATCATGGCCCTGAATGAGTAAACAAGAAACGAGCGCGGAGGAGGGGACAGGGAAGGGCTGAGGGGAAAGAGAGGACTGTGATTTTCTTGGGAAGATGAAGGCAGCCTTCAGAGGCTGGCCTCCCAGGGCTGGGCCGACAGCCGTGTGCTGAGCCTCTGCTGGGCCCCCAGCTGCTCCCAGCCTCCTGACGCCTTCCCTGCTGGGTCTTGACCCCTGAGGCTGACACCTCTCTCGGGGTGGACTCCATCAGCACTCAGAAAAGTCCTTCCCTTGCAACTCTTTCTGTAAACCCAGGGTGACCTTTGACTGTTCACTGAGTGCAATAGGCTCCCTGCCCTCAGCCCATTTTGCAGAGAAGGAAATTGAGGCTCAGGAAAGGGGAGAGAGGACTTCCCTGGTGGCATGGTGGAAAAGCATCCATTTGCCAGTGCAGGGGACGCGGGTTCGGTACCTGCTCTGGGAAGATCCCACGTGCTGAGGAGCCCCTACGCCGGAGCACCACAAGCTCGGAGCACCACAAGCTCGGAGCCCATGCACTGCGACTGCTGAACAACTTGCACCGAGAGTCTTTGCTCCGCAGCAAGAGACGCCGCCGCAGTGAGGCCAAGCACAGCTGCAGACTAGCTCCTGTTCTCTACACCTGGGGAAAGCCCGTGCCCGCGCAGCCAAAATAAACCAACACACAGAAAACAGAAAAGAAACAATAAAGGGCTTTTCAAAAAAAAGAAAAGGGAAGAGAGCAGGGATTGGAATTCAGGAGTGAGGGGCTCCAGAGATGCTCCCCAGGTCCGATTTTTGGCAGTTTGGAAGTGGGAGGTATCTGAAGGGATGGATGTGCTTGGTCAAAAGCAGCTGCGATCAGTAGATCAGTAGAGCTCTGGGTGAAGGCTCGGGTTTTGACCCTGGCCCTGCCTACCTGAAGACTTTGTTTCTGCTCCTTCTGGGAACAGCATCTTGGTGTGAATAGGGCTGATCCTCTCCCCTCTCAGTGAAGTCTCCCAGACCCTCCCAGTGAGTGTACTGGGGCCCTTTACCCACTGTAACGGGTTTGAAGAGAGAGGCAAATGCCCCAGGCTGGGTCAATGAAATGCAGGCGTGGTGATTCTACTGCGCATGCGCACTCAGTTGCTTTAGTCGTGTCCGACCCTTTGCGACACCCCGGACTATAGTCCTCCAGGTTCCCCTGTCCATGGGATTCTCCAGGAAAGAATACTGGAGTGGGTTGCCAGGCCCTCCTCCAGGGAATCTTCCCAACCCAGGGATCAAACCTGCATCTCTTGCGTCTCCTGCACTGGCAGGAAGGTTCTTTACCACGAGCGCCGTCTGGGGAGCCCTGCTTCTCCTATAGCTATCAGAAAACACAGCTCGTTTAAACGTCGCTTAAGTGTGTGACTGTCAGCTCAGAGCAGCTGGCCATGATCCTGCCTGCCTGGAAATGAAGCTGACACAGGACAGCAGAGTTGAGAGGCGACAGAGAGGCTGCCCAGTGAAGTAGGTTAAGCTCCTTGGTTCGGTTGAGCCTGAAGCTATCATGTTCAATCCCATCAACCAATTAGTTCCCTTTAGCCTTCATGCAGCTGAGAGAGTTGGCGTGGATCTAGCCCTTAATTAAGGGTTGTGCATTTCTCTGGGCCTTGGTTTCTTCCTCTGCAAAACAAGTTGTGCTTATCTAAGTTGAACGGGGCATGAGGGGTGAGTGCCCTGCAGGTGCCCTGAGCTGTGCCAGGCCTGGTGTTTTTGTTTGCTTGTTTTTGGCGGCACCAGCTGACTTTTGGGATCTTAGTTCCCTAATCAGGGACTGAACCTGTGCCCTCTGCAGTGGAAGCGTGGAGTGTTAACCACTGGACCGCTGCCAGGAAGTCCCATGTGCCTGGCGTTATAAAATCTCTAGTGTTATCTAGCACACCTCCAGCTCACCCTGGGCTCCTCCTGATACAGACACTGAACGGTTTTCCGAGTGATGCCGGTGAGCCCAACCATTCCTCCCCACTGCGACCGTCCTCCAAGAACACCGAAGGCCAGAAGGATGGGGGGGAGCGGGCATCTCAGGCTGGGCTCTCGAGGCCGAGGCTCCAGGGTGGGCAGGGGGAGAGATGAGCCGCTCCCAGAGAGGACAGGCTTGGCTCCAAAACCCCCAGAGGTGACTTCCCTCGGGCTCAGGGCTGGGGTGGAGCCCGCCACTGTGTCTGCTGCCCCGTTTCAGGTACTGGCTGAAGATGGAGGCTGTTCTGACAGCCCCAGAGAGACAGCAGCATTGACGCAAGAATGGAACCGCTTGAAAAGTCCTTCCTGGTGGTGGTTTTGCTAAACAGCTAGCTGTTCAGCACATGGGGTCTTTCGCTCTGTGTCTCTTGGCCCACTAAGGGGCAGGAATGGTGTGGCACGTTGGCCTGGAGGACTGACACCCTCTGCCCTGGCCTCTCGCATTGTGACTGGCTCCTGGAGCAGAGCCTGAAACAAGCATTTGTGGGCAAGTGATTTTTAAAAATATTTAGTTATGTGCTTATTTGACTGCACCTAGTCTTAGCTGCAGTGTGCAAACTCTTAGTTGCAGCCTGTGGGATCGAGTTCCCTGACCAGGGATCGAACCCGGGCCCCCTGCATAGGGAGCATGGAGTCTTAGCCCCTGGACCACCAGGGAAGTCCCTTGAGTGACTTTTTTTTTTTTCCCTCGAGTGATTTTTGAAGAAAGTCGCAGAAGGACAGGGAAGGGAAGATGTGAGCAGGTGGAGGGATGGGAGGAAAGTCCAGGCGTGCATCCCGCAGAGTCCTTGGAGGCTGGTGTTGGTTCTGTCCTGCTGGGAGATCTGGAAATGTTTTATGCCATTGGTTAGGGCTGCCCTGGGGGATGTCAACTCAAGGTACTTGTGGCCCTCTGGTCGGCATGCAGGCAAAGGGGGCTCTAGGAGCCCAGAGGATCCCCTGGCAACCACAAGCAATCACACAGTGTCCTCGAGGTTAAACAGGGAGAGGGATGGAGTGGTGTGGATGGAGTAGCCTGGTGTCTACTTCTATTCCTGCCCTTCCAAGTTGCTCTTTTAAAAGTATACATTGGTGAAGCCAGATATAAGAGGCCACGTGTTGTGTGATCCCATTTATATGAAAAGTCCAGAACAGGCAAATCCACAGAGACGGAAAGCAGAGTGATGGTGGCCAGGGGCTGGGGAACAAGGAAAGGGGAGCGACTGCTAATGTGGANCCGAGAGCAAAGAGGACCGACATTCTCGTCCAAAAATAAATCATGGCCCTGAATGAGTAAACAAGAAACGAGCGCGGAGGAGGGGACAGGGAAGGGCTGAGGGGAAAGAGAGGACTGTGATTTTCTTGGGAAGATGAAGGCAGCCTTCAGAGGCTGGCCTCCCAGGGCTGGGCCGACAGCCGTGTGCTGAGCCTCTGCTGGGCCCCCAGCTGCTCCCAGCCTCCTGACGCCTTCCCTGCTGGGTCTTGACCCCTGAGGCTGACACCTCTCTCGGGGTGGACTCCATCAGCACTCAGAAAAGTCCTTCCCTTGCAACTCTTTCTGTAAACCCAGGGTGACCTTTGACTGTTCACTGAGTGCAATAGGCTCCCTGCCCTCAGCCCATTTTGCAGAGAAGGAAATTGAGGCTCAGGAAAGGGGAGAGAGGACTTCCCTGGTGGCATGGTGGAAAAGCATCCATTTGCCAGTGCAGGGGACGCGGGTTCGGTACCTGCTCTGGGAAGATCCCACGTGCTGAGGAGCCCCTACGCCGGAGCACCACAAGCTCGGAGCACCACAAGCTCGGAGCCCACGCACTGCGACTGGTGAACAACTTGCACCGAGAGTCTTTGCTCCGCAGCAAGAGACGCCGCCGCAGTGAGGCCAAGCACAGCTGCAGACTAGCTCCTGTTCTCTACACCTGGGGAAAGCCCGTGCCCGCGCAGCCAAAATAAACCAACACACAGAAAACAGAAAAGAAACAATAAAGGGCTTTTCAAAAAAAAGAAAAGGGAAGAGAGCAGGGATTGGAATTCAGGAGTGAGGGGCTCCAGAGATGCTCCCCAGGTCCGATTTTTGGCAGTTTGGAAGTGGGAGGTATCTGAAGGGATGGATGTGCTTGGTCAAAAGCAGCTGCGATCAGTAGATCAGTAGAGCTCTGGGTGAAGGCTCGGGTTTTGACCCTGGCCCTGCCTACCTGAAGACTTTGTTTCTGCTCCTTCTGGGAACAGCATCTTGGTGTGAATAGGGCTGATCCTCTCCCCTCTCAGTGAAGTCTCCCAGACCCTCCCAGTGAGTGTACTGGGGCCCTTTACCCACTGTAACGGGTTTGAAGAGAGAGGCAAATGCCCCAGGCTGGGTCAATGAAATGCAGGCGTGGTGATTCTACTGCGCATGCGCACTCAGTTGCTTTAGTCGTGTCCGACCCTTTGCGACCCCCCCGGACTATAGTCCTCCAGGTTCCCCTGTCCATGGGATTCTCCAGGAAAGAATACTGGAGTGGGTTGCCAGGCCCTCCTCCAGGGAATCTTCCCAACCCAGGGATCAAACCTGCATCTCTTGCGTCTCCTGCACTGGCAGGAAGGTTCTTTACCACGAGCGCCGTCTGGGGAGCCCTGCTTCTCCTATAGCTATCAGAAAACACAGCTCGTTTAAACGTCGCTTAAGTGTGTGACTGTCAGCTCAGAGCAGCTGGCCATGATCCTGCCTGCCTGGAAATGAAGCTGACACAGGACAGCAGAGTTGAGAGGTGACAGAGAGGCTGCCCAGTGAAGTAGGTTAAGCTCCTTGGTTCGGTTGAGCCTGAAGCTATCATGTTCAATCCCATCAACCAATTAGTTCCCTTTAGCCTTCATGCAGCTGAGAGAGTTGGCGTGGATCTAGCCCTTAATTAAGGGTTGTGCATTTCTCTGGGCCTTGGTTTCTTCCTCTGCAAAACAAGTTGTGCTTATCTAAGTTGAACGGGGCATGAGGGGTGAGTGCCCTGCAGGTGCCCTGAGCTGTGCCAGGCCTGGTGTTTTTGTTTGCTTGTTTTTGGCGGCACCAGCTGACTTTTGGGATCTTAGTTCCCTAATCAGGGACTGAACCTGTGCCCTCTGCAGTGGAAGCGTGGAGTGTTAACCACTGGACCGCTGCCAGGAAGTCCCATGTGCCTGGCGTTATAAAATCTCTAGTGTTATCTAGCACACCTCCAGCTCACCCTGGGCTCCTCCTGATACAGACACTGAACGGTTTTCCGAGTGATGCCGGTGAGCCCAACCATTCCTCCCCACTGCGACCGTCCTCCAAGAACACCGAAGGCCAGAAGGATGGGGGGGAGCGGGCATCTCAGGCTGGGCTCTCGAGGCCGAGGCTCCAGGGTGGGCAGGGGGAGAGATGAGCCGCTCCCAGAGAGGACAGGCTTGGCTCCAAAACCCCCAGAGGTGACTTCCCTCGGGCTCAGGGCTGGGGTGGAGCGCGCCACTGTGTCTGCTGCCCCGTTTCAGGTACTGGCTGAAGATGGAGGCTGTTCTGACAGCCCCAGAGAGACAGCAGCATTGACGCAAGAATGGAACCGCTTGAAAAGTCCTTCCTGGTGGTGGTTTTGCTAAACAGCTAGCTGTTCAGCACATGGGGTCTTTCGCTCTGTGTCTCTTGGCCCACTAAGGGGCAGGAATGGTGTGGCACGTTGGCCTGGAGGACTGACACCCTCTGCCCTGGCCTCTCGCATTGTGACTGGCTCCTGGAGCAGAGCCTGAAACAAGCATTTGTGGGCAAGTGATTTTTAAAAATATTTAGTTATGTGCTTATTTGACTGCACCTAGTCTTAGCTGCAGTGTGCAAACTCTTAGTTGCAGCCTGTGGGATCGAGTTCCCTGACCAGGGATTGAACCCGGGCCCCCTGCATAGGGAGCATGGAGTCTTAGCCCCTGGACCACCAGGGAAGTCCCTTGAGTGACTTTTTTTTTTTTCCCTCGAGTGATTTTTGAAGAAAGTCGCAGAAGGACAGGGAAGGGAAGATGTGAGCAGGTGGAGGGATGGGAGGAAAGTCCAGGCGTGCATCCCGCAGAGTCCTTGGAGGCTGGTGTTGGTTCTGTCCTGCTGGGAGATCTGGAAATGTTTTATGCCATTGGTTAGGGCTGCCCTGGGGGATGTCAACTCAAGGTACTTGTGGCCCTCTGGTCGGCATGCAGGCAAAGGGGGCTCTAGGAGCCCAGAGGATCCCCTGGCAACCACAAGCAATCACACAGTGTCCTCGAGGTTAAACAGGGAGAGGGATGGAGTGGTGTGGATGGAGTAGCCTGGTGTCTATTTCTATTCCTGCCCTTCCAAGTTGCTCTTTTAAAAGTATACATTGGTGAAGCCAGATATAAGAGGCCACGTGTTGTGTGATCCCATTTATATGAAAAGTCCAGAACAGGCAAATCCACAGAGACGGAAAGCAGAGTGATGGTGGCCAGGGGCTGGGGAACAAGGAAAGGGGAGCGACTGCTAATGTGGATAGAGTTTCCTTTGGGGATGGTGAAAGTGTTCTGGAACTATTGGGTTGGCCAAAGGGTTCGCTTGGGTTTTTCAGTAACAACTTATGAACAACCTGAGTGAACTTTTTGGCCAACCCAGTACAGAGAGGGGGTGGTCATACAACATTGTGAATATGCTAAATGCTATGGAATTAAACATTTTAAAGTGGTAACTTTTATGTTGTATGACTTTTACAACAATTAAAAAAAAGCATAAGTAGGGCTATGCCCCTGCTGTGCTCTGAAGCCTCCCATGATTCCCCATCATCTTAGGACAAAATCTATACTTATCCCCCACCCTAGACACCTCTCACCCTCAACCTTCCTCCTTCTCTTCATCTCCCTCCTCTTCCACATTTATACTTCAGGACCTTTTTACATGCCATTCTCTCTGCCCAGCTTGCTCTTATTCATCCTTCACAGACCAGTACAGCCCTTTCCCTGTACCTTGGGAAAGTGAAAGTCAAAGTTGCTTAGTCGTGTCTGACTCTTTGCAAGCCCATGGACTATACAGTCCATGGAATTCTCCAGGCCAGAATACTGGAGTGGGTAGCCTTTCCCTTCTCCAGGGGATCTTCCCAACCCAGGAACTGAACCCAGGTCTCTTGAATTGGAGGCGGATTCTTTACCAGGTGAGCCACAAGGGAAGCCCAAGAATATCGGAGTGGGTAGCCTATCCCTTCTCCAGCAGATCTTCTGACCCAGGAATCGATTTTTTATCAGCTGAGCTATCAGGGAAGCTTCCTTCAAATCACTGACTGCAGGCTGTAATTTCATTGTGGTTTTAGATCTTGGATGGAAGTTCCACCAGGAAGGAGCAGTTAGGTGTTTCTCAGATGTATAGTGAGTGAATGAGTAAGCAAATGAATGCATGACTGTATGAATGAGTGAATGAATGTGAGTGAATGAATGAATGTTGAGTGAATAAATGAATGAATGAATATGAGTGAATGAATGAATTAGTGATGAATGAATCAATATGTGAATGAATGAATGAGTGCGTGAACCAACAGAGATGGACAGGGGCTAGCTACCAAGATGGTGTCAGGGAGATGCTGGAGGGACTTTCGTGGCAGCTTACAAACAGCAGTCCTGCAGGAAGCGCTGTTTAATCACCTATTTGACACGGGAAGAAACTGTCTAGATTCACATCTGGTTCTTTCTTCTCCTAAGATTGCAGCTGCCTCTGAAACAAAGACTGACAATTGACTCCGGCACACGCTTCGTCATTTTTACTTCCTTTGATGTTCTTCAGTGGGTTTTCTTTTCAAACTGCATAGGCGTGCACTCTCACTGAGCCCAGGCAGGTGGCTGGGGAAGGGATGGGAAGAGCTTCTGGCCCACCCCCCCGACTTTCCCCATGACTCAGGCAGTTTGGAGCAGACCCTTCTCTCTTTGCATGTGGGGGATCTGCTTACATTTTATATACTATGTTTTCTACAAAAATCACATCACCCTTTGCAATTTTGCTGAGTGAACGAAACCAGAAACAAAAGGCCGCATAATGTGTGGTCAGTTTCTATGAAATGTCCAGAACATGCAGATCCAGAGACAGAAGGCAGAGTAGAGAGTACAGATTATTAGGGGTTGGGTCAGGGGACCGAGTGACTGATAGTGGGCATGGGGTTTCCTTTTGGGGTGAATGTTCTAGAACTAGATAGGGATGGTCCTCGCACGATGTCATGAATGTATTAAATGTCACTTAATTGTTCACTTAAAGATGGTAAATCTCAAGACTTCCTTTGTGGTCCAGGAGTTAAGAGACTCCATGGTCCCAAGGCAGGGAGGGGGTGTGGGTTCGATCCCTGGTCAGGAAACTGAGATCCCACGTGCCATGCGGCACGGCCAAAAACTTTAAATTTTCAAAATAAATGAAAACGGTGAATTTTATGTTATGTGAATTTTACATCAATAAGAAACAAGAAATTGGGGTGATCCTCATGGAAGCCAGCAAGGAGGGAAGTGCTGTTCCTGCCAATGCAGGCAGCCATGGGGCATTAGCGTTCTCACACCTGTCGGGGCTTGTGGTCAGCGAGGCCACCTCTTCTCAGGGATTTATTGGCTGCGTGCATTGCTTTCCTCCAAATCTCTTGCTCATTCACACTTCTTGGCTGATGCTCCAGGACAGCGTTAGTATCCTTATCTACAAGTGAGGAAGCTGAGGTTCCCAGGGGGTGAGGTGAATTTTCCAAGATCACCCATTATGGCTGTTCCTTCACATCAGGAACTTGGGACTTTATTTTTAGGAGGAGAAGGCCAACAAGGACCCTCTGTGACAGGCGTCCAGCCTCACAGAACAATGGAAACAGTACAGCGAATATTTGTGAGCTTTGAAGCATGCTGTTGCTGATTCTCAGAAGCCTGGGATTAGATGCTACTATTCTCCTGTTTTATAAATGAGGACAATAAGGCTCGGAGAGGTGAATCACTCACCCTAGGTCACACAGCACAGGGAGGACATATTAGGACTGAGGATTCAAACCCTCAAGTTCTGCTTTGCTCTGAGCTGCCTCTGGGCAAAAGCAAGTTATCAAGAAGTAGACACTGAGATCTTTAGGCCGGAGCCTCATCTCTCACACTTGCACCAGGAACTCCAGAAACTGGGGGGAGATGGCGCTCCCACAGCCCCAACAGAGTCTCTGGAGAAAAATCCAGCTCAGCTCAGCTCAAGAGGTCCCCCTCCTGGGGTTCTGAAGAAAGCAGCTGAAGAAGGAAATAGATGAGGCCCCTGGACCAGAAAACTGATGTTTGTCAAATGGAGCAAAACTGAAGTTTTGCCTTTAGCCAGACAAGAAACAATGTCTATTTTCCTTCCTACATTGATCTGGAGGGAATAAACTAATGGGGGAATTGGTTGTAGCAAAAACAGAAATGAGTGAACAGCCAAACAGGCCTGCAAGAGTTAAACAATCTTGGTTATTCTTAACTGTTACTACTAACAAACACTTATAGCTGGACTTGTCCTTTACAAATCTAATTACTCTCTGACTCCATATAGATTATAATCTGCGCCTGGTATTCTTCTCCCTCTACTCTCCCTTGCAGCGTTCTGTGTTTCAGAAAGGTCAGGGGCTGATAACTTCAGCGACACCGGACCCAGCTGGGCTGCCTAATGCTAGCTGTGTTCATTTTGAAACTCTGCAAAAGAAAAATAAATAAATAAAGCAAGCCCTTCAAGAGAATATAAACCCTCTCCCTCTTCCCAAGAAGGGGGCACAGTTCTTGAGGTACTAGCCTGCTGTGTTTCGTTTTTGCCTGGCAAAAACAATAAAGCTACTCTTTTCTATTTCCTCCAAACTCTGTCTCTGTATTTTTGCTTGGCATTGGTGGACAAGGAGTCAAGATTTTGGCAACAGTGAGACCAACTGGAAATCCTGGTATTTAGTGTGAGTCCGGAGTCAGACTCCAGACCTCAGCTTCTTCACTGGGAAATGGGCCAGCTCCTGCTGGATGTGAAGATTACAGTCCAGGGAGACCATTGGAAAGAGAGTGGCTACAGCACATAGTCTGGGCTGCAGGCTCCAAACTCTACACCTGTGATCTCCTTCGGCTCTGAAAGCAAAGCCAAGGCTTAGTTCATCATCCACGTTTTCCTAGACCATAAATTTCTGTCACTCTAAAATCATATAAGCAAAAATTTCAAACCACAAAGAGATAAATAGAGGAAACTCCACCCACAGCTCAGCCCACTTCCCAGGGAACCCCTGTTGATAGGTGGATGTGGAGTTTTCCAGAATTTGTCTGTGATGACGCATGTATGTTTTCTGAGCTTCTATCTCTGTTTCCCTAGACTCAGCGCTTTCATTGCCCAGGGGCTCAGGTTCGATCCCTGGTTGGGGAACAAAGATCCTGCAAGCTGTGTGGTGTGGCCAAAACTTAAAAGTAAATAATTAAAATGGCACTGTAAAATACTGGAGAAAAGTGGCTTTTCAATTAGTGGTACATGTTGGACTCCCTGAACTTATACTTCATCATCCGATGTTATGAATGAAGGAGATGGAGTCCTAGAGGTCATGGGGCTTGCTCAAGGTCACCCACTGTCATGGCCCCGGTTTAGGACTTGACTTGGGTCTGCACATCCCACCCCCAAGTGGGTCTCCTTCAGACACTGTGCTCATTGTCCTTTCATGAAACATTCATTCAATGCTGGGGGTTTAAGACAAGAAGGCCTGGGTGAAGGAGCTCTCAACCTGGGTGAGAGAGTGGGACTTGAACGCCCCAAGCCAAGGGTTTGAGGGACAGACCTGGGGAAGCCAGAGGGGCAGTCGGGCCTCTGTTAGGCAGAGCAGGGAGGGCTGCCTGGAGGAGGAGACATGGAACATGGGCCTTGAAGGTTGAATAGAGACTCTGCAGGCAGAGTGAGGCCTCAAGGCAGGGTGGAGAGTCATCCCCAACTGATGGCCAGTGGGGCAGTTTAGGAGTCTCCCTCGCTCTTGACATCCAGGAGCAGAAGACAATACTTGACCCCAGGGCTCAGCTCAAAAGGTTGCTGCCTGCTGCAGCACAGTCCCAGCCCTCCCCAAATCGGGAAACTGAGGCTGCAGCAGGCACGGAGACTTTGAAGTGCTCCCTGTGCAGCCTGGGCCTGGGCTCTTCCCCTTCCTGGGCCTCGGTTTCCCCATCTGTACAAAAGGTACAGGACAGCTGGCAGAATCTTCCAGCTGAGCAGGAGTCTGGCTCCAGCCCCAGCAAAAGAATGTCACCCCTGGTCGTTCCCTCCAATAGAACCCGTGCCCCAAACACATGGGAGTTTGACAATTTACTCCTCTCCTAGGGGCTGGACACTAGGCCTCAGCCTAGGAAGGGGGGCAGTTTGGGAGGGTGTGGCTCTGCCCATGGAGGGGGGTGAGGAGGGCACTCTGAAGGCGGTTGGGATCCTCACGGTCAATGCCTGCTTCACAGGTGGGGAAACTGAGGCCCAATAGGATGGGGTAAGGAAGGGTCAGTAACGATACCAGTCCCTCTCCAGAAGTGGGCCTGGATTCCCCTGCAAATTAGCTATCGCATTTCACTCGAGGAGTCGAGGTATAGAGTCCCACTGCCTGCTGTGGCAGGCTCCCTTTCCTGTCTCCCTCACGCCCAGCTGGTGCATCCTCAGCCTTCATGATGATACTTGGGCAGGTGTAGAGTGGGGGAGTCAAGGCCTGGAGGGCAGGGTCCCCTACCCCGGTTGATGGCCTCTCTGGGAACCATCGGCTACAGCTGAGCTTACTCCACACAGGTCAAAGTAGGGTGGAGGGGGTGATGGGGTTAAAGGAATCTGGGGGAAGCCAAGAGGGGTGGCAGCTGGGCCTGGGTCCTGAGTACAGTGCAAGGACATGGTCCAGAGGGGTCAGGGTCACAGGCTCTGGTTTGCAGTGGAGCACTTTCAGGATCCACAACCCTTCTACGCTCTGACAAGGTAGACACAGCTGGGGAAACAAGGGCACCCCCAGGGTTGCCCCCAAAGTCGAGTGGCATGGGAGCACTGTGGAGAGAGGCAGTGAGGTGGAGAGACCGCAGGGAGGGCTCCAGAAATGCTACTTCTAGAGCTTTATCCACAAAGATAATCTGTGATGTCAGGCCAAAGGTTCTGGACAACTCATGTGGCTATGGGTGGGGAACTTGTGAGATAAGTGATAGTCCAAGGCTATCCGTGTGCATGCGTGCGTGCTTAGTCATATCTGACTCTTTACAACCCTATGGACTAGCCCATCAGGCTCCCCCGTCCCTGGGATTCTCCAGGCAAGAACACTGGAGTGGGTTGCCATTTCCTTCTCCAATGCATGAAAGAGAAAAGTGAAAGTGAAGTCGCTCAGTCTGTCCGACTGTTAGCGACCCCATGGACTGCAGCCCACCAGGCTACTCCATCCATTGGATTTTCCAGGCAAGAGTACTGGGGTGGGGTGCCATTGCCTTCCCCGAGCTAGGCATTACTTATTCACAAACAGTACTTGAAAATTATACTCATGTGGAAACACTGTTTAGACCATGAGCAATCAAGTCTCTAGGTAGCAGGCGGTTCAGTTCAGTTCAGTTCCTCAGTTGTGTCCGACTCTTTGTGACACCATGGACTGCAGCACGCCAGGCCTCCTTGTCCATCACCAACTCCCGGAGCTTGCTCAGATTCACGTCCATCGAGCCGGTGATGCCATCCATCCATCTCATCCTGTCGTCCCCTTATCCTCCCGCCTTCAATCTTTCCCAGCATCAGGGTCTTTTCCAATGAGTCAGTTCTTCACATCAGGTGGCCAGAGTATTGGAGCTTCAGCTTCAGCATCAGTCCTTCCAATGAATAGTCGGGACTGATCTCCTTTAGGATGGACTGGCTGGATCTCCTTGCAGTCCAAGGGACTCTCAAGAGTCTTCTCCAACACCACAGCTCGAAAGGATAAATTCCTCGGCACTCAGCTTTCTTTATAGTTCAACTCTTACATCCATACATGACTACTGGAAAAACCATAGCTTTGACTAGGTGGACCTTTGTTGGCAGACTTATTTAATAAGCTGTCTAGGTTGGTCATAGCTTTTCTTCCAAGGAGCAAGGTAGCACGCATGGTGAGTCTTAAATTTTTATTTTTTGTTACTTTTACATGGGAGTGGGAAAGAGGGGAAACCTCTGTGCTTTGTTCTGCATCTATCTGGGTTTTGCATTTAAAAAAATCTTTGACAAAGAAAACATATTCATGTTGCCCGGACGTGTATGCTTGCGTGTATTACACATACATGTTACATAGGTCCATAGACTAGAGCTTCTCCAGCAGCACCACCTGCCTTTCTCAAGGTCCTGGTCCAAAGGCTTCCCAGGAGAGGGGAGGATGAGGGAGGAGGAAGGGGTGGGGAGAGGCCATCCACACTGGTAATGTTATGTTCAGGTTCCAATCAGCCCTAAATGACAAGGTAGCAGAGGAAATTTTACCTTCCAAACTGAAAGAAATCCTTCCCAAATCGCAGGGGGACACAGGCCTGAGGTGAAGACCGTCCTGAGTTCTCTTGGGTGGAAAAGCTTGCTGTGTGCCTTTGTCCAGGTAACCTTCCCCAGCCCCGCGCAGTGAGAGGAGCTGGGAAGGGGGTCTCCCGAGGGAGGAGGAGCGTGGATGGGCCCGATGGGTTCTCAGCTTTCTTGTGGGCAGACACCGCCTGCAGGGCTCTGGCGAGGAAAGCACGCGTGGGGCTTCTTGGCTGACAAGCCCTCCTATCTTGATTATGTGGGCCCCCGTCACTCCTGAGCATCCTCTGGGACAATGAGAGGAGCACTTCAGGGGACCCACCCCAGCTTCCTAAGGGGCCTCGTCTCCTCCACCCCTAACTTGCTAACGAAGCCCCCAAACCTTCCTGGGCTGCCTGCTACTCTGGCCCAAGCAGGCTGCTGCCCATCAGGCTGTGCTCAGGTGGAAGTCCCCACAGGTCCTGCAGGCACCAGGCTTGCCCGCCTGTGTGCTCTGGATCCTCCCTCCTCACCAGAAGGGCCAGGGGCTGCCGAAGGGGTGAGCAGACAGACAGGGAACAGCATATGGGAGCAGCAACGAGCTCTCAAGATATTCCACAGGCCAGCTCCGAAGTCAGGGCGAAGCCCAGGTGGGCCTTGCTCTAACTCTGGCAGCTCGAATCCCAACCCTGGGAAGGCTGTGAGGTGGGCGGGTGATCTGTGGGTAGCTCAGGTAAAGCTCCCATATCCCGACACTCTCTCAAAGGCAGGTTTCTGTACCCAGCAACTCGCCCCTTGTTCTCCACAAAAAATATGGTGGACCCAGCCACTATGCTTGGCCCTGATCACTATCTGCTCTCTGGCACCCTTCAGGCTTTCCTCGTGACTCACCAGGCCCCCCTAGCTGCAGCGGGGCAGTCAGAGAGGCTCCAGCTGGCAAAGCACACGCCTGAGAGGCAGCAGTTTTACAGTCTGTCTCCATGTAGGCCCCACCACATCCACCACATGTTCCCTGGCCAGTATGATTGAAAAATGCATCAATGGAGACCATGGAAAACTAGGTTTTCTCTACATTTATTTCAACTGCTAAATGATTAACAACATCCACAACTTCTTAGATTAAAAAAAAAAAAGAAAAAACAACCCCAAACCCCCAGAACTTCCATTTTGTAACATCACAAATGTCTTCTAGGTTTTACCAAAGACCAAAAAGCTAAAATTCTCTATATGATTTCCAGTGATGGAAACGAGGCAGAGACAGTAAGCACCCAAAGTGGCGAGTTAGCACTTTCCGGATGCCTGTCGTCCTCACGGAAGAGCCCCTGGAACTAGAATGACAGAAAAGACACTGTGACTTTGACAAGGCTGCGCAGCTGCACGTCACGCTTGCTTGCATGCATGCGCCCTGCAGAGTGGCCTCTGCCAGAGAGCAAGGGCAGGCGTGGAGGGCCAGCGTGCGGGTCCTCGGCCGACAGACGGCACAGGACGCACCGCCGTGCTCCTCCCTAGCCCCCACAACGCCCTGACTGCCTCAATGCCATCTCCACAGAAATGTCACCTGAGTGTTTATGGGACTTTTCAGGCTCAAGAAGTAGGTGTTCCCTTTGACGTTTGCCAAAGGCTCATTGTCAGCCAAAGCAGGGCACCCCCAGGAGGAGTGGCAGGAAGCTGTGGGTTGAACAGGGCTCGCATCCTGGGGATTCCTAAAGTATTTTACTTATAAATAAAAGCAGAAAGCTAAGAATGAGCATGCTAGGACAAGGTGAGTACGACGGTCAAAGCTATGCTTGAAGAGCAAGAACTCGTGCTGGGGGTGCACACCTCACTCTGGGTGTGCGCTGGGCGTGCGTGCGCTGGGACTGGCCACGGGGAGCCAGGCCCAGGTCGCAGAGTTCGATCACTCTGCCTGACTCACAGCCAACATGGAAGGCTGCCGGAAGGATTAAAAAAGAAAGGAGGCGATTCCCCCAGGTTGTGGTTCCCCCAAACCACACCACCAGGCTATTTCAACTCTGCTGAAGAACCTCCAAAATGTCCACCCATAAAGATCTGCCAAAACACAGAAGTGAGCAGAAGCAAGCAGAGCTCAGGGGACTACCCGTGACATGAAGAAAGGCAGCATCAGGTGGGAACGTGATGCTGTGCCAATGAGTGCAGCCCAGATAGAGAGAGATCCAGAGGAGGCTGCGACTACAGCCCAGGAGAGCTGAGGATTTGAGAAAATGAGGATTTCCTAACTGCCAATAAAAGTGGCTGATCGGGTAATTCACTACTCTGTCCCCCAAGTTCACAGTATCAGCAGGATCTCATTTTTCAGATTTTGACAGATATTTAAAACTTCAACACTGCTGCTTTCTGATGAAGGTTGAGAGATCCCCACAGCCTGAGAATTCCACATGTAGCAGCCAAGAGGCAGAGTATGAGAAGCTGGAAGGGGCGGCAATCATACGTCTTGAAATAGCAAACAGCTGCAGATCCCACCCCAAGAGGATCCTTTCTGTTCTGCACAAAGGCCCTAATAAAACAATTCTTTACACTGCCACACACACAAAAAACGAAATCTTGAAGAGTTTACACTTCCTACTCCTTTGCAGGAAACACTCTATATGTGGTTTTTAAAAAAACTAGTTTGCTTTGTGGATTTTAAAGAGAATGTAAATTTGGGTAAAGTTTCATTAGTGTAATGATTACTCCCCAATGAATTTAGCTGCTGAATACATTGGTGAAATTTCATCAAGTCTCTAGGGATGCATTTTTAAGAGTTGAGACTCCATAAATAATATGTTCATTGAATCCACTTGTGTAAAGAGCTTCAGCACTCAGACTGACAGGCTGTGGTTCTAGAGCGCAGGCTTCGTTACTCCTGATTCATATTCCCCATTAGAATTTGAGAAGACACAATCCATGACTGCCTCGGGATCAAGTCTGCTCTTAGAGAGCAGCATGTCCTGGGACAGGAAACCCGACAGTGGCCGGCTCCCGAGCGCTCGCAGGGTGCTCGTGCCTGCCAGGGCAACCCCACCTTCTGAGTGGGGCCAGCAGAGACCTGCAGTAGACCTGCTGCCAGAAGCAACTGGAAGAAGGGGGAAAGGCAAAAGCAGGCTGGAAACGGGGCCTTTTTTTGTGTTTTAAGAAAAAGAAAAGCCAGGGGGTGGAACCTCCACACCAGAAACTGCAGAGATGTCTGTTTTCCGTGTACACACCAAACCTGCTTGGGCACTGGCTCCAGGGCTGATCCGGGACAGAGGTGGTGTTTTAAGAGCAATTGCTGCTGCAAGCCTTATCTTTCTCACCAATGGTTTTCATCTATTCAGGGAGAGAACGATTTTGTTCAAAACTGAGTCGGAAATTATGGGTGGGGAAGACAACTAAAAGCAGGGGAGAAAGATAAGGATATTTATAGGCCAAAGGCTCTCAGGAAGGAAAAGGACTGGAAGACCCTCAAATCGAGATGAGGGACGAGTGGCGTCCTCTGCGGTGCCAGCTTCAAGGTCACCCTGACACGCGCAGGACACAAGGCCACTCCCGAGGCAGCTTGTTTCCACAGGATGGCTCGGCGCTCAGGCCCCACCACAGGCTGCAGGCAGCGTGCAGGGTGAGTGTGGGGCTTGCTCCTTCAGCCAAACCTGGAAGGTGAGGGGCGGGACGCACCCACAGCCAAACACCCCTAGTGTGTCCCTCAGTTTCATGATTTTGGGGGGATGACACTTTGGTGCTGTGTTCTACGCCCTGGCGCGTCAGCTCAGGCAGAGCCCCCACCGGCGCGCACACATACCTATTTGCTGGCCCGTCTGTGTCTGTACATCTGCATCATCCTCTGACGGAACACGTCGAACGTGTCTTCTTTGTGCTCCTGCCCGTCGGCACCCAGCCCCTCCCCTTCCGACGCGCTTCCCCTGAGGAGCAAAACGGACAGTTAGCTGCGCCTGAGCCCGCGGCCTGGCCACCAGGGCACGGACACAGCCCGAGCCGCCAGAGGGGCACGGCGATATGAGGGACACACGCCGGTGACAGCAAGGGAAAGAGGAAATCGAGACAGAGCTCACGGTGGGGACAAGGGACACTCACCTGTGCAGGCCCGCAGACCTTCTGAGAAGCGTGCTCAGAAGCCAGCCCCTTATTACAGCAGAAAGTCTCCCCAGCAGGTACTAAGCTCACTTTTAATGGAAATGCTTGCTGCATGTTAGTGGGGCTTCCTAAACTGTGGGCTGTGCTCTCTCCTGGCTAGTCTGGGTGTGGGTTCCCGGAAAAGGGAAGAGGCTGTTAGCATAACTACCCCGAATTACCACTCGGCTTTTCTGATAATGAACATGGCCAAATGCCAGGGACCAAGGCTATGCAAATGCAGTGTCCCTTCTGCACAGGGACACACCCTGCCAGAAGCCACGTTCAACACCAGGGAAACCAAGGGGCGCCGGTCAAAGGACTTAGGGCCAGAATCCTCCAGAGAGGCTGTCTCCCCGGGCACAGCTGCCCGCCCCCCAGCCCCCGACGCCTGCCGCATACACACTGACTGGCTCCCTGATGCCCTTCCCACAGGAGCCCAGGCCGTGGCCCTCCTTCCAGCCCATCTTCTGTAGCATCTGGAACCCCAGGTTCTTGTCGGTCAGCTTCTGCTGGGCAAAATCGAAGTCCTTGGGTTTCTGAGGAGAGAAAAGAGTGTGGCACATGAGAGGCAGCAAAGCCTGCTGCCTGGATCAAGAGTCTGCCCTGGGCTGCACCTGGACATGGTCCAGTACTAACACCCCCAATGCCCCTTTGATGCCCCTGGATGCTCGAGATCAAGTCGCGGTCCTGGCAACATTCCCTGGGTGGGGTGCTATCTGTAAAGGTGGGAGGTCACAGCTGAGGTGTCCCCAGAGAACTGTCAAGTCTGTCAGGCTCCGCTGCGACCGCTCTTGTTGCAGTGTTGAGCCTATGGACTAAACTTTGTGCGGGGATGGTAGGGGCTGGGCCCAACATTTTGACTAGGAAGATCCCAGAGTGGAGACCTGAATAAAGAAAGTGGCCATGTGATGATCAGGGGGCATATCCCAGGCTGGGTGGAACAGGCCTTGAGGCAGGAAGGCCCCTGATGTGCCAGAGTAAGAGAGGAGGCAGGGCTAAGGCAGAAGGGGACCAGATAGGAATGCAGAGAGGCTTACAGAAAAGCTGTCTCAAAGGGTCCTCTCTATTTGACATCCACTCCTCTCTCATCGTTTCACTCATTTCTGTGAGCTTTCAGAACGCTGGACAGTGACTCCATTCTGGAAGCTTCCTGGGCAGCCCTCAGGCATTACTTACCAAACCTACGTGTCTGGTACTTCTCAGGTCTGGGGCTCTGAGTGCTCCCCAAGGGCAGGGACGAGATTTTACCTTGACTCTAGGGTCCATGTCTAGCACAGAGCAGACCTTGCTGAGAGTGGGTGCAGCTGGGAAGGATGGGGCCTGGGAATGACCTTGTGGGTGGAGAAGAAGCCCTGGCAGAGATCTGGGCTCCAGAGCAGGCTGCGGAAAGACGAACGAAAAGGCCCAGAGGCCTCTGGAGACACCTGCCCGGTATGAGCTATGGGGATCTCCATTCGCTCATGAATATTCATGTGCTGCGAAGTCTGGGCAGCTAGGGGCTCACAGTTCCTGCCACCTGAGCCTGTTTCTTTAATCCATTTATGGCCTGGGAGACTGAGAGGGGCTCACGCGCTCCCAGGGAGAAGGTTCCCTTGTCCTGATCAAGGCAGCGAGGAGCAGCAGGGAGGGTTCCAGTGTGGGTGAGAAGAGGGTGGAGAAGGGGCAGGAAAGGTCGGCCACAGGTCCCCCAAGGGTAGGCTTGCACCCTGCTTCAGGAAAGCTGCTCAAGTGGAAGCAACAAGAGGAACAGGGGTCCACTCAGCCAGACAGCTCTTGGTGAGTTTTCAATTGTGTCTAAGAATCAGCCTGCCCCGTCTCCTGGGGCAAGGGCAAAGCCATGCACCTCAGGCCAGGCTGCAGCATGCACGGAGAGCTACGAGGAGACCTCCTCCCTGTCAGCAGTCACCCCAGAGAGACCCACGGTGGCAGGATAGCAGCTGGCTGCACACTGGGTTAACACCATTTCATTTAATCCTCGCGGGATCTCCTACCTACAAGGTAGGTGCAACTGTCGCACTTTACAGATGTGCACACAGAACCTCATGCCAAGATCAGACGGCCAGGCTGAGCCTGAAACGGCTGCCTTCTCACTGTTACAAACACACACCTCAGGCACAGGAAGGTGCCTGCTCCCAGCTGTAAGTGAGGGCACACTGATGCTTCATCTGTCTGCTGAGACTGGTGCAATGCACTCACGACAGTCTGAGCCACCACACAGGCTTTCCTCAGCCCTGGGAGCCTGCAGAGACCCCTGGTTCCCCACTTACCTCCTGGACTGCTAGGACCTGTGATGTCCCCACGTGTCCCAGGTGACCTGGGCCAGCCTCACCTGCCTGAGGTTCGCTCTTGTCTCCTTCCAATGACCCACCTCCCACAGGGGCGCCCCATTTCAGTCAACAGCAGTCCCGTTCCCTTCACTGTCCAGGCCGACAACCCCAGAGTCACCCTGGACTCTTCTTGGCTTTCTCTGGTCCACATCCAGTCCATCGGCAAGTCCCACCAACGCCGCCTCCCCCCACCTGGGCCCTCCCCCAGCCTGGGCCCCAGCCCTGCCTGGCCCGCGAGCCCACAGGCTGCTTTCCACACAGTAGTTATAATGACCGTGTCTTCTACCCAAATCCCCACCATGGTCTGGCCCCCTGACGCCTCTCCCAAAGAAGGGGCACAGTGCTGACACCCACTACAGACCCCATGTGACCTGGCTGCTGCCACCTCCACTTCCTCACCGCCCCACTCTAGGCACAAAGGGCTCGCTGCTGACCTGTGTCTGCCCTGGGGCTTCTATCCGGCCTCCCACCTTGCTCCTCCTCACCCACCATGCTCGGTTCTGCACCTTTCTGCTGTTGACAGCCCTGCTCACTGCTGCCTCTGGGTGGGCAGATGGAAGAGAGAGCACGGGGGGTCGGTGCCGGTTTGTTAATGAACACTCGCACACACATGCGCGCACACACACACTCACGCATGCACACACACGCTCAGCTTACCAGCAAAGCAGCGCACTCTTTTAACCACTATTATAGCCTACTAAATCTGAACCTCTCTAAGGCTGAGACATTATCTTGTTCATCTCGCAGATCCACTGCACACATCAGGCCTAACCCAACTATTAAACAGACTAATCGCTCCATCCTGTGCTCTGGGCAATGCAAAACAGTTTTAAGAGAGATAAGGCTGTGTGTTGTTCTTTGCATGTTGACACCTGGCCTGCAGAGTGAGTAGAGCCTGCAGCCAGTGCCCTTGAGAACTAGGGGAAGCTCTGTCACATGAGGATGCTCAGCCGTGCTCACCTTCTTCTTGGACACGGGGCGACCCCGAGGCCTGTCATAGGCAATTCGAACTGGTTCGTGAACTGGAAGACAAAAGAAATGTATACAAATACACAGGTCCTTTCCCCAGATTACTTAGAAGACAAGCATGCTGCAGCTTTGGCTAACAGCCCTTCTGCTGACAGAGCAGGCTAGGAGCTGTACTGCGGGGCCAGCCGTTTGGCCCGCAGAGCACAGAAACGAACACAGAGGCTCCGCTGAGTGCTGCCTTGTTGTGGAAGTGTGGCTGCCACGTTTATGATGACGGACCCAACACGTGCACTGCTTTCCATGACTGCAGGAAGGCATTTTGCCTCAACAAATAACTGATTTGTGACACTGCGCCCTCTTCATGTCTCTGCAAGTGTTCCATAGATAAAGAAATAAAGTCCACACAGAACTTTCCAGTAAAAACAATCACACTTCTCATACAGAGCACCGCTGCTGTTGCCGTTGCTGCTGCTGCTGCTAAGTCGCTTCAGTCGTGTCCGACTCTGTGCGACCCCATAGACGGCAGGCTTCCCTGGCCCTGGGATTCTCCAGGCAAGAACATTGGAGTGGGTTGCCATTTCCTTCTCCAAACCATGAAAGTGAAGTCACTCAGTCATGTCCAACCCTTCGCGACCCCATGGACTGCAGCCCACCAGGCTCCTCCGTCCATGGGATTTTCCAGGAAAGAGTACTGGATTGGGGTGCCATCGCCTTCTCCATACAGAGCACTAGATCATATTATTATTATTATTATATTTGACAAAAGAGAGACTAGCAGGTCTGGTACTATCTCATCAACCACCCTATCAAATAACTGAGAGCTTCTAAAATTGAAAGAATCTCACTTTTCCCCCATGAAGGCCATCGTAACAAGTATTCTGATGTGCTACCGCCTTCTGGTAAGTTCTGAAGGACAGAAGAGCTTAGTAGAGAGTTAGCAATCGATTGCAACAGTTTCTAAACAGAAACCATGAGAACTGTTAGCAGGAGAAACTAGACTGATACTGTTGGGTGTGAATATGATGTTCTCAATAACTTAGAACACATAGATTCTACACACACAGTGGAGCACTGTTCACCAAAACCACCTCCCCCACACAAGCATCGAAGAATCAGCCCCACAAAAGAAACACGGCCCAGGCCTGGCTGTGTGGAGACCTGGGTGGGCAGCAGGGAGCCCACCAAAAGTGGCACATGCTGTGATTTACCTACTGACAGTTCGAAAAAAGGCAAAACCACAAGGCCAGGAAGTGGTCAGTGGTTGCTGGGGCCAGGGAGGAGACTGCGGAGGGCAGAGAGACCCTTCTGGGAGAAGCCCCAGCTCGGCAGTGCTGGGGCACGCGCCTATGCACCTCTGCCACAACTCCATGGACTATCCACTTGAAAAGGGTGTGCTTTTATTGCTGGCAAACTGTACCTCAAGAACTATGACCCGCCCTACAGACGGGCAGGAGATGGCCTTCCACGGCCAAGGCCGGCAGAGTGTGGACTCCACAGGCCCCACTAACTGCTGGGCCAGACTGCTCCATGGCCCCTGCCTCAACATCATCAAGCAGCTATCACTACCCTGGGGCCTTGCAGGAGGGTGGGGCAGCAATGCTTAGAAAGCTGGGCACCCCTCTAGATCACAGGCAGGAAACAGCCAAGATGACCCAGGCCTGTTTCTTCCACAGCCAGGATTCCCGTTGGAAGCTGAGCAATAACGGAAAATAACAAGCAACATGTGGGGTGCTAGAAGCCAAAGGCAGCATCTCCTTAGAGTGCCGTCTCTGGACCAACTGGAAACGTCAGTTTCTCATGAACATTTTGGACTGTGTGCAAAACCAACAGGACTATTCTAGGTTAAATAAAATATAAGACCAAAGACCCCTGGGTTGTGCTGGTTCTAGGGGGATTCTCAAAGGTTAGCTGGAGTGATCAGAGGCAGAAGGGGTGACAGGGGCCAGCAGTCAACTTGCAGCTAAACTTGGGCTGGGGGGATCAGGTAAACTCCTCACAATAGGCCACGTCTCCACAATTTTCCATGGCCCCGAGCTGAGCATCATTCCTCTTCAGGTATTAAACAGAAGATGCGCTGAGGCCACTGGACTAATACCCAGGCACTCACCCTTGGGCTCCTGGATGAGACACAGCCTCTTGGGAGCTGGGATCATGCCGACCTTCAGTGACTTGCTGCTGATCCTCTTCCGGGGGAAGCAGGCCCCTGAGGAGGCCTGGGACAGGGCAGACCCGCCAGCACCACAGGCCCCACTAACTGCTGGGCCAGACTGCTCCATGGCCCCTGCCTCAACATCATCAAGCAGCTATCACTACCCTGGGGCCTTGCAGGAGGGTGGGGCAGCAATGCTTAGAAAGCTGGGCACCCCTCTAGATCACAGGCAGGAAACAGCCAAGATGACCCAGGCCTGTTTCTTCCACAGCCAGGATTCCCGTTGGAAGCTGAGCAATAACGGAAAATAACAAGCAACATGTGGGGTGCTAGAAGCCAAAGGCAGCATCTCCTTAGAGTGCCGTCTCTGGACCAACTGGAAACGTCAGTTTCTCATGAACATTTTGGACTGTGTGCAAAACCAACAGGACTATTCTAGGTTAAATAAAATATAAGACCAAAGACCCCTGGGTTGTGCTGGTTCTAGGGGGATTCTCAAAGGTTAGCTGGAGTGATCAGAGGCAGAAGGGGTGACAGGGGCCAGCAGTCAACTTGCAGCTAAACTTGGGCTGGGGGGATCAGGTAAACTCCTCACAATAGGCCACGTCTCCACAATTTTCCATGGCCCCGAGCTGAGCATCATTCCTCTTCAGGTATTAAACAGAAGATGCGCTGAGGCCACTGGACTAATACCCAGGCACTCACCCTTGGGCTCCTGGATGAGACACAGCCTCTTGGGAGCTGGGATCATGCCGACCTTCAGTGACTTGCTGCTGATCCTCTTCCGGGGGAAGCAGGCCCCTGAGGAGGCCTGGGACAGGGCAGACCCGCCAGCCGGGCTGTCCTCGGCCACCTCGCTCAGGAGGCCATCCGCTGGGGGGCTGCCCTCCGAGCCCTCAGACTTGGACCCTTCGGCCGGCCTGGAGGCCCCTCCAGGAGGGGGCGCCTCCTCACCGCCCTCCTCGTCCTCCTCGTCCTCCTCCTCCTCGTCCTCCTCCTCCTCCTCCTCCTCGGGCACCACCTCTGGGCTCTCCAGCTCAGCCTCGTGCTGAGAGCGCCCGTCCTCACACTCTCCTTCCCCTTCCATGCGCTCCTGGGGGCTCTCCTGAGAATCGGCGCTCTCACTGGCACGGAGGGTCAGTGGAGAGGACGCAAAGCAAATCGACGGGCACAGTTCAAAGACCTTTTTTCGATAGAACTTGAAAGCTGAACTATTTTGGTCATGTAGAAACCTAGGATAAAGATGAGATACACTGGTTAACCAGAAGATTCTCTAAACTCTCCTATTTGCTGAAACTGTCCAAATGGATCTGACAGAACTGGAGGTGGCACAAAGCAGCAGATACCTGACCGCTATCTACCAGCTGTGCTAGAAAGCCAGCCTTTCTTTCCTGATGGCAAGCCTCACAATGAGACAGAAAGTTTGAGGAGCATTAGTAATTTAACAAAGGAGTAGAAGCTTAAGAGCCCTAACTGCTTTCTTGGGGAGGGAGTTGGAGGAACAAAGCATGCAGGGACGGTCAGGGAAACACGCTGGAATGAGCTCTACCACCACACCCAGGAGATCTGGCCTGAGCCTTACCTCATCTCTCTCTACGTCACCAGGCACTCTAGGCCTGCGTGTGGTGTGACTCTCTGTCTCTCCTGCCCTCCAGCCATGAGACGGAGAAAGGTGTGCCAATCACAGCACCTCCTGCCTCATGTCCCGCAACAAAACCTTGTGAATATCGGGGCAACAAGGCCTCTCTGCACCTCAGAGTTCAATGGCTAGTCATAGCTTGGAGGTGTGGCTAGTGCTGAGAAACCAAAAACACACAAAATATACTTGGGCCAAAGGAAAGACGGCCCTTGTTCTTGGAAAGGACAACTCAGCCTCATAAAGGAGTCAATTCTTCCCTAACTAAATATTAATGTATAAAAGTAAAAGCATCATTTTTTTTTCGGGATCTGAATGTGATTCTTAAGTTCATGAAGTGAAGGGTTAATCCCTCAGTCATATCCAGCTCTTTGTGACTCCATAGACTATAGCTTGCCAGGCTCCTCTGTCCACAGGATTCTCCAAACAATACTGGAGTGGGCCGCCATTTCCCTCTCCAGGGGATCTTCCTGACTCAGGGATCAAACTCAGGTCTCCCATACTGCATGCAGATTCTTTATCATCTGAGCCACCAGGTATGCATGCAGAAACTAAGTATGCAAGAATATCTAGGAGCACCCCTGGAACAAGGTCAGTAAGAGGCCCAGTTCCACCACATATTACAAAGTGTGTAAAGCTTCTACAGTTAAAACAGTATGATACTGGCCTATGGACAGACAGATCAAGAGAAAGACCAGAAACACAGTATATGTTGAAGGTGGAAAAAGAACAACCTTTTCAACAAATGGTGTTGGGACAACTAGGCAGCTTTTTAGAAAAATATTTAAATTGGTTCTGTGCTACAGGAAATATTTTTAATTACATTTTTTTCACCCATAATCAAAACTTTATTGAAAAACTGACATCAAAATAGGAGAACGAGTTGTACACCTTACAAAATGAAGCATAATTAGTTAATCTAGGCAGATGAACTGGAATTACTGAACTGATGAGGCTTCCTATGAGAGACACGAGCTCAGGAGGGTGCGTGGATCACCAGTGTTGCTTTTCTAAAGGAACGCCCTTCTAGGAATCTGGTCTTTCCTCCTGTTGGCTGACACAATACTACTGAACAACTCACACAAAGCACCAGTCTGAGCATGGCTGACAACCAGGGTAATCTTGTAGCTATCTGGACTTTTTACATCCATAAAGTAAGAATTCGGACTTTGAACAGCTGTTTCTTTTTATGTTCCTTCTTTTCCAAGGAAGGATGCAGTAAACTTCCTGCCAAAGGCAGGCTGATCCCTGTGCAAGTCCAGCCCATGCAGATCTCTTAACTGGACCCCTTTTCCCCCAAGCCTATTTATTGGTCTTTGTCGTGCTGGGTCTTTGTTGCTGTGTGCAGGCTCCTCTGGCTGCGTCCAGCAGGGGCCTACCCTTCCGAGGTGGGTGGGCGCCTCACTCTGGTGGCCTCCCTCGCTGCGGGGCAGGGGCTCTGGGGCACTTGGGCTCCAGCAGTTGCGGCATGTGGGCCCAGCAGGGCTGAGGGATCTTCCGGGGCAGGCCCTGCGCCTGTGCCCCTGTGCTGGCAGGCACACTCGCAAAGCCTGGCCGCCAGCAAAGCCTCTAAATTGCATTCTGAAGCTGACCCATAACTCAAGCACACTGGGAGCAGGGCGAGATGAGGCTGCATGGGGAGGACAACACAACAGGCTGGAGAGCGAGGACACGGGTGGGACAGGCAGAGGGGCTTCTGGATATGTTGTGAGGGGGAAAGCGAGGCACAAAAGCCCCTGTTACACACAGAAACCTACCTGTGCTGTAAGACCTGAGAGACAAATACTCGCACACATGCTACAAATAAGTGAAAATGGCTTCTTATTATTGATGGATGGGGGGAATGAGACTTCTCTGAGTTTGCCTTTTGTAATTTTTACTTTAGAGCCATACAAATTCTGTACTTATTTTAAAAATTAAATTTAAAAAGATTAAAAAAAACCTCCAAATAGATTCTCAGCAGAAACAAATGAACCTGACTGTGTCAAATTGATGACATAACCACAAACACAAAATGAATTAACTGAAGCAACTACTGAACACATTACAGGTGTGATTCTTCTAAGGGGAAGCAACACAAAGCCATCTTGCCTTTTACTAAATAGGTGGGCGCTGGATGCAGTAATTTTCCAACTATCCTACGAGCACTGGGGGCGAGAATGCATCACCCCACTGAGGCTGCTGAAATTTTCGGCTCTCTCTGCAGGGCACAAAGCGGACAGCATCTTCTGAGGAACACTGCTCAGAAAAGGCTGCCACAGACTGAGGAGTAACGCCAAACCCTGCCAGTGCCAAGTAAGCAGGACAATGCAGAGCTCTCTTTCTGCACTGGGAGAAAAGGGAAAACTGCTGAAATGCTCCCGCCTGCCCTTCACTGAGCTGTCCCCTTTGCCTGGCCCTGCCAGTGTGAGGTCCTGCATGCAGTGGCAGCCCAGCTCTAAGACCTGTAAGGCCCAGCAGCCCCAAGGCCTGTAAAAGGCAGTACTAGGCTGAGTACCTGCAATGCCACCAGTGCTCCATGTGGCTGGTCTGGGTCTCACAGGAAGCAAGAGGTATCCAGTGCAGGAGACCTATTCAACGTCCAAATTTGCTCTAAGAGCTTAGACACACTGACTCCCAGAAATGTTCCAGGAAATGTAAAAATTTTAACCGTATCCTTAAGTAAACTAAGGCACAACACTCCAGCACGTTGGGAACAGGGCAAGGGTCCAGAAGCCCTAGCTGGCTGGAGGATGCAATCCAGACAGCATGGGAATCCCACCCACTCCAAACAAAGCTCAGCCACGTTAAGGCTCAGCACCAAGAACACACGGCCCTCAGGCGGCCTCCCCCGTCAGGAGAATTTGTACCCCGCAGGCAGAGTGGTTTCTGTGGCCTCTGGGCTATGGAATGTTGAAAGTTTATCCCACTGAAGAATGGACAAGGGTGCCAAGCCGTTACTACGTGGACGTGCTTGTTGCTCACACTGGGACCAAATCCCACCGCCGTGCTACACGGGCAGCACACTCACCCCGGCCAGAGCTGCCAGCACCAGCAGGGACGGTGCCCTCCTCCTCAGGCTCACGGGCGAGCACACACTCTCCTCTCTGCCTCTGCAAAGGTTCCGGGGAGCCTTCACGCCCTTCTGCCGGGGCATTCTCTCCCCTTCCCCTGGCCAACACCCACTGAGCCTCTGGATCCAGCTTAAACTTCCCTCTGGGGACGGCTTTTCCTGACGCCCCAGACGAGGGCAGGTCTCCAGCAACCCCAGACAGGTGCTTCTCCCGAAAAGCCCCGAGTTCAGCGGAAGAGAGGTCATGATCTATGCTGGGGGCGACCCTCTATGGGCTCTCAGGACACTCATGAGGTGACCATAAATCAAAGGGGTGTCATGGGTACGTACCAAAGGTCAGGGTTGTCAATGCTGTTTTCTATGCTGAACTGTTCAATCTCTGGTCCCACCTGAGCAACAAATTTGGCCAGTTTCTCTGCAGTCTCCATTGTCTTCGTATCAACTACAAAATAAAGCAACTGTCATGAACCGGTTCTGAGCTGCCAATTTCCATGTGAACATCCTGGGGTTGTGGAGACCGATTACAAAGACGGCCTGTCACTGTGGTCTTACGCTTCGCCACATGCCTCTGCCACTCTGTCCAGCAGAGGTGGACTCTCCTTTGAATTGGGGCTGGCCCTGGGACTCGTTCTGACTGAGAATGTGACAGAAACGTGGAGTCTGGGCCTGAGGCGCCTCAAGCACCTCCCCCGCATCTCCTGGATACCCAGTCCAACCATCAGGCTTACTGCTGGGGGGTGACAGGCATGTAGCCCACAAGCTTTATCTCCTCAGCTACAAACAGTCCCTGACCATTGGCCACTGGCTGCAGCTGGCAGGCCCAGCCTAGCCGACTTGAAACAACACTGGATGCTTTCTGTTGGAAGCCACAGTTTGGACTGGCTTGTTACATAGCAATAACTAGAAAAATGGTTTTCCCTCTACATTCCCATCCAGTGCTGAGGGGAAGCACTGGCCACAGGGTGGCCCTGTTGCGGAAGGAGAAGGCAATGCTCGGGAGAAACAGAAGAGACTGCAAGCCACCTAACTCTAAGGAAGGAAACGAGACAGCTTAGTAGGGAAGAGGAAACAGAACGAGAACCAGGGTGGCCCTATGAGAAGTGCAAGGGGCAACAATAGAGAGAATCGGATCAAGGAGCTCAACGCCCCGAGCACGTGCACGTGGCACACCCTGCTGGCCAGAAGGGGAACTGCGCAGGGAAGCACAGACTCGGCAGGCGGCGCGCGTGCTGGCTCCTGGCTCAGGACAACAGGAGGGGGCAGCAGGACTCCAGGGCCAGCCCATGGGGAGGCGAGAGGAGCGTGCCTCGGTGTGCGCCATCCTGGCCGGGTCCCTTTTGCTGCCCAGCCCTGCCCTGCCCAGCCCACAGAAGCTGCCTGCCTCTGCAGAGACCCCTGGAGATGGATCAGAGTTGGGGCTGGGGCCCAGAGGACAGGGACAGGGGTGAACACTCACCATCAATTGACGAGCAGGGAGAAGAGGTCTGAGGGGCTTCGGAGACATCCAAGCCTGCTGGTTTGGGGGATGGGCCGGAGGCTTCAGGACTGGGGTCCCGAGGTGAGGGTCCAGCCAGCTCTGGGGGGCAGTCCTTGGCAGTATCACTTCTGTCTGGCTGGGGTGGTTTGCCCTGCAGGGAGCCTGGAGCCTGCCGGCCATGGTGTTTCAGCCTGGTGCCTGAGGAGAGTAGGGTCTGGGTGCCGGTGGTGGCTCTCCTCACTTTCCAGCCCCGGAGCCCTTGAGCTCGAAGATGCCCCCGCCGCCGCCCTGGTAGGAGCCTCCTCTTGAGGCTCCGGACCGCCCGGGCATACAGCATAGCCCGGACTGCACACTCTGCTGCCATTGGCTTCTGATCTGCTCCTGGCAAGGTCTGGCTCATCCGCTGCATTTCTGCCAGCTTCAGCTTGTAATATTTATACTCCAGACTACTGTCATCAGACAAAAACCTATGTAACAAAACAGGAACAGCAGGACATTTGTGAACATACCAGCACAACCCAATTGCTGCTGTAAAGACATTTCTGCAAACCCTTTCTACTTGGTGGCCTCCTTGCTGGTGGAGAGGCTTTGCCCAGCTCTACCAAGGGCCCAGCGCTGGGCCCTAGTCATGTGTCCTGCTCAAGCGACCACAGGGTGATCAGGAGCTTTGATGGAGCACTGGTTGATTCCTCCTCAATTTCAGCACCATGGAGGAGCTCACAGCTCCTGGCGGCCTCACGTGGAAGCCCTCTGCTGCCAGGGAACGGCAGGGATTGCTCCCAGACACTGCCTTCAGGAGGTGAAGCCCTTCAAATGGTGGACACTCAGCGACCTTTTAATTCCATCATTAAGGAAAGTGTGCCATTGATGTGAAATCACGTGCCAGAGTCATAAGGAGAAGAACACAGAAAAAAGGAGTCTGAGTTACATGTACTGACATTACATGTACTAACACAGAGAGAGATCTGTGATACAGCCCATGGATAGCAAGCTACAGAAATCCAACACTGAGACATCCCTACAAAACTGCCTTTGTGTACAGAACACCCACGTATATATATATATTTTTCACACAGGTTGAAAGAATAAAGAGTGAACATCAGATTTGCTCTAAGGAGTGGGCGAGAAAGGGGAATGGAGGGGTCTTTCACACTATTTACTCTGCAGACCATTTCATTAGCACTTTCTTTCTTCTCTATTAACCCTTCCTTCCTCGTCTGGGCTCTTTTCACCATTTCTTCCTTGCCTCATGAATTGAATGGTTATCTTCACTCTTTTATTTCTGATAAACAGATACAAGGTGGTACCTTTTCCCCAACCTGCTACTTCCTTCTGAAGAGTTTCTAATTTCAATTCTAATTCTCTTTCATATGAAAAGTTATTAGAAGCCAGTTTTATTTAGGCTGTTGCTGGTTTCAACTCATGCCTTGCACACTGTGGCCAACATGACTTTCCTTTCCTGGGATGGTCTGTGATTTTCCCCATGGCCTCATTCATATCAAGGTTTTTGTGAGCGCTCAACTTCAGTCTGTGTTAAAGAGTAAGCAGCATCTGGCGAGTATGGCAGGATTTCACCAGGCTTTTGGACTGTCTGCTACTGAGATCATTTCCCATTCCCAGACTGGCCATGAGGGGGCAGTGCACAGCAGGATTCTGGCAGCTCTCTGTGCTGTGGCGTGTCCCTGGCGGGTGGCTCTGTATGGAGCTCTTCCCGACGCCCACTACACGGTCAAGGTCTGGCTGGATCTGGGGGAACAGGCTGTGCTGGCTCCCCTGCTGCCCGAGACACTCTGCTGGGCAGCAGCAGCATCCTGTAAGACTGCACCCTAACCAGCCTAGGTTCCCACGTGAGGGAAGGCGGACCAACAGGGATGCTCCAGCTCTCAAGTCAAATGCAGCCCCCTATCCACAGCAGAAAGCGGAGTAAATGCCAGGTGACCCGGATCCCCACCACGGGAGTCCCTTTTCTGTGGTCGATTCTAATGCCAAGTGCAGGTTCGACACATCAGTCACAAGCCCATTTCCCCCAGCTCTAGTGGAGCATAACATCAAAAGCACAGTGTACTCCAGAGCTAGCCTGCCAGGTTCAAATCCCAGTGCAGTCACTCACTAGCTGTGAGATTTACTGAATCTTTCTGTGCCTCAGTTTCTCCATCTATAAGATGGGACGGGTGACAATGACAAGTTATTTCACCATGTTGCTGTGAGGCTTGAATTATATACTTTTCGTTACGAAGAAAATGCTTTGGGAAATTTCCCGGTGGGCCAGTGGTTTGGACTTGGTGCTTTCACTGCCAGGACCTGGGTTCAATCCCTGGTTGGGGAACTAATATCTCACAAGACGCATAGCTCAGGCATTTAAAAAAAAAAAAAAAGAGCAGCATTGGTGTGTCATCTCTAAGGAGATAACAGTTAACTGTTAAAAGTAGCTTCTCTAAGGAGCAAACTCGGGGACTTCTCTGGCAGACCAGTGGATAAGACCCCACTCTTCTACTGTAGGAGGGGCACGGGTCTGATTCCTGGTTAGGGAACGATCCCACAGGCTGCACTGGCATGACCAAAAAAACCAAAAGAGTGGAACTGGCATGAGAATGGATCATGGCAGAAACATTTTGCCTTTTGTTATAACATTGATTTTTTTGGTAAATCACATACAAATACCACTTTGACTTTAGAATTTAAACATATACATCAAAACCCTAAGTTTACTTCTTTTTTTTTTTTTAACACTGTTTCTTTGCACACTCTTTCTTCTTATAGGCTCTGGGCAATTCTGAAGGAGTTCACAGGTGATCAAATCTCTGAGTCAGCTCCCTAATCTGTTCTTCATTCAGGTTGTTTCTATCAGCCAGCCACTGAGATTATTTCAACAATCATTCTTCAATTCCAAGATCCTTAGTTGGCTATTTTCTATAACAAGCAGTTCCTATTTCATGGATATAATATGCTATTATCCATCTAAGACTATTAATCACATATGTACTTTTAGACAATCTTCTTTTTCTTATAGTAACTCTGTCTTAGGTGTCAGATCTGTTGAGTTTGGTGATCCTCCTTCATGATGCTGATTTTCCTCAAATACATGCTTACTTTTGATTTGCAGGCCCACCCACCACCACCACACATACCCCCAAGCCTGGCTCTGCTTCTGTCCACCACCCCTGGCGGTCAGTGACAGGGAGCCTGCGGGCAGTGTGCAGCGGTCACCAGTCAGGGACACACGCTCCCAGTCCTCCCAGGGACCCCTTCCCTCCAGCCCAATGACCTCGACAGCCCCCTGGACAATACCCCTGGGTCTCTCAGGTCTACATGACATCCTACCCAGAGAAATTGGTCCCTGCTTTCATCTGTCAGTCTGAGGCTACCTAGCCTCCTTCCTTCAGCCTAAGCACTGCTGAGACCACAGCGCCTGAGTGTGAATCTCAGCTCTGTTACTAGCTGTGTATCCTCCAGGCAAGAGGCCTCTTTAAGCCTCAAGTTTTCTGTCTGTAAAGATGACAACATATCTACTTCAAGAGGTTGTTTATGAGGGTTCGGCCAGCTAGTGCTTAAATCAGTAAAGTGCTTAGAATGGTACCAAGTGCACAAAAAGCAAAAGATTCGCTAAATGAAAAGTATTCAATAAATGATACTGGGGCAATTAGGCTATTGGGTTTTTCTTTTTTAACTTTTAAGTTATATGCCTATCTTATTCAACATATGAACATGACCTTGGTGAATTCAAGAATTCTGTCAAAATAAAACCATAACAATTTCTAACTCTCCTCCCGGAAATCATACTGGTTACCACCAAAGCTCTGGCACCGTTACACAGAAATTTTTACCTTTCAAGCATCTTTAGTACAACAGCAAGAACAGAAAATTCGGGGATTTCCCTGCTGGTCCAAATCCACCTACGAATTCAGCAGACACGGGTTTGATCCCTGGTTGGGAAAGATTCCACATGCCATGCGGCAATTAGGCCTATGGGCCCCACCTCCTCAGCCCACATACTCCAACTGCTGAAGCTCATGCACCGAGAGTCCATGCTCTGTAACGGAAGTCACACCAATGGAAAACCCGTGCCCTGCAACGAAGGGCCATCCCCGCTCACCGCAACTAGAAAAGAACTGCGCGCAGCAACAGACACCCAGCGTAGCCAAAAATAAATAAAAGAAAAAAAAAGAATCTACTGTGCAATACAGGGGACAGAGGTTCAACAGCTGGCTGGAGAACGAAGATCCCACATGCCGCAGAGAAGTAAGCCCACACACAGCCACTGAGCCTATATGGCGCAACTGGAATCCACGCGCCTCAGAGAAAGCCCCACAGGGCAGCTAAGGCCTGACCCAGTCAATAAATGCATGATGCTTAACATTTAAAAAATAAGGGAAGGGCACGTCATTCAAAAAACAAACAATTCTAAAAACCCAACAGAGAGGGATGGCTAAATAAACTGATCATCTATTCTTTAGACCAGTAAACATAGCCATCTGAAATGTCTTCAAAAAGCAGGAAACATGAGCACTTTCCTGTGTAAAAGGAGTAGGGTCTATCACAGCATAATTACAACTGCGTGAGAAACCAGAGAGCCTTCCATGAGCAGAAAGACTGCTAACGAATACCCCCAGATGCCAGTTAGTGCCAGTAAGAGCGCAGGTGGCTTCGCCCAACTTTCTATTCTTCTTCTCCTTTTTCTAATAAGCAAATGCTGTATTAATACTCATGGCAGAAACTTTAATTTTAAAAAATTGTTCTATTCAAGCAAAGAGGCAATAAGACAAAGGAAGGCAGTTGATCAGAGAGTAGCAATAAATCACGAACAACTGCTGTGGCTATTCCTCATCTTACCCTCACTCTTTGCACGCGTCTCTCACCTCATCCTCAAATCAGCACAGACAAGGAGTCTGAACCCGTATGCACCTGACCCACCCTCACATGCGTCCTACTGACTGACACCACAGCTCAAAATAAACACTTCACTTTCTTCTCTGGACACATCACAGCAACAGAAACAGTGCCCTGTACTTTACAGGAGGGATTCAGAAGAGCACCATTTAGAGACCTACCAGTAAGCAGGGTCCTCCTTGAGAAGAGCTCTCTCTTTGGGAGACAGGCTGCCTCCAATGACACGTGCGACCAGCTGGTCAATGATGTCCGCCACCTTGTGATCTGCTCGCTGGGGGACCTCTGGAACACACAGAAGGTCTTCTCTGAGAAACATACTGGACTGCGTGGGGCCTGGGAAGATCAGGATAGAGCCTAAGGATGGAGCCTAAGCAGGCGCCAGCAACTGAAATCCTCCTTCACAAGAGACCAGCATAGAAGAGGGAAAGGGCCCGTTATTCTACAAACCAATATACAAAATATCCTCTCAAACGCTATAGTGGCATAATCGCTGGGAGAGAAACAGTAGCAAACTTAGTGACTGTACAGAGCAACATTCTATAGCAGCATAATCGCTGGGAGAGAAAGTCCCAAACTTAGTGACTGAACAGAGCAATATTCTATAGAAGGAAATAGTATGCAGCAACTCCTTATCACTTTTTCCATACAGCTTAACTTGTTCACAATATTAAGGGGAAAACAGAAAGACATAAAATGTAGATAGGTATAAAGTAATGTAAAAAGTATATCTAAACTGTAATTTGCAACATGAACAAAGGAAGAAGAGGTACAAATAAATAGACACACAGAAAAAAAGATTAGACAGAAATATACCAGAAAGTTAGCAGAGGTTATCTATGGGTGGTAGATTTAGCAGGGATTTCAGTTTTCTGTGTGCTTTATCTATAAAAAATAAACACATGTGATGTGTAATCAGAAAACATACATAAGCTCACAAAGAAAAATTGTCCAATTAAAAAATATTTTAAAAAGTCAATAGTTCCAATATAGGTGTTCACAGAAAGCATCTGTTGAATGTTTGAAAAAAAATTTTTTTTAATGTGAACTTCCTTTGATATTTGCTAGTTTTAATAGCACAGATGGTCTATCTGTTCATTCAGTCAATAAAAACCAGCCCTGAACAGGAGAGGTTTTCCAGTTTGTTGTGGAATGGTATCGACATTCTCAACATCAGTGTGAGTTCTTAACACAGGATGCATCAATCCTTCAATTGTCATTTCATTTCCCCTCTGAAATTACTTTCTTTTTTTGTTTTTGGCTCTCAGTTTATAGAACTGCTGGTTTTACATGATTTTACAAAAACAGTAAGAGCTTCAAAGTCAGAGGCTTTCAAAGACAATGAAATTTGTGCATCACTGCAACCAACTCTAGAGAAGATGACCACAGTTAAGGGCCAGAAAGTGGATCTTAGCAATCTTTCTGTGGATATCTCCTTTAAAGGAGGATTCAAATTTTTTTTTAATGAAAATAATAGTAAGAATCGAGAAATTCAACCAAAGATATCACCCCAGCATTTCTAACAGAAACGGAGGTAGTGGCAGCCTGTGCCCCGTAAGACGTGGACACTGGTGCCATCTACCTGATGACCAGGCAGGGGCCAGTGCTTGGCAGATGCCAGCTTCACAGGGACCTGGCTCTGCTCAGGCTCGGAAGCCTTTAATAAAAGGCACTATGACTCCAACATCAAGGGAGGTGCAGCAAATGCTGCAGAAACACAGCGAAGAGCCTTTGATAATCCTGTAGAGGAGCAGACTGCAGTGTTTTCAGTACAAAGATGGCAGCTACAGGCACGCCTGCACAGCAGCACAAGCAGGCAACTGTAGGTTGTGGGAGACTTCTTCGTTCCTCTCAGTATCACTGTTACAGACTTTCTACCCCACTATTTCGGGGGATGTGGGGAACAGAGGTCCCACTTCAGCCCTGAGCTCACTTCTGAAAGGCTCCCTCTGTGGCAATAGGTGTGGCCGCCCATCCATGGAGAGACCTACCCAGTGCCTGTAGCAGTCATGGCTCCACAAGAGTGAAGACTGAGGAGATTCAGGGACAAATGCGACTTGCCAGCTTGACTGGGGCAATGGAAGCTGAAAACCATGTCAGAGGAAAAAGGGATTTCCTCAAAGGCCACTACGTGTGCTCCTGACTTCTGGGCCTTCTGGGCTGTGCAAACGTCCATCCTGGGAGTGCATGGGGAGGGAAAGGGACACCACACAGCCAGCCACTTCTATTTCTGTTACCTTCTTCTCTGTCTTTCCCCTC
Source organism: Oreotragus oreotragus (assembly GCA_006410675.1). Classification (NCBI taxonomy): domain Eukaryota; kingdom Metazoa; phylum Chordata; class Mammalia; order Artiodactyla; family Bovidae; genus Oreotragus; species Oreotragus oreotragus. The sequence continues at coordinate 161,361 of SJYX01020368.1, forward strand.
CCCAGTAAGCCAACTTCTTAACTGCAGGTTACCAGGTATACTGATCTCTCAACTTCAAGCCAGTCTAGAAAAGTGAGCAGGTGAAAAGGTGCCTCCACCACCTAGCCCTCAGAATAGTTCAGAAATAACCTTCCTGACTCCCCATGCTGGGCTGGGGCCTCTCCTATATCCCCTTAATCCCAGCACAGGAGGGGCTGGGTTTGTGATTTCTTCCCCTCAGAAGCCTGGGGGATCCTTGGAGACTGTGGCCTGTATTTACTTTCAAGTAATAATTCAGGGCTGGGGGTGGGGAGGGGGCGGGGCAGAAAAGGGGTACTTTTGGAACAAGGCTTCTTAACCTTGGCTGTAAGATGATACAAACAACCCAGATAGTAAAGCAATACTGCATACAAACATACACCCACACGCTTATAGAATGAGTGGCAGGCAGGTATGAATGAGTGGCAGGCACTGTGAGTTTTCTCCTAAAATTCTGATTTGTTTCCAACTGGCTAAAGAACCTCTATGTACAAATATCAAAGAGAATGAGAGACATTACAAAAAAGCAAACAAATCACAACAAATAGAAACTGCTGCTGCTTTTCTTACCATCACTCAGACCACTCAGAGCCTTGGCCTGAATTTCAGGTTTTGTAGGAGGAACAGCTTTCTCCTCATCTCGGGTTGGCTCGGATTCAGCTTTCTTGACCTGGAGTGGACACCCACTGCTGACCAGCCAGGCCTTCAGGTGATCGATGTACTCTCTCCCAAACAGAGTAGAGTCCTCGAAGTTTGGAAATGCGGCAGGAGATGGAGCTATATCTTGGAGGCCGACGGCTTCCAGGATTTTCTCTTGCCGGAAGGAAGAGGCCAAGGAGAATGTCTGTCCCAGAAGAGCTAAAGACTTCCGGCAGAGAGAATTGGTGGTCTCCAGGGCAATAGCCAAGTCCAGGGGGTTAGTGAGGGTCTTCATCTTCACACTCAGCTCGTAGGCATTGCAGGCCATGAGCAGGGGGGTGACACTCTTCAGCAGCCGGTCTTGTAGTCTCATTATGTATTTATCAAAGGGCTTTATGATTTCAAAAAAGCAATTTTTGGTCTTCACAGCACCTTTGTCTAAAAGCATGTTTAAAAACTCGTTATCAACTCTGGGTGTTTTCAAAGCAGAGTGCTTTAAAAATTTGATAGTAAAAAAGCAAAAATCTCTGTGCTCTGGTTTTAATGAGCATTTGAATGAGGCGAGCATTTTAGCACAGGTTTCTGTTTCAAGTTCAAAGAGAGTCTGGAAAAGTTGGGAAAATTTAACATCATCTTTTATAGTGTGGAATCCTGCCCACTTGATTATTTCTATCCCAAATCTCGAGAAGACATCTGACTTATCTATGATGTCGAAGCTCATCTTTCTCCTGGGGAGCCGGACATCCTTCAGATCAAGCCCCAGAGGGACCTTCCGGGTAGGGAACTGGACCTCTTCTGTCCCTGGGTTCGTCGCCAGGGTCACGTCAGGACTTGAGGTGGTTTTCTGGATTTGGTTAGTGCCCTGAGTTTTGGGAGCGATACGACTCATAGTGGGTACCTTTTTCGTGCTCACGTTTCTCAGCATGACAAGTTTCCCTACCCCCACTTTAGAAGTGAGCAGGCCTTGAGTCTCCCCCTTTCCCAAGAGACCACCCTCCTGGTCGGCAAGGCTCAGGCCTCGGCCTCTGCCCTGGGCTTGGCTGCTGCCCCTGAGCACAGAGTCTGCCTCCCCTGGACGGTCCACGTCATAATCACGACTCTCTTTCTCCAAGCACTCTTTCTCAATCAGCCTGGAGGAGCCAAAGCTCCCCAGTAACGAAGAAGGGCCAAAACTACACTCCTGTGACCAAGAGGGTTCTTGAGAAACTGAGTGGGCAAAGTCTTGTTCCCAAGAGCCATGGAGTGCAAACTTCCAGTCCTGAGAACGAAAATGTCCCAGTTTCCGGTGGCCAAAGACCTGGTCTCGGGAGTTAGGGTGGGAAAATTCCAGATCCCGGCCACATTCTTTGCGAAAGTAGCTGTCTTCACTTACAGAAGGGTTGCTTGACCTGAAGGAAGGTCCTGGAAATATATCACCTCTCAGGCCTTCTCTCCCAGTGTCTCGAGGATGAGTTACAGATGCACCCAGAGTGTACCTGCTGTCACTGTGAATGTCATCAAACATATCTGCTCTGGCTCTTGGGACTGTCCTTAGAAGATCTGAAATAAGCAATCCAAAAAGAAACACAAAGGTATGTGTCAGACCAGAGGCTGCAAGTGGGTGATCTGCAGACCACCAGCAGGGTGCTTTCCCAGTCAGAGTGCATTTTAGAAACTCACATGGAAAATATGTGTGGTTTCACTTAAAAACTTAGGTTTCTACTTACGCAAACAGAAGAGCTATGAGACCTGGGCCTGCATCTGGCCTTGGTTAGTCCATGGAGGCTAGGCAGCAGTGCTGCTCACTCATCCAGATCCTTTGCTCTACCTCTGTTTTACAAGGCTTCCCTGGTGGCTCAGCTGGCAAAGAATCTACCTGCACTGCAGGAGATCTGGGTCTGATCCCTGTGTTGGGAAGATCCCCTGGAGAAGGAACGGCTAACCACTTCAGTATTCTGGCCTGGAGAGTTCCATGGGGTCGCAGAGTTGGACACAACTGGCAACTTTCACTTCACTTTCTGTTTTGCAAGCCTTCTTTTAGACTCAGGGAAGGGCATTTGGTTCCCAAATAACTTGGTGACCGGAACGCGTGTGTATTTCTACTTCTATCACACAGCAGACAGGTTTTCTAGAGGCTGCCTGCCTCCCCTGCTTCCTATGAGGAACTCTCGGCCCACAGTGCCACTGAGGCAGGAGCTACATCTGACACTGCACCCACCATTGCTGGCTGGACCTTAGCTGAGCGCTTGATCCAAAGGTGGCTGACAGGCTCCCTCAGAAAGGGTCATTAAGCCAACCAATACCTGAAAAAAGAGACTGAGCAAACAAGAGGGGAGGCAGAAGTTAAACAGGCCATGACAACAGAAACCACAGTGGAAGGTGAACAGGGTGTGCTTTCGTCCTCCACTCTGCAGAAATGAGATAAACAGCAAACTCTGTCTGCATGTGTTCATTCACGCATAAGGAAACCGTAAGGGGAATTCCCTGTGGTCCAGTGGTTAGGACTCCACGCTTTCACTGCCAAGAACCTGGGTTCAGTTCCCGGTCAGTAAACTGAAATCCCATATGCAGCACGGCGCAGCCAAAAAGAAGAAAGAAACTGTAAGAAGTCAAAAACAGAAGAGAACTAGGGCGCACAGGAACAGAGGGCCTCAGGGAGACATCTGTACAGAGCACCTTTCTTACTTTCTGAACCAGAATCAATCACCTGGTCCAAAAGTCAATCGTAAAAGAGAAAGATGCCAGGAAGTAGTAACGGGTCAACAGACCACAGGAAACAAGGGCTTTGTATAAATCCAAGTTTATCTGTCCAACAAGTGCTTACTAAGCATCTACTGTATGTGGGCACTGTTCTGGCCCTGAAGTTACAGCAGGGAAGACACAGCAAAGTCCCTACTTTCCTGGACGTTTCAGTTGAGGAAGCCAAATAATAAACACAAAATTCTTCAGGTATAAGGAAATGCCAAACCGGCGGGCATGTGAACAGGGAAAGTCATTTTTAAACAGGCTGGTCAGGTGGGCTGCTCTACCAATGTGTCTGAGCAGCAGAGGCCTGGCGTGAGGGGTCAGACGTGCAGTTATGGGGAAAGCCTACCAGGTAGAGGGAGTGTGAGGACTAAGCCCTGAGATGAGTACAGGACAAATGTGGTGAGAATGCAAGAGGGAAGGAGGGACAAAGTGGCAAGAAGGCAGCACCTAGATTCTGCTGCACACTGAAGTCCTGGGGCATCCTGACTTAATTAACTAGGATGAGGTGTGACCTGGGCATTAGGACTTTTAAAAAGCCCCCAAAGGATTCTAACATGCAGCAAAACTGGTGAACTACTATGACAGGAGATGCAAACAGAAGTGGGTGCAAACCAGATCAAGCCGGGCCCTTGACAGGAGTCCAGAGTTTACTATGAATGAGACAGAAAGCCATGGGGGGTGGGGGAGGTTGGAGCAAAAGGATGACCTCCTTGGCTGCTGTGTGGGGAACAGATCACAAGGGACAAGAGGGGAAGTTCCAGCAAAGAGTCCACCAAGATGATCGAGACACTGATGGTCTCCGATGGCCTGGTTATGGTGGGAGCATTAGAGAGAGAACAGTGGCTGGACTGTGTCCAAGAGAACCTGGTTCACAAGGCCTCAGAAAAACGCAGCAGACAGAGGAAGGCTGACCGATGGGCCAAGCAGCTCTACGACACAGAGGTGGTTCCAGAACCATCTAGTGTCCTACCGGGTTCAGCGTCTTCCCCTCCCCCAACCATTCTTGAGGTAACTTAAGATATGTGCTAGTGTTTGAGTCTCTAAATAAGCCAAATGAAATCTCCAAATACATATATATACATACATAGATGTACACATACACGTGTTATTAGTATACATATATATGTATGTACATACGCACACACACATACACGTGTATATACATAAAAACACATGAAATATTTAGGATTCATATATGATTAAAAGAATTAAAGGATGCACAAACCACCACAGATACGGTTACTTCCAAGGAATAAGGAAGCAGCAAAGAGGCTTTTTATATCCTATTCTTTTTTTTGGCCCCGCACTGTGGCATGTGGGATCTCAGTTCCCCAACCAGGGATCAAACCCTGCCTTAGCAGTGTGGAGTCTTACCACTGGATGGCCAGGGAAGTCGTGACATTCTGTTCCTAACTACTTAATCCTTCCAATCTTTTCTAACAAGAAAGGTTTTGTCTGCTGCTTATACACTTTTTGAAAACCCAGACTTTGGAGACAGCTTCTAAGCCTCAGTTTCTCTGGGTCCAAAGCACACAATAAGTTATCCCCACCCCAAGCACTTAGACTCATCCAGCCAACACCAAGAAAGCCTTGTCTACACCAAGGCTGGCTCAAGGGCTGGTGCAGCAGCAAACAGTACAGGCCCAAAAGAGGCCTGGAGGAGGCCAGCCCACGGCAGGGGGTCAAGTACACAGTGTAAGATCAATCTCCAGGCCTACTAGGGCCTCCTGCAGGAAGACATCTGTGGACCAGGTCTTACTGACTGAGGGAGTTAATCACACAGAGCTGAGAGGAGGGATGCACAACACAGAAAGGCACACAGTATCAGTGAAACAACAGGCCTACGGCAGAGGATGAGAGCTAGGAGCCTCACACACTGTGGGGTGGGACCTCCAAGTTGTCCTGCCATTTACACTAGGACCATTTTTTATTCTGCTGACATGATGCTTCCAAAACTTTGCAAAAGGAATGTTTTCAGGCAGGGCCTACATTCAGCAGCTCCACAAGGCTCCAAGGCCCTCCTGTCTTGTATACCAGTTACTTGGCTGCTCCTGCACTTGTCTGAGGATATAAAACCAAAATAGGGAGCCCCAAGAACCTAAGCTTGGCCTTGGTCCTGCAAAGTTAGCATTAACAGATCTGTGGGGAGAGATTTGAGGGAATGAAGCCAGAAACTGAAAGACATTTCAGGAGGAGATTACTGCAATAATCCATGTAAGACCTGACAAGAGCTCAAACCTGGGTAGTGATAGTGGGCATGGAGTCAGGCAATTTATTTAAGAACCCTTCTGCAGGGTGCCTGGGGAGAAGCTCTGGATAATGACAATACCTCCTTCTACATAATGATCTAACAGGTGGACCAAGAGAAAATTTTATCTCCACTGAAGAAGGTAAAATCTAAGGAGTCGCAGGTTGGGCCCCAATTCCAAATATATGCTCCATCCACCTGCCTCACTCCCCACAAAACCACACACTTTAATATACCTTGAGCTTTAAACTGAAGAGTTTCACCTACAGCCTCACCACTGGGGTCCATATATCGGTTAGCTTTTTCCTGCAATACAGCATCAAAAGTCTCCTGTGCAATTCTCCTTGCTGCCATGTTTCTCTGACCTGTAATGAGAAAAGGGGGGAAAAGACACTAAGAATGACAACTAATGCTCACAAAGCCTGATCTATTCCACTTAATCCTCAGAGTAACCAAGCAGTAATCCATAATCTGGTACGGCACTTCAGAAGAAGGCTGGTTTATTTTAAGGGGAGCTCTGCCCACATAACCTCACAGGTGTGTGTTGGCTAAGAAGACAATGCTGTTGATGTTGGACAGTCTTGTTTCTCTGAGGCCATTTTCTCAGAACCCCTTAAAAGAAGTGCTATGAAAGCAGCTGTCTCCCGGAGCTCCTAGAAGACTGTATGGAGCAACACACATAACAGGAGCATAAGCCTTTACAAATAATGTTTAGGAAAGACATGATTTTCCCCATTTCTATTTTCCTGTTTCACAGACACGGCGAAGAGGCTCTGAGAGCTAACTTCCCCTCTGACAGAGGCGTCTCAGCAAGTGAGGGGAGAAATCCCTGACTAGTGACAATGACCTACTCACAGAGCTTACTCTGTGCCAGCTCCTGTTGAAGGGGAGGGACTCCCACAACACTTTTTGCAACAACCCAATAAACAAGCGGGGCCTATTATGAACGAAAGTACACAAAAGTGCAAAAGGGAGGTTCAGGCTACGTGACCCATCCAAGGTCAACCAGCCTGGGCTGGAAGGTGGCAAACAGGGCACTGGTTGTGGGGACCAAGCCCTGAAGACTGATTAGAGAAAGACTGAGAGGCAATATTGAGAAATCCAGTGGTGGTGTCCTTACCCAGCAAGATATTCCTTCCATCTAGAAACGTCCAACCTCAAAACCCAAGCCTGCCCTGCCCGACAGTCATTTCTAATNTAAGTCCCTTCTCCTTAGCATGCCTTAAAAAATTTTTTTTTAATTTATTTTAACTGGAGGATAATTACTTTACAGTATTGTGATGGTTTTTGCCATACATCATCAACATGAATCAGCCACAGGCAGACATGTGTCCCCCTATCCTGAAACCCCCCTCCCTCCCCACCCCATCCCTCTGGGTTGTCCCAGAGCACTGGCTTTGGGTGCCCTGCTTCATGCATCAAACTTGCACCGGTCATCTATTTTACATATGGTAATATACGTGTTTCAATGCTGCTCTCTCAAATCATCCCACTCTCGCCTTCTCCCACTGAGTCCAAAAGTCTGTTCTTTACATCTGTGTCTCCTTTGCTGCCCTGCAGGTAGGATCGTCATTACCGTCTTTCTAAATTCCATATATATGCGTTAATATACAGTATTTGTCTTTCTTTTCTCACATCACTCTGTATAAGAGGGTCCAGATTCATCCACTTCATTGGGACTGGCTCAAATGCTTTCCTTTTTATAGCTGAGTAATCTTCTATTGTGTCTATGTACCACAACTTCCTTATCCACTCAACTGCTGATGGACGTCTAGGTTGTTTCCAGGTCCTGGCTGTTGTAAATAGTGCTGCAATGCATACTGGGGCCCAGCCTGCCTTGGACTCAGCATGAAAGCTGGTAATGCTGTTTCTCTCCTTTCCCGGCCTGCGCTGTTCCCCAGGTGACCATTCCCAGGCACCATCTTTCTCATGAGCTCCAGCCCTGTACTTTCCTCGCTGCCCCCAGCCCCCCACACAGGCTGTGCTGGACCCAGGGGACCCCGAAGGACTCGTAAGTGGTGGTTCCAGAGCCGGACACTGACCCCTCCCTAGCCCAGAGATCTCAGGGCTGGGCAAAGAGAGGTTCCTGAGCTGGGGAGAGCCGAGGGTACACAGGCTCTGTCTGAGTAGCCAGGGAAGGCTCCTGTGAGGAGGCAGCCTGGACAAGCAGGTGGAGGGAAAGTGTCAATGAGACAGAAAAGGGTCTTGGCCACGTTTCTTGCTGCATCTCTGAGCTTCAGATTCGTCATCTTTAAAGTAGACACGATGACATTCCCCTTTATGACTTCTTCTGTGACCCACTGGGCTCTCGTCACTGGCCCACTTGGGTCTGAAGCATGGCCAGGGTGGTGGAAGCAACATGTGGTAGCAGAGCCAGAAGCAGAGTCCCCCCAGTAGCACCCAGCCCCAGAGCTGGCCAGGACCCTTTACCCTCACCAGAGCAGGCTCCCCACTGAGAAATTCTTGTATCTTAAAAAAAAAATTATTTATTTGGCTGCATCGGGTCTTAGCTGCAGCACCAAGATCTTCACTCTGTCATGCGGGATCTTTCATTGCAGCACACAGACCATCAGGTTGGAGAAACTCTTTATCTTGAAACAGAAAATCCTTATTCTTTTCTTCCATCTTTGATTTAGAAATCCTTAGCAACCGTTGAAGAGGCTCCCTGTTCTGGGAAATAAAGAGGGGGAGATCTGCAAGGGAGAGAGACAAGGTGTTTAAGTCCCTAAAATCCCCTACCCACTAAGGAACTGGCCGAAGCACCTCTTAAGCAAAAGAGGAAAAGAACAGCTTAGTGGTGTTTATTGAGCTCTGTGCCAGATCCTGTTCTCGGTGCTTTGTTGAAACTGGTGGGTTGGATTTTCACTACATTCTGTGAGGCAGGTTCTTTGTCCCTGTGTCACACGTGAGAATTGACCAGCAGCCCCACTGCTCCCGCTTGCCCTGGAGCCTGTCCTCCCCCACCTGACCCTGAGCTTCTGCACAAGCACAGGGGGAGCAGTCACATCCTGTGCTGCCTGCGCAGAGACAAGTGAGGGCTTGGGTGGCTTGTCCCCCCACGGCCCACATTTGCACACGCCCATGCCATTGCCCTACTGCCATCTTTGCCTTCATCTCCCTAACTCAGTTTCTGTGCTTTCCACATGACTCTGGAATGGACCCAGGACCAGAAAAAAACAAAATTGTCCTAAAAGACGATATTACATCCTGTGCTGCCTGCGCAGAGACAAGTGAGGGCTTGGGTGGCTTGTCCCCCCACGGCCCACATTTGCACACGCCCGTGCCATTGCCTTACTGCCATCTTTGCCTTCATCTCCCTAACTCAGTTTCTGTGCTTTCCACATGACTCTGGAACGGACCCAGGACCAGAAAAAAACAAAATTGTCCTAAAAGACGATATTACGGTAATCAAGAAAGTCCATCATGTACTGTATGTTAGAAAATAGCATCATTGTCAGTGTTAAATCTCTTGTGTTAAATTTCAGTTTTGCTGTGAATGTATAAGAAGGTGTCCTTAAAAAAAATTTTTTTTTAATATTTATTTGGGTGCCTGGGGTCTTCATTGCAGCACATGGGATCTTCCTTGTGGCTTGTGGGCTCAGAAGTTTGTTTGTTTGTTTTTTTTTGTTTAATGCTCACTTGTCCCATCTTTAGCCAGCAGATGCCCCAGAGGGTTGGCTCCTGAGTCCTTTGACATGACCCCAGTGGGCTTTAGATGCTTCTTTGCTTTCTGGTCTCACCTGATGCTCCTGGCTCCTCTCGCCTGTTTCCTGCCCAAAACTGGAATCAACTCTTACTCCAGAGTCCTGGTTTCTTTGGGGGGAAATGGTAGAGACCACAGTTGGTGTTCAGGGTGCTCACTGCTGCGTGGTAGTATTACTTTCTCCAGGCATTTTCAGTTCATATTAATAGAAAATTGGTTCTTTATTTGCTTAAGAGAAAATGAGTTCATACCGTATTTCCAATTCAAATTTAGGAGTTCTGAGTTTTCACTTCTCCGATTTTGTTAAAATCTTATTTTCTTTTATGCTGATTATTCATGATATAAACATCATTACTTATTTACTATATCTGTAATCATTTCCAAATGATATTACTAACGAGGTTTCCAATAACATGATTACTGAAGACTGTTGAAGATTTTCTTCTGCAGTTCTATCTTTTGAGTTGGGAAGATCTGCTGGAGAAAGGCTAGGCTACCCATTCCAGTATTCTTGGGCTTCCCTTGTGGCTCAGCTGGTAAAAGAATCTGCCTGCAGTGTGGGAGACCTACATTCGATCCCTGGGTCAGGAAAGATCCCCTGGAGAAGGGAAAGGCTACCCACTCCAGTATTCTGGCCTAGAGAATTCCACAGGTCCATGGGGTTGCAAAGAGTCGGACGTGACTGAGCGACTTTCACTTTCATCTTTAGGGTAGATCCCAGTTAGAATATATAGTCGTATCACTGTGTTTTAAAATTGCCTGAAATGATCTCATTCACATAGATATACTGTTAGGTTCATGGGCTTCATTTTGCTGTTAATTTTTAGGGATTGCTTTTACTTTTATTTTGGAATGTTGCTTTTCTTAATCACATAAATCATTTACCTGAGTTCCAAATTCAACCCTCTAAAGCAAGGTACATTAAGAGAGAATAATCCGGCTTCTGTTCTGCTCTCACCACCTTTTCCTCTACCTTCTCTTATAGGTAACTGTTTCTATTAGCTTCTTTTACTTATGTATCATTAGTAATAAAAAATAAATAATAAAAAGGAGTAAGTAATAGGTATGATTTAATATTTTAATTATTTAACATCATTACTTTCATTTATATTTTATTAGTGCCATGGTATGCTATGATAACATTATTTTGTTATATAGTTATATATAAAGTGTATAACTGTATAATAGAGTAGTATAACTTTACATTATAATGTTATTATAATCATGTAACGAACACCATATTATTATCACTTTTTAACTATTTATGTATTTGGGTGCTCCGGGTCTCAGCTGTGGAGGAACCCATGATCTTCACTGTGGCGAGTGGGCTTTTTAGTGGTGGCGTGCAAACTCTTAGTTGCAGCATGTAGGATCTAGTTTCCTGATCAGGGATCAAAACCGGGCCCCCTGCACTGAGAGTGCAGAGTCCTAGCCACTGGACCACCAGGAGAAATTCCACAACATGTATTATTAAGATACTGTTTTACCTTTATTTCACTACTGCTGCTTTTCACTATTGGAGCGTCCCTGGTGGCTCAGCAGTAAAACAGTCAACCTGCTAATGCAGGAGATGGGGATTCGATCCCTGGGCCCAAGAGATCCCCTGGAGAAGGAAATGGCAACTCACTCCAGTATTCTTGCCAGGAGAATCCCATGCACAGAGGAGCCTGGCAGGCTACAGTCCGTGGGGTTGGAAAGGGTCGGACACAACTTAGCAACTAAACAGCAACAGCAACTTTTTACCATAAGGGCTTACGTTATATTAACATGCCCCATTTAGATAACGTACACTAAACCACCTGCCTTCTTGTGTACTTTTAGGCGCTCTGTGGCTGTTGGGATATCACCCTTTGCTGTGACTCAGGCTGTTAGAATTTTTCCAGGACAGTTATAGGCTCTGGCCTCTTGGAAGGTGCTTTCTAGATGGTGGCCAGGTTCTCAGTTGCCCTCTGACCCTCAGCGAGTCTAACTTCTACCTTTTCAGCTTGAGAGCAGCTATTGGGTGTCCTTGGCCCCACGTGGAGGAGATAAAGATGGCTTCCAAGCGCATCACCCAGGAGACCTTTGATGCAGCTGTTCGCGAGAACATCCGGGAGTTTGAGATGGGGCCGGAGGAGGCGGTGAGAGAGGCCGTGGAGCAGTTTGAATCACAAGGTGGGGCGCTGCGACTGGGTCTCGGCACCAGTCTGGCTCTTTGCCACAGAGTCGCCTTCAGTCCATGGCTCTTTTTGTTGTTCTTGTTGTTGCCACACCACTTGGCACATGAGATCCAAGTTCCCTGACCAGGGATCAAACCCACGCTCCCTGCATCTAAAGCATGGGGTCTTAACCACTGGACCACCAGGGACGTCCCATCCATGGCACCTCGTATGTAAAAGCGGTGTCCTGCCGTGAGCACATCCTTCCTGGCATGACTACCCCGGGCAACATCCTCTCTCTACACTGTGCCCCAGGCAGGCTGGCCACCCCCTCCCACCTCGCTGATGCACCCATGGCTCTTTTTGTTCTTGTTGTCGCCACACCACTGGGCACATGAGATCCAAGTTCCCTGACCAGGGATCAAACCCACGCTCCCTGCGTCTAAAGCATGGGGTCTTAACCACTGGACCACCAGGGACGTCCCATCCATGGCGCCTCGTGTGTAAAAGCGGTGTCCTGCCTTGAGCACATCCTTCCTGGCATGACTGCCCCGGGCAACATCCTCTCTCTACACTGTGCCCCAGGCAGGCTGGCCAACCCCTCCCACCTCGCTGATGCCTACCCTCTACTTACCTGGACCGCACCCTGACATCTACAGGGCCGGGTCTTTCCAGGTGGGTCTCATTTCAGTGGTCGCTTCCTTGAAGAGACTTTTCTTGACCTCCTTCTGAAGAAACGGCCACCTGCCACCCTGTCCCCACCTGCACCCCAGTGTGAGTTCATGGAGGCAGAAGGGGTACTGGTCACCAGCCTCTGAAAACAGGTAGCATGCCCTAGCCAGACCGTGGAGGAGAATGGTTAGGAGGGAGCTGTTCGCAGTCATGTGGGCAGGGTTGGGAGACTGTGCTGCCCCAGCAGGACCTGCCTCCTCCCACGAGAGGCCATGCAAGGGACAGGGGTCACCTGACAGAGGCAGAGGCAGGAACCTGGGAGTGAACACTCTATCCTCCCACTCATCCTGCCTCTGCTCTCAGACCTCGCTTCCCATTGGCCAACCAGTCAGACGCCAGAGGGCAAGGAAGCCCAGGGATCCAACCTTCCAGGCCAGGAGCTGGCATCCAGGCACAGAGTAGGGACTAAACATTGGACAGGGATGGGAGGGGCACCTGGGCGTGTTCTGCACACTGGGGGCCTCTTCTGGGTCTACCAGCAAGGGTGGGAGGCGGCCAGGGTGAAGACCAGTGGGAGCCCCCAGGGAGGAGGCCACAGGTGGCACTCGCCTCTGAGCCCGCCAGGCAGAGCGCGTCCCTTGCCGCAGCACTGGCGTGCATCCTCACTGCTCCTCTGCCCCCGCTGGCTGGACAGGGCCGAGGTGCAGAGACCCCACACCCCACCTAGGCATGGCTGCTGGGCCCTGCCCAGGCAGGGAGGGGTGGGGTGGAGAGCCGGGCAGGTCCCAGAAGGCCTCCAGAGCAGGGTGGTCCCAGCTGAAGGGACACCAGCTGTGACTGCTGCAGGCCCGCGGGGTGGACAACTGTCTCTTGTTTCCTGACTTCCCTGCCCTCCCACAGGGGTTGATCTGAGCAACATTGTAAAGATGACCCCAAAAGTCTCTGCGGATGGACCCCAGGATCCCATACATGACATCCTGCAGGTAGGAGAGGGCAGCCCACGTGAGCCTCACGTGTGTGATCCTGCGTCACCTCATTACTCTGTCAGGAGCACCTTTTTCCGTGTTTCCAGATGGCAGGCACAGACTCAGAAGGTCCAAGCCAGCCTAGCAAGCACAGGCAGGCCTGAGTGTGCAGCTAGGGTTTCCTGAGTCAATGTCTGAGGGCCTCATGGGGGCCCCCATGCTCTGCCAACACCCACCCACGTGTGACATGGTGGGATTCGCGCTGACGGAGTAGCAGGGAATGGATAGCCCTCTAGGCCTAAGGGGTGGACAGTGTTCATGTTTGTTCTGGTGTTGGGAGCCTTGGGGTGGAGGGCCCCCTGGAGGAACCTCTCTCGGGCCTCCCAGGCTCTGAATTTGCTCAGAAAAATGGGCAAGAATCCCAGGAAAAGAGAGTGCCGTCACAGGCTTTCACTTATTGAGCATCCACTGTTTACTGCCCCATTCAGCCCCTCCTCACCACACTTAAACTGGCCTGTGAGAGGTAAGTACATCATCCCTGGCCTTCTGACGGGTGAACAGAGAGACCCAGAGCCTGCCCTCACTCTACCATGACCCAAACAAGGAAATTACGGCTCACAGAGGTTCAGTCTTTTCCTTAAGGTCATCCATCAAACTGGTAAGCTGTTGGTGAAACAGCAGAAAGTTCTAGTGTTTATTGAGAACCATCTGTGAATTCAGTTCTATACCAGGCACTTTGCTCTGTGTCATCTCAGTTATTAGCCCAAAGATACCTGCAAGGGTGGGGTTATCAGTCCCATTTAACAGATGGGAAAATTGAGATCCAAAGAGGAAAAAGTGACTCACCTAGCTGCAAAAGAAAGTAGTAATAAAAAGAGAAGCTGGAGGAGGCAGCCCTGGATGTGAACCTAAGGGAAATTATACAGTATTCGTCCTTTTGTGACTGGTTCATTTCACCCAGCTTGATGTCCTCAAGGTACATCTGTGTTGTACTACTTGTCAGAATTGCTTTCCTTTTTGTGGCTGAATAATATTCCATTTATGGAAACACCACATTGGTTTATTCACTCACTGATGGGCATTTGGGTTTCTTCTGCCTTTTGGCTGTTGTAAATAATGCTGCTGTGAACATGGGTGTGCCAACATATTTTTGAGCTTCTGTTTTCAGTTCTTTGGGGTGTGTATCTAGAATTGCTGGATCGCTTGGTTTAATTTTTTGAGGAACCACTGAACTTGGTTTCCACAGCAGCTGCACCATTTTATATTCCCACCAACAGTACCCAGGGTTCCAGTTTTTGCCACGTCCTTGCTAACTCTTGTTATTTTCTGTTTCTTTGTTGTAACAATAGCCACCTTCATGGGTGTGATGGTGTCTCACTGTGGTTCTGATTTGCATTTCCCCAGTGATTAGTGGGCGGAGAAGGCAATGGCACCCCACTCCAGTACTCTTGCCTGGAAAATCCCATGGACGGAGGAGCCTGGAAGGCTGCAGTCCATGGGGTCGCTGAGGGTCGGACATGTCTGAGCAACTTCACTTTCACTTGTCACTTTCATGCATTGGAGAAGGAAATGGCAACCCACTCCAGTGTTCTTGCCTGGAGAATCCCAGGGACGGGGGAGCCTGGTGGACTGCCGTCTCTGGGGTCGCACAAAGTCAGACATGACTGAAGTGACTTAGCAGCAGCAGTGATTAGTGGGAGAAGGAAATGGCAACCCACTCTAGTATTCTTGCCTAGAAAATTTCATGGACAGAGGAGCCTGGTGGGCTGCTGTCCATAGGGTTGCACAAAGTCAGGCACTACTGAAGCGACTTAGCATGCATGCATGCATTGGAGAAGGAAATGGCAACCCACTCCAGTCGTCTTGCCTAAAGAATCCCAGGGACAGAGGAGCCTGGTGGGCTGCCGTCTATGGGGTCGCACAGAGTCAGACACGATTGAAGTGAGTTAGCAGTAGCAGCAGCAGTGATTAGTGATGCTGAGCACTTTTCATGTGCTTAGTGGCCATTTGTATGTGTATCTTTGAAGAAATGTTTATTCAAGTCACACATTCTGGTTCTAACTAGTTTCTTACTATTCAGTTTCATCATAACATATGCTTAGTTAAGTCCACAAATTTGAGCTCAGCAAGGACTGGCTGACAGGCATTGTTGACTATCATGGCAGGGCTGATGGTATCTATAGACCCAGTCTCCTTAGGGCTGGATGCAAAGAATGCCATAAGCTCCGAGTGCGCGGGTTCATCGTGGGCTCAAGCTGAGGCAGGTCCACAGTCAGGGCACTGAGTGCCCACTAGACTTGTCTGTCCCATTCAGATTGTTGTCTCTCATTATGATTTTTTTCCCCCGAGGGCTTTGAGTTGCGCATAGTAAACCAGCCATGTGTACCGTCTGGTTGCATTGGGCAGTTGCTCAGTTAATACTGGTGGAGTGAAAGAGAGAGAGAAGCAGGAGGCATATGATACGGGCAGAACCGGTGGAGTTGGCTTTCACCTTCCTTAGGGAGCTGGCCATTGGTGGGTGTGTCAGCTAGTTATGGCTGCCTAAGAAACAGCCCCAAACAATAGCCATTTTATTGTTTCTGGTGATTTTGCTGGGTTGACTAGCCTCAGCTGGATGGTCCTGCTGGATGGTCTCACATGGGGACTTCCTGCACTGGTACCCAGGGCTAGAATGTTTCGTGTCTGTACTTCTGTGTGTGTGGCTCCTTGTCAGGGACACTGAGATAGCAAGGCCTCTGTCTCTCTCTCTCTGTGGCTTCTCAAGCCCAGTCAGTGCTCCTAAAAGCACAGGTGTGGAAGCGGCCCCAGCTGGAACTGGCCCCACAGGACTTCCACCAAGACCCAGATCCCAGGCAGAAGGATCCCACCAGGGCCCAGCACGGTCACTGTGACCTTCTTTGGACTGAGCTGCCTCTGACGTTTCTCCCCTGTCCCCTAGGCCCTGGATGACCTGCAGGAGTCTGTGGCCCGCTCGCACCCACAGGAGGTGTCCGCACGCCTTGCTCGCTTTTGTGAGCAGTGCAAGCAGCAGAAGGCCTGCCGTTTTCTGGCAGCCGAGAAGGGGGCCTACTCCATCCTCCTGGAGGCCTGGAAGTTGGCCGCAGCGGGCGACCAGGGCCTCCTCCTCCAGGCCCTCAGTGCCCTGTCTGCCCTGACGGATGGCCAGCCCGACCTCCTGGATACCCAGGGCCTGCAGCTGCTCGTGGCCACGCTGGCCCACCATGCTGACTCGGCCCGCGTGACCTGCTCCGGGATCCGCTGTGTGCGCCACGCCTGCCTGAAGCACGAGCGGAACCGGCAGAGCCTGGTGAAGGCCGGCGTGCTGCCCCTGCTGACTGGCGCCATTGCCCGGCACAGCCACTGTGCCGACGTGGTCCGCGAGGCCTGCGGGGCCCTGCGCATCATGACCTTTGACGACGACATCCGTGTGCCCTTCGGCCATGCCCACGACCACGCCAAGATGATCGTGCAGGAGAGTGGAGGCTTAAAGGTGCTCATTGAGGCCGCCAAAGGTAGGAGCAGACGTGGCGAGAGTGAAGAGTCGGGGTTTCGGACAGCTTCAAGCATGGGTGGCTCCAGGCACCAGCCGTATCTATCGTTCGATCCCACCTATGTCACAGCCCTAGCAAGACGCTGTCCTTACCCCTGGTTTTTCCAGGAGAGTTCCAAGCCAGCGATCACTGGCCTGGACCACGTCCCGTGCTCATCTCTAGAACCATTCAGGGAAGCGCTTGACTCTGTCCAACAGCAGACAGAGAGTGGGATGGGAGGGCCCCTCAAAGGGAAAGGGAGGGTGCTGTTCCGCAAAGGTGGGGATGTGTTGCTGGCACTCGCCGGGGCTGCTCCCCTGGGTTCATACTTGGTCACCGGTTCTTGGGGATGTCCGTGTGCCTGACTCCGAGGTGACCCCGATGAGCCAGCCACAGGAGGCCACAGCACGGACACTTGGGCACCAGAACTCCTGCCCCCCCGGCACTGCACCCCCTGGAAAAGGCCGGACTGGGGTCTTGTGCACAGAAGGTGCTAGGAGAGTGAGTTTCCCTTTGCGGCCTGCCTTGCGGCTCTGACCCTGTTGCCAGGCCAGTGTATGCGATTCTGGCTCTGCGGGGCAGCGGGGCCTGCCCCAGTCTCCCCTCTGCACCTCCAGAGAGGGGGGAAGACAGCCTGACTGGCTGCAGCGTCGAGCTGCTTTTCCGAGGGGTGGGTTACATCCTCCTTGTTTATTTACAGGGGTTCATATCAGTGAGTGGAGAAGGAAATGACACCCCTCTCCAGTATTCTTGCCTGGAGAATCCCGCAGACAAAGGAGCCTGGTGGGCTCCAGTCCACGGAGTCGCAAAGAGCTGGACGCGACTGAGCGACTTACACACACGCAACAGCGAGAGTGCTCCAGACAGACAGGACCAGTAGGGGGCGTGTGTGTGTGTTTCGGCGTACATGAATACATGTATACACAGGAAAATTTATGGCAAGAAGTTGGCTCGTGTGGTTGTGGTGCTTTCAGACTTATGAAGCAGGCTGAGGCTTGGGCAGGAGCCAGCACTATAGTCTACTAGCAAGCTTCTTCCTCTTCAGGGAGACCTCAGTTTCCCTCTTAAGGCCCTCGGCTGACTGGACGAGGCCCACCCAGACCATCGAGGGTCACCTGCTATGTTTACAAGTCAGCTGGCCATGGATGTCACCACACCTCCAGAGTGTCTCCACAGCATACCCAGGTTACAGTTGGTGGAGCCGCTGGGGGCTGTGGCCTGGCCAGGGGCCCGTATACACTGGCCATCGCTGAGCCCTGTGTCATGGCTCTTTGCGCCCACCCTCCGCCAGCAGCTCCCTGACCCTCCTGCCCACCATCATCCTCAGTCAGGCCCATCCTCCCTGGTGCTTCTGAACTTTGTCTGCAGCATCTGTGTTTAATTTTTGCCTGGGTCAACTCCATCCACATGTCCTTCTGCAGCTTCTAGGTGTCCTGTTGCACTTAGAAAGGTCATTCCCAACCCAAGATCATAAAAATAGTCTCGGATGGTTTATTATAGCACTGTTACAGTTTTTCTTTTTTTAGTCGAGATCATCAGTTGTTCCGGAATTTATCTGGGGCAAAGCGAAGAGGAAAGCATATGCCCGTGTCTTCCCCAACAGCCAGCAGGGGGCACCGCAGGCCTGGGCAGCCCCCAGTGGTCCTTCCTCTCCCCCCGCCTCATCCGTCCACCCCAACAGGCAGGCACCCAGCCAGGCAGAGGGGCCAGGCTGCCCTGGTGGAGCGAGATTCGGGATCCCTAGCAGGAGTGCCGGCTCAGAGCCAGGGCTGGTTCTCCACTCCTCACCCCGGGTTCCCCCTCCCCCCTCTGCAGCGTTCCCCGACAATCCCAGCGTCCTGAGCGAGCTCTGCAGCACCCTGTCCCGCCTGGCTGTCCGCAACGAGTTCTGCCAGGAGGTCGTCGACCTCGGGGGCCTCAGCGTCCTGGCAGCCCTGCTGGCTGACTGCAGTGACCACCAGGTGGGCGTCCACGGCTGTCTCGGGGTGAGGTCCCTTTGCCTGAGTTTCCCTTGTTTACTCTTGGCTGCTCTGTGTCTTCACTGCTGTGCTCAGGCTTTCTCTAGTTGCAGCGGTGAGCAGGGGTTACTCTAGCTGCAGCGCGTGGGCTTCTCATTGTGGTGGCTCCCCTGTTGCAGAGCACAGGCTCCAGGGCGCTCGGCCCAGTAGCCGTGGTACGCGGCTTTAGTTGCTCCTCAGCCCGTGAAATCTTCCCAGGCCAGGGATCGCACCCGTGCCCCCTGCATTGGCAGGTGAATTCTTAACCACTGGACCACCAGGGAAGTCCCTCGCCTGAATTTCAGTCTGCTGGTTTTCTCAATATCTGGGGAAGGCTCTGGGTCTCTCAGTGAACTTGGCCCCTCTGGGCCCTGGTCAGCCAGACAGGCTTGCATCACAACATGCTGGCCTTGTCTGCAGAGCGCAGAATCAAAGCTCGGTTTTCGCTTGTCAAGACCTGTGAGAAGGAACTAAAGCTCAGGGGAGAAACAGACCACCCCCACTCTCTCTCACCATCCTTTGGCCCCTTTGTGTTTTCAGTCAGGAGTGAGAGAAGCAAGGGTGTGGTGCCTGGCTGGGGGCAGCTGAAGGGTGTGGCATTTGAGCGAGGCCACCTGTGCTCCGGGTGCTGACCTGAGCCACACACCCCTCTGTATGTATGGAGCAGGGTGATCAAAGTCATCCAAATGCCTGTCCTGGATGCAGGTGGCCAGAACCACACGGCCCACCTCCCCAAGCCTCCCCTGCCTTCTCTACACAGCGAGTGATAGATACGCTTGCTGTTCCATGCTGCCTGCACGCCCCGGGGTGGTCCCCTGTGTGTTTAGACAGCATACACTGAAAGAGCCCCACACCCCCCTGAAGACCCCCCTCCCACCATCCAGCAACCAAGCACCTGATGCCCGGGCACTGCTGGGGGTAACCTGCGCACTGCTGTCTCTCCAGGAGCTGGTGAAGCAGGTGCTGAGTGCTCTGAGGGCCATTGCAGGCAACGATGACGTGAAAGATGCCATCGTCCGCGCCGGCGGGACCGAGGCCATTGTGGCCGCCATGACCCGGCACCTGGCCAGTCCCCAGGTACCCACCCCAGGGCAGGGGGTACACAGGCGGGGCCACATGGCTGGAATGCCAGATCAGTACCTGTAGCCACGTGATGGCCTTTCCCATCTCTGGAAGCCAGGGCAGGCCTAGGGTGAGGCCAGCAAGACAGAGGCTGAAGGCGGGGTGAGTGAGGGCCAGGGTGGGGCGAGACTGTCACCGCTAAGAGCTTGGTTGATGCATGCGTGTATCGTTTCCATTTCTGCTGGTCGGTACACATGTAGGTGGACAGTGGTCTGTCCCAGTGGGGTCACAGAGCACTCACTGAAGGAGCTGGTAGAGGTGGGGTCCGCCTGCCTCCTCTCAGCCGTCCCCATGGCCCCCCTGCAGGTGTGCGAGCAGAGCTGTGCAGCCCTGTGTGTCTTGGCCCTGCGCAAGCCAGCAAACAGCCGCGTCATCGTAGAGGGCGGCGGCGCCCAGGCCGCGCTGCAGGCCATGAAGGCACACCCTCAGGAGGCTGGCGTCCAAGTAGGCATGGGCGACAGGCGGGGAGGACAGAAGCCTGGTGGGCAGGTGGGGCGAGGGGCCAGGCAGCAGGTCCTGGGGGTGGGCAGAACGGAGGGTGCAGGCCCTCTTTGGCCTGGCCCGTCACCGCCGTGACCCAAGCCTCCAGGGCCTCCTTCCTTCTCAGCCCCCAGTGTCCTGCACCTCCATCCCAGCCTCCAAAACGTGCTGAACTCTGTCCGCTGTTGTCCTCTCTCCTGTTCCCGTTGCTCTTCTTGCCTTTGATCTTGTCTTATCCTAACAGTCTCTTTAGAGGGATATGGCGGTGGGGGGAGTTGGGTGGACCCACAGGTGGGGCTCTGCTAGGATTCATGGAAGCTTCCCGGCCCCACCTTAGGCTGCTGCTTCGGAGGTCAGTCAGGCTGAAGCATAGACAGGGTCATGCACCCTTGTCAGAAACCCACCCTCCTCCCGCTTCCGCCTTTCGTACCATCCTGACTCAGGGGCCTCCTGGTTGGTCTGGAGACGCACCAGGCTCAGTCCCACGGGGGGCCTTGGCTCCGTCCTCTAGGACACTGTGCCCGCGGCTGGCCCATCACCTTGCCCACTCCTGACCACCCTGGCCAGGCGGGCCCCCATTTCACGCGCTTCTCCCCCGCTCTCCCATGTTGGGGCACTTCTCAGCGCTGCTGCCCGGCAGAGGCAGCGGGCCTGGATGCTAACTGAACGAGCCCACAGTATGCTGACTGAGGGGCCCTGGGCACAGCCCTGCGCGTCCCTCTGTTTCCCTGCCCTCCTCCCCTGGCCAGGCTCTTGCCAGCACCCAAGGACATTGCTCAGAGACTCTGAGTCCCACGCCTGGGGAGTCAGCCCCGCCTGCCGAACACTCGGCCGCCCTGAGCTTCAGTCTCCTCACCTGGGAGCTGGGGGGATCAGCCCAGCCGGGGTGCCGAGAGGCTGCAGGGGAGGCGCGGGCCTTGCTTGATGAGTCAGAGCGAAGGCGCTCGCTGCATGTTGCCAGCGGTCGTGTTGTGTTATGATGACCCCAAGGTCAGAGTGGGCCCCACCCCCGGGCCCCACCCCCGGACTCCCAGCCACTGACCTGCTCTCCTTTCCAGAAACAGGCCTGCATGCTGATCCGGAACCTGGTGGCCCGCAGCGAAGCCTTCTCACAGCCCATCCTGGACCTGGGGGCTGAGGCCCTCATCTCGCGAGCCCGAGCCGCCCACCGCGACTGTGAGGATGTGGCCAAGGCTGCCCTGCGGGACCTGGGCTGCCACGTCGAGCTCCGGGAGCTGTGGACTGGCCAGAAGGGCGACCTGGCGCCGTGACCGCAGGCCCAGTGCGCGCTGCGACTCTGGCCGAGTCGTGTGACTCAGGAACGGCCTGGGGGCAGGCCAGCTCTCCGTGTCCTGCCACTCTGCCCCCAGCTTCCTCCCCTGTCCAGAAGAGGACTTTTCTGACCTGTGCCAGGTAGAGGCCAGGGAGTGGGAAGGGAGTCTTAACGAGGCACCCGCACGGCAGAAAGTGGCCCTCGGGTCCCNAAACCCACGCTCCCTGCATCTAAAGCATGGGGTCTTAACCACTGGACCACCAGGGACGTCCCATCCATGGCACCTCGTATGTAAAAGCGGTGTCCTGCCGTGAGCACATCCTTCCTGGCATGACTACCCCGGGCAACATCCTCTCTCTACACTGTGCCCCAGGCAGGCTGGCCACCCCCTCCCACCTCGCTGATGCCTACCCTCTACTTACCTGGACCGCACCCTGACATCTACAGGGCCGGGTCTTTCCAGGTGGGTCTCATTTCAGTGGTCGCTTCCTTGAAGAGACTTTTCTTGACCTCCTTCTGAAGAAACGGCCACCTGCCACCCTGTCCCCACCTGCACCCCAGTGTGAGTTCATGGAGGCAGAAGGGGTACTGGTCACCAGCCTCTGAAAACAGGTAGCATGCCCTAGCCAGACCGTGGAGGAGAATGGTTAGGAGGGAGCTGTTCGCAGTCATGTGGGCAGGGTTGGGAGACTGTGCTGCCCCAGCAGGACCTGCCTCCTCCCACGAGAGGCCATGCAAGGGACAGGGGTCACCTGACAGAGGCAGAGGCAGGAACCTGGGAGTGAACACTCTATCCTCCCACTCATCCTGCCTCTGCTCTCAGACCTCGCTTCCCATTGGCCAACCAGTCAGACGCCAGAGGGCAAGGAAGCCCAGGGATCCAACCTTCCAGGCCAGGAGCTGGCATCCAGGCACAGAGTAGGGACTAAACATTGGACAGGGACAGGAGGGGCACCTGGGCGTGTTCTGCACACTGGGGGCCTCTTCTGGGTCTACCAGCAAGGGTGGGAGGCGGCCAGGGTGAAGACCAGTGGGAGCCCCCAGGGAGGAGGCCACAGGTGGCACTCGCCTCTGAGCCCGCCAGGCAGAGCGTGTCCCTTGCCGCAGCACTGGCGTGCATCCTCACTGCTCCTCTGCCCCCGCTGGCTGGACAGGGCCGAGGTGCAGAGACCCCACACCCCACCTAGGCATGGCTGCTGGGCCCTGCCCAGGCAGGGAGGGGTGGGGTGGAGAGCCGGGCAGGTCCCAGAAGGCCTCCAGAGCAGGGTGGTCCCAGCTGAAGGGACACCAGCTGTGACTGCTGCAGGCCCGCGGGGTGGACAACTGTCTCTTGTTTCCTGACTTCCCCGCCCTCCCACAGGGGTTGATCTGAGCAACATTGTAAAGATGACCCCAAAAGTCTCTGCGGATGGACCCCAGGATCCCATACATGACATCCTGCAGGTAGGAGAGGGCAGCCCACGTGAGCCTCACGTGTGTGATCCTGCGTCACCTCATTACTCTGTCAGGAGCACCTTTTTCCGTGTTTCCAGATGGCAGGCACAGACTCAGAAGGTCCAAGCCAGCCTAGCAAGCACAGGCAGGCCTGAGTGTGCAGCTAGGGTTTCCTGAGTCAATGTCTGAGGGCCTCATGGGGGCCCCCATGCTCTGCCAACACCCACCCACGTGTGACATGGTGGGATTCGCGCTGACGGAGTAGCAGGGAATGGATAGCCCTCTAGGCCTAAGGGGTGGACAGTGTTCATGTTTGTTCTGGTGTTGGGAGCCTTGGGGTGGAGGGCCCCCTGGAGGAACCTCTCTCGGGCCTCCCAGGCTCTGAATTTGCTCAGAAAAATGGGCAAGAATCCCAGGAAAAGAGAGTGCCGTCACAGGCTTTCACTTATTGAGCATCCACTGTTTACTGCCCCATTCAGCCCCTCCTCACCACACTTAAACTGGCCTGTGAGAGGTAAGTACATCATCCCTGGCCTTCTGACGGGTGAACAGAGAGACCCAGAGCCTGCCCTCACTCTACCATGACCCAAACAAGGAAATTACGGCTCACAGAGGTTCAGTCTTTTCCTTAAGGTCATCCATCAAACTGGTAAGCTGTTGGTGAAACAGCAGAAAGTTCTAGTGTTTATTGAGAACCATCTGTGAATTCAGTTCTATACCAGGCACTTTGCTCTGTGTCATCTCAGTTATTAGCCCAAAGATACCTGCAAGGGTGGGGTTATCAGTCCCATTTAACAGATGGGAAAATTGAGATCCAAAGAGGAAAAAGTGACTCACCTAGCTGCAAAAGAAAGTAGTAATAAAAAGAGAAGCTGGAGGAGGCAGCCCTGGATGTGAACCTAAGGGAAATTATACAGTATTCGTCCTTTTGTGACTGGTTCATTTCACCCAGCTTGATGTCCTCAAGGTACATCTGTGTTGTACTACTTGTCAGAATTGCTTTCCTTTTTGTGGCTGAATAATATTCCATTTATGGAAACACCACATTGGTTTATTCACTCACTGATGGGCATTTGGGTTTCTTCTGCCTTTTGGCTGTTGTAAATAATGCTGCTGTGAACATGGGTGTGCCAACATATTTTTGAGCTTCTGTTTTCAGTTCTTTGGGGTGTGTATCTAGAATTGCTGGATCGCTTGGTTTAATTTTTTGAGGAACCACTGAACTTGGTTTCCACAGCAGCTGCACCATTTTATATTCCCACCAACAGTACCCAGGGTTCCAGTTTTTGCCACGTCCTTGCTAACTCTTGTTATTTTCTGTTTCTTTGTTGTAACAATAGCCACCTTCATGGGTGTGATGGTGTCTCACTGTGGTTCTGATTTGCATTTCCCCAGTGATTAGTGGGCGGAGAAGGCAATGGCACCCCACTCCAGTACTCTTGCCTGGAAAATCCCATGGACGGAGGAGCCTGGAAGGCTGCAGTCCATGGGGTCGCTGAGGGTCGGACATGTCTGAGCAACTTCACTTTCACTTGTCACTTTCATGCATTGGAGAAGGAAATGGCAACCCACTCCAGTGTTCTTGCCTGGAGAATCCCAGGGACGGGGGAGCCTGGTGGACTGCCGTCTCTGGGGTCGCACAAAGTCAGACATGACTGAAGTGACTTAGCAGCAGCAGTGATTAGTGGGAGAAGGAAATGGCAACCCACTCTAGTATTCTTGCCTAGAAAATTTCATGGACAGAGGAGCCTGGTGGGCTGCTGTCCATAGGGTTGCACAAAGTCAGGCACTACTGAAGCGACTTAGCATGCATGCATGCATTGGAGAAGGAAATGGCAACCCACTCCAGTAGTCTTGCCTAAAGAATCCCAGGGACAGAGGAGCCTGGTGGGCTGCCGTCTATGGGGTCGCACAGAGTCAGACACGATTGAAGTGAGTTAGCAGTAGCAGCAGCAGTGATTAGTGATGCTGAGCACTTTTCATGTGCTTAGTGGCCATTTGTATGTGTATCTTTGAAGAAATGTTTATTCAAGTCACACATTCTGGTTCTAACTAGTTTCTTACTATTCAGTTTCATAAGTGAGTTAGCAGTAGCAGCAGCAGTGATTAGTGATGCTGAGCACTTTTCATGTGCTTAGTGGCCATTTGTATGTGTATCTTTGAAGAAATGTTTATTCAAGTCACACATTCTGGTTCTAACTAGTTTCTTACTATTCAGTTTCATCATAACATATGCTTAGTTAAGTCCACAAATTTGAGCTCAGCAAGGACTGGCTGACAGGCATTGTTGACTATCATGGCAGGGCTGATGGTATCTATAGACCCAGTCTCCTTAGGGCTGGATGCAAAGAATGCCATAAGCTCCGAGTGCGCGGGTTCATCGTGGGCTCAAGCTGAGGCAGGTCCACAGTCAGGGCACTGAGTGCCCACTAGACTTGTCTGTCCCATTCAGATTGTTGTCTCTCATTATGATTTTTTTCCCCCGAGGGCTTTGAGTTGCGCATAGTAAACCAGCCATGTGTACCGTCTGGTTGCATTGGGCAGTTGCTCAGTTAATACTGGTGGAGTGAAAGAGAGAGAGAAGCAGGAGGCATATGATACGGGCAGAACCGGTGGAGTTGGCTTTCACCTTCCTTAGGGAGCTGGCCATTGGTGGGTGTGTCAGCTAGTTATGGCTGCCTAAGAAACAGCCCCAAACAATAGCCATTTTATTGTTTCTGGTGATTTTGCTGGGTTGACTAGCCTCAGCTGGATGGTCCTGCTGGATGGTCTCACATGGGGACTTCCTGCACTGGTACCCAGGGCTAGAATGTTTCGTGTCTGTACTTCTGTGTGTGTGGCTCCTTGTCAGGGACACTGAGATAGCAAGGCCTCTGTCTCTCTCTCTCTGTGGCTTCTCAAGCCCAGTCAGTGCTCCTAAAAGCACAGGTGTGGAAGCGGCCCCAGCTGGAACTGGCCCCACAGGACTTCCACCAAGACCCAGATCCCAGGCAGAAGGATCCCACCAGGGCCCAGCACGGTCACTGTGACCTTCTTTGGACTGAGCTGCCTCTGACGTTTCTCCCCTGTCCCCTAGGCCCTGGATGACCTGCAGGAGTCTGTGGCCCGCTCGCACCCACAGGAGGTGTCCGCACGCCTTGCTCGCTTTTGTGAGCAGTGCAAGCAGCAGAAGGCCTGCCGCTTTCTGGCAGCCGAGAAGGGGGCCTACTCCATCCTCCTGGAGGCCTGGAAGTTGGCCGCAGCGGGCGACCAGGGCCTCCTCCTCCAGGCCCTCAGTGCCCTGTCTGCCCTGACGGATGGCCAGCCCGACCTCCTGGATACCCAGGGCCTGCAGCTGCTCGTGGCCACGCTGGCCCACCATGCTGACTCGGCCCGCGTGACCTGCTCCGGGATCCGCTGTGTGCGCCACGCCTGCCTGAAGCACGAGCGGAACCGGCAGAGCCTGGTGAAGGCCGGCGTGCTGCCCCTGCTGACTGGCGCCATTGCCCGGCACAGCCACTGTGCCGACGTGGTCCGCGAGGCCTGCGGGGCCCTGCGCATCATGACCTTTGACGACGACATCCGTGTGCCCTTCGGCCATGCCCACGACCACGCCAAGATGATCGTGCAGGAGAGTGGAGGCTTAAAGGTGCTCATTGAGGCCGCCAAAGGTAGGAGCAGACGTGGCGAGAGTGAAGAGTCGGGGTTTCGGACAGCTTCAAGCATGGGTGGCTCCAGGCACCAGCCGTATCTATCGTTCGATCCCACCTATGTCACAGCCCTAGCAAGACGCTGTCCTTACCCCTGGTTTTTCCAGGAGAGTTCCAAGCCAGCGATCACTGGCCTGGACCACGTCCCGTGCNGAGAGTGAAGAGTCGGGGTTTCGGACAGCTTCAAGCATGGGTGGCTCCAGGCACCAGCCGTATCTATCGTTCGATCCCACCTATGTGACAGCCCTAGCAAGACGCTGTCCTTACCCCTGGTTTTTCCAGGAGAGTTCCAAGCCAGCGATCACTGGCCTGGACCACGTCCCGTGCTCATCTCTAGAACCATTCAGGGAAGCGCTTGACTCTGTCCAACAGCAGACAGAGAGTGGGATGGGAGGGCCCCTCAAAGGGAAAGGGAGGGTGCTGTTCCGCAAAGGTGGGGCTGTGTTGCTGGCACTCGCCGGGGCTGCTCCCCTGGGTTCATACTTGGTCACCGGTTCTTGGGGATGTCCGTGTGCCTGACTCCGAGGTGACCCCGATGAGCCAGCCACAGGAGGCCACAGCACGGACACTTGGGCACCAGAACTCCTGCCCCCCCGGCACTGCACCCCCTGGAAAAGGCCGGACTGGGGTCTTGTGCACAGAAGGTGCTAGGAGAGTGAGTTTCCCTTTGCGGCCTGCCTTGCGGCTCTGACCCTGTTGCCAGGCCAGTGTATGCGATTCTGGCTCTGCGGGGCAGCGGGGCCTGCCCCAGTCTCCCCTCTGCACCTCCAGAGAGGGGGGAAGACAGCCTGACTGGCTGCAGCGTCGAGCTGCTTTTCCGAGGGGTGGGTTACATCCTCCTTGTTTATTTACAGGGGTTCATATCAGTGAGTGGAGAAGGAAATGACACCCCTCTCCAGTATTCTTGCCTGGAGAATCCCGCAGACAAAGGAGCCTGGTGGGCTCCAGTCCACGGAGTCGCAAAGAGCTGGACGCGACTGAGCGACTTACACACACGCAACAGCGAGAGTGCTCCAGACAGACAGGACCAGTAGGGGGCGTGTGTGTGTGTTTCGGCGTACATGAATACATGTATACACAGGAAAATTTATGGCAAGAAGTTGGCTCGTGTGGTTGTGGTGCTTTCAGACTTATGAAGCAGGCTGAGGCTTGGGCAGGAGCCAGCACTATAGTCTACTAGCAAGCTTCTTCCTCTTCAGGGAGACCTCAGTTTCCCTCTTAAGGCCCTCGGCTGACTGGACGAGGCCCACCCAGACCATCGAGGGTCACCTGCTATGTTTACAAGTCAGCTGGCCATGGATGTCACCACACCTCCAGAGTGTCTCCACAGCATACCCAGGTTACAGTTGGTGGAGCCGCTGGGGGCTGTGGCCTGGCCAGGGGCCCGTATACACTGGCCATCGCTGAGCCCTGTGTCATGGCTCTTTGCGCCCACCCTCCGCCAGCAGCTCCCTGACCCTCCTGCCCACCATCATCCTCAGTCAGGCCCATCCTCCCTGGTGCTTCTGAACTTTGTCTGCAGCATCTGTGTTTAATTTTTGCCTGGGTCAACTCCATCCACATGTCCTTCTGCAGCTTCTAGGTGTCCTGTTGCACTTAGAAAGGTCATTCCCAACCCAAGATCATAAAAATAGTCTCGGATGGTTTATTATAGCACTGTTACAGTTTTTCTTTTTTTAGTCGAGATCATCAGTTGTTCCGGAATTTATCTGGGGCAAAGCGAAGAGGAAAGCATATGCCCGTGTCTTCCCCAACAGCCAGCAGGGGGCACCGCAGGCCTGGGCAGCCCCCAGTGGTCCTTCCTCTCCCCCCGCCTCATCCGTCCACCCCAACAGGCAGGCACCCAGCCAGGCAGAGGGGCCAGGCTGCCCTGGTGGAGCGAGATTCGGGATCCCTAGCAGGAGTGCCGGCTCAGAGCCAGGGCTGGTTCTCCACTCCTCACCCCGGGTTCCCCCTCCCCCCTCTGCAGCGTTCCCCGACAATCCCAGCGTCCTGAGCGAGCTCTGCAGCACCCTGTCCCGCCTGGCTGTCCGCAACGAGTTCTGCCAGGAGGTCGTCGACCTCGGGGGCCTCAGCGTCCTGGCAGCCCTGCTGGCTGACTGCAGTGACCACCAGGTGGGCGTCCACGGCTGTCTCGGGGTGAGGTCCCTTTGCCTGAGTTTCCCTTGTTTACTCTTGGCTGCTCTGTGTCTTCACTGCTGTGCTCAGGCTTTCTCTAGTTGCAGCGGTGAGCAGGGGTTACTCTAGCTGCAGCGCGTGGGCTTCTCATTGTGGTGGCTCCCCTGTTGCAGAGCACAGGCTCCAGGGCGCTCGGCCCAGTAGCCGTGGTACGCGGCTTTAGTTGCTCCTCAGCCCGTGAAATCTTCCCAGGCCAGGGATCGCACCCGTGCCCCCTGCATTGGCAGGTGAATTCTTAACCACTGGACCACCAGGGAAGTCCCTCGCCTGAATTTCAGTCTGCTGGTTTTCTCAATATCTGGGGAAGGCTCTGGGTCTCTCAGTGAACTTGGCCCCTCTGGGCCCTGGTCAGCCAGACAGGCTTGCATCACAACATGCTGGCCTTGTCTGCAGAGCGCAGAATCAAAGCTCGGTTTTCGCTTGTCAAGACCTGTGAGAAGGAACTAAAGCTCAGGGGAGAAACAGACCACCCCCACTCTCTCTCACCATCCTTTGGCCCCTTTGTGTTTTCAGTCAGGAGTGAGAGAAGCAAGGGTGTGGTGCCTGGCTGGGGGCAGCTGAAGGGTGTGGCATTTGAGCGAGGCCACCTGTGCTCCGGGTGCTGACCTGAGCCACACACCCCTCTGTATGTATGGAGCAGGGTGATCAAAGTCATCCAAATGCCTGTCCTGGATGCAGGTGGCCAGAACCACACGGCCCACCTCCCCAAGCCTCCCCTGCCTTCTCTACACAGCGAGTGATAGATACGCTTGCTGTTCCATGCTGCCTGCACGCCCCGGGGTGGTCCCCTGTGTGTTTAGACAGCATACACTGAAAGAGCCCCACACCCCCCTGAAGACCCCCCTCCCACCATCCAGCAACCAAGCACCTGATGCCCGGGCACTGCTGGGGGTAACCTGCGCACTGCTGTCTCTCCAGGAGCTGGTGAAGCAGGTGCTGAGTGCTCTGAGGGCCATTGCAGGCAACGATGACGTGAAAGATGCCATCGTCCGCGCCGGCGGGACCGAGGCCATTGTGGCCGCCATGACCCGGCACCTGGCCAGTCCCCAGGTACCCACCCCAGGGCAGGGGGTACACAGGCGGGGCCACATGGCTGGAATGCCAGATCAGTACCTGTAGCCACGTGATGGCCTTTCCCATCTCTGGAAGCCAGGGCAGGCCTAGGGTGAGGCCAGCAAGACAGAGGCTGAAGGCGGGGTGAGTGAGGGCCAGGGTGGGGCGAGACTGTCACCGCTAAGAGCTTGGTTGATGCATGCGTGTATCGTTTCCATTTCTGCTGGTCGGTACACATGTAGGTGGACAGTGGTCTGTCCCAGTGGGGTCACAGAGCACTCACTGAAGGAGCTGGTAGAGGTGGGGTCCGCCTGCCTCCTCTCAGCCGTCCCCATGGCCCCCCTGCAGGTGTGCGAGCAGAGCTGTGCAGCCCTGTGTGTCTTGGCCCTGCGCAAGCCAGCAAACAGCCGCGTCATCGTAGAGGGCGGCGGCGCCCAGGCCGCGCTGCAGGCCATGAAGGCACACCCTCAGGAGGCTGGCGTCCAAGTAGGCATGGGCGACAGGCGGGGAGGACAGAAGCCTGGTGGGCAGGTGGGGCGAGGGGCCAGGCAGCAGGTCCTGGGGGTGGGCAGAACGGAGGGTGCAGGCCCTCTTTGGCCTGGCCCGTCACCGCCGTGACCCAAGCCTCCAGGGCCTCCTTCCTTCTCAGCCCCCAGTGTCCTGCACCTCCATCCCAGCCTCCAAAACGTGCTGAACTCTGTCCGCTGTTGTCCTCTCTCCTGTTCCCGTTGCTCTTCTTGCCTTTGATCTTGTCTTATCCTAACAGTCTCTTTAGAGGGATATGGCGGTGGGGGGAGTTGGGTGGACCCACAGGTGGGGCTCTGCTAGGATTCATGGAAGCTTCCCGGCCCCACCTTAGGCTGCTGCTTCGGAGGTCAGTCAGGCTGAAGCATAGACAGGGTCATGCACCCTTGTCAGAAACCCACCCTCCTCCCGCTTCCGCCTTTCGTACCATCCTGACTCAGGGGCCTCCTGGTTGGTCTGGAGACGCACCAGGCTCAGTCCCACGGGGGGCCTTGGCTCCGTCCTCTAGGACACTGTGCCCGCGGCTGGCCCATCACCTTGCCCACTCCTGACCACCCTGGCCAGGCGGGCCCCCATTTCACGCGCTTCTCCCCCGCTCTCCCATGTTGGGGCACTTCTCAGCGCTGCTGCCCGGCAGAGGCAGCGGGCCTGGATGCTAACTGAACGAGCCCACAGTATGCTGACTGAGGGGCCCTGGGCACAGCCCTGCGCGTCCCTCTGTTTCCCTGCCCTCCTCCCCCGGCCAGGCTCTTGCCAGCACCCAAGGACATTGCTCAGAGACTTTGAGTCCCACGCCTGGGGAGTCAGCCCCACCTGCCGAACACTCGGCCGCCCTGAGCTTCAGTCTCCTCACCTGGGAGCTGGGGAGATCAGCCCAGCCGGGGTGCCGAGAGGCTGCAGTGGAGGCGTGGGCCTTGCTTGATGAGTCAGAGCGAAGGCGCTCGCTGCATGCTGCCAGCGGTCGTGTTGTGTTATGATGACCCCAAGGTCAGAGTGGGCCCCACCCCCGGACTCCCAGCCACTGACCTGCTCTCCTTTCCAGAAACAGGCCTGCATGCTGATCCGGAACCTGGTGGCCCGCAGCGAAGCCTTCTCACAGCCCATCCTGGACCTGGGGGCTGAGGCCCTCATCTCGCGAGCCCGAGCCGCCCACCGCGACTGTGAGGATGTGGCCAAGGCCGCCCTGCGGGACCTGGGCTGCCACGTCGAGCTCCGGGAGCTGTGGACTGGCCAGAAGGGCGACCTGGCGCCGTGACCGCAGGCCCAGTGCGCGCTGCGACTCTGGGCGAGTCGTGTGACTCAGGAACGGCCTGGGGGCAGGCCAGCTCTCCGTGTCCTGCCACTCTGCCCCCAGCTTCCTCCCCTGTCCAGAAGAGGACTTTTCTGACCTGTGCCAGGTAGAGGCCAGGGAGTGGGAAGGGAGTCTTAACGAGGCACCCGCACGGCAGAAAGTGGCCCTCGGGTCCCAGCCCCTCTGCGTGCTCTTCCACTTGGTCGCCGGCTGAGAGCATCGGCTTCATCCGCCCTGTGTCGCCCCACCCCCACCCCACTGCCCTTTGCTAGAAGTGCCCGCTCAGCGTTGCTTCCGGCTGGAGGTCCGTCTGAAATCTGGAAACCATCCTGGCCGATCTCAAAGCAGGGCAGGGATCCCGCTTCCGTTCCTGCAGGTCCATTCTCATTGCTGCTACTGCTTCTCTCGCCTATACATTGGACCCTGGGGCCTTGCCGTGCTGACCAGAGCACAGGAACCAAGGCTCGTTGGCCTCCAGGTGTCCCAGGCCAGCCAGTGGAGCCTGGTAATAAAAGACTGTTGGTTGAACAGTGGAGGGGTCTCTTCCATAGCACCACCGGGCGGGGGTGGGGGCTGCAGCCAGTGGCCTCAAAGGACAGGGGAGAGGGGTGCGCGTTTGGGGAGGTCATGGGTTCACTGAGGAAAGCAAAGGGTTTTGAGAACAGCCTGGGATATATGATTTGCTGTCACTCTCAGAGGGGCGGGTGTCTGGGGTCATCATCAGACTCGGGATCTGCGGGTGCCAACGTCACTGTGCCTGGATATGCACTGCCCTGGGGGCTGTGGAGCACTCTGTCTGGCCCCTGCTCTGCTCTGTGGCTTTGAGCTAGTGACACAACCTTTCTGAGCCTTGACCTCCTCCTCCAAAAATGGGGAGACGGGAGGGGGCTAGAGCCCCCTCCAGAGGGTGGTGGTGCAGAGCTGGGTGCATGGGAGACACCCAGTCATCTCACTTCAGCGCCAGGAGAATCACCCTGCGCTCTCCCCAACCTGACTGTCTCAAGGTTCTCGGTAGCTGACTGGCTGGGGCAGCCGGCTTTCCCTCTCTGAGCACCCGTTTGCCCATCCGTAAGGTGGGCATCACTGTTGCTGCCCCCATTGCCCACCCTCTGCGAGTGTCTTGGAGGTGTCGCCCAGCAGCGGTGCCTGGCAGACCCCGCTCTCCTCTCTATTCATCCTCGGGCTCATGGTGTGGTCACCTGGCAGCTCCGGGCATCCCCCGTGTTCCAGTCAGGTCGGGGCCACCCCAGGCCCCCTGGTGGCCTCCTGGCGTCATGCCCGACAACCCGAGCCCACAGGGCAGGAGCCCCTTTCACCCGTCTGAGTCCCCACCACCCTGCTTGTCGTTCGCCTCCTCTAGGCTGAGAAAGGTCTGAATTCAGTCTTCGAAGTCAGCGCAAGCCCCTTCCCAGGAGGCTCCTGGTCGCGGTGGAAATTGGCCCGCAGGGTGAGTTGCGGGAGGAGCGTCATCTGGGTCCCACCTCAACTCCGGATGGGGAGGGCCCTGCCAGCTCCTTGGGCTGATGAGAACCTCTGCCCCAGCCTGCCTAGGTCTCTTCGCTCAGTGGGGACCTTGGATCAGTCTTGTTTCCTTGGAGGCCCCGTGAGCCTCCTGTTCCTCCGTCTGTCTCATGGGTGGTGGGTACTGCTAGTCCATTTCGGGGAAGCCTGAGGTGCCAGCCCTGTAACTCCTGCCTCAGCTCTGCTCTGAGTCTTCCTGTACTCCCCATTGCCCTCCACATGAAACCAAACTGTCCTCTAGGCCCTACCTGCCTCCCATCTGCATCTTCCCCATGTTCCCCTTTAATCACATTTCCGGTCACTCCAGCCTCCCCACCTCGGGGCCTTTGCACATGTCATGCCTTGCATGGAGCGTCCTTCCCCAGCCCTCCCCATGGCTGGCTCCTTCCTGGCAGCCAGGTCCAGCTCACACGTTGCCTTCTCAGAGAAATGCCCTATTGCCCCCTTGCCCTGGTGCCGCGTGACCACGGGCTGTGTCCCTGACCTCTGCCCCCATCTGAGGTCACCTCACTTGTGTGCTTTTCTCCTTTGACTCCCCCGCCTCTGCCCACTGCCCATGAGCAGGCTCCTGTCTCCCTGCTCTGCGCTAGCTTCCCATCAGTATTTTCAGATGTACACCCGAGTAAATGAACAGATACCCAGGGTGCTTGTAGGGTAGGCCTCTGCCCTGGCCGCCCTAGTTCCCTCCCCTAGAATCCCGTCCAGCTTTCCCACAGCTGCAGCCTTCTTCTAGAAGAGTGGCTCCTGCCTATCAGTCCTCCCCACCTTGCCTGAGCGTGCCTTCAGTGGGTGTGGGTCAGGGCCTGTTTGGACATCCCCAGGCGGCTGGAACCCCACCTCCAACTGAAGAGCCCGCATTTCACTGAGATCCACCAGGCCCACATTCCAGTCTCTCCTCTGCCCCCTCAGGTGGCCCTCCGCCTCCTCATCTGGAAATGGGCTTAAGTATGTCCCTGCGCAGGGCCACAGCCCTCAGCATGGTCTGGCTCGGGGTATCTGGCACACAGCACTCTTCTATCCTGTCCTTGACGACAGAAATGTGTGCTGAGGGGGAAACTGCTTCAAGGGAGGGGCCGGCACATTCGGTTCTACTGCCGTGTGCTTTTAGAGGAGGGGGCCTGGCCTCTCTGAGCCTCTGGGACACTGACTGAGGCTGCCTTGAAACCGGTCAGTCCTGACTGTCATCTCTGGCGTCCAAGATGTCAAGGATGTGTCCCTCCCGCCAGGGAAGGGCCCGGGGTCCTGGGAAAGGAACAACGTTGCTCTCACTGTAAACACCTTTGACAGGCAGGCCTGGGAGCCCCATTTTCCAGATGAGAAGCAGACTTGCCAGCTTTCGAGGGGCCAAGATGGGATGGGAACCCGGCTCAGCCTGCCTCCATGCCCCTCCTCTGCTGCCAGTGTTGCTAACCTGACCTTGGGCAAATGGCTGTCTAGCCTTGGTTGATTAAGCTCTCGTCACCATGCCCAGGCCTGGCTCATGGCTGTCATGTCAGATGATTCCTGGGATTCCCGAGACAGAGGGAACTGGAGATGCAGAGAGTCAGTGTCCTGCCCAGGGGAAGCCAAGAAGACGGGCGAGCTGGATCCCCTGGGCACCCTGGCCAGGTACAGCCAAGGTGCCTGTGGTGGGGGATATCTATTGCTGATGCTGAGAGGCACTGTCTGCCATTGTTGAGAGGTGGGCCAGTGCCAGCTTGCTGATGGGCAAACAGAAGCCAGAGCCCAGCGAGCACCTCCAGGGCCACTGCCCGACCCTTGCCCCAGTTGGCACGGTCCCTGGGGGTGCTGTTGTGGGACTTTCCAGGAGCTCGCTGCCTCCCTCACAGGACCTAGCAGGTGGGCGCTGCAGCTGGGAACTTCTCCAGTACAAATACCTCCCTCTTTGCATGGTAAACCATCCCCGTAGTCAGTCTACATTCCATCAGGTGCTGTTTACAGAGAGGGAAACAGACCCTGAAAAGAACGGTTTATCCAGCCAACATTCAGCAAACACTTGCTGTGGCCAACATGTGGTTTGCCTCCATTCATCTTATTAATATTTCCATCAACCCTAGGAGCTAATTGAAACTGAGGCAAGGGAATTTGAGGCACTTGTGGAAAGGTCCTATGGCTAGCAAGTCAAGAAAAGCAGGGGTTCAAACCCAGCCCCGGGCCCTCCCAGCAAGAAACATTTGTTGCACAAAGCTCAGTTTTCCCATCTGCAAAATGGGCATCATCACCCGCATCTGGAAGTCAGGTCATGAGATGGTGTTTGAGAAGTGTCTGGCTCAGGAAAGACCCAGCACCCAGCAGGTGTTCAGCACACAGCTTCCTCCTCTTCTCCAGAGAGCAAAATCGAGTCTAGGGCCTGGAAGTTGCAGGGGAAGCAAACCACAATTGGGAGATGCCTGAGAAGAGGCTCAGGTGGGAATATGCTGGGAATATCAGGAGTCAGATAGCAGGCCCAGGCTAGTGGCTCCCACTTGTGAGCCCCGCACTGTTTCTTTATAGAGGCCCTTTGAGAAGTTATAGATTATGTACTTGGCAGGGGGTTTGCACAGCCCTGAAATGTGAGCCATTTTCACAGCCTAGCTCAACCTTGTTCTCTCCCAGGCTTCCCTGGCTCTGAACTTGATCTCCACCAACCCCAGCCCACACCTAGAGGAAATAAGAGCCAGTATCTGAAACATTTGGAAACCTCTCTGCCCTGGCACTTGGTGAGTCAGAGAACAGGGTGGCCTCAGGAGAGGTGCCAATGACACAGCCTAGCACTGGACAGCAGCTGCTTTCCTATCTGCAAAGAATCCCATGACCCTGCACCTCACAGAAAAGCTGGGGCTTGCAGGCCAGATGTAACCTGCAGAGGTGGGAAAGGCTTTCACTTGAAGGTCAAGGGGAGGGCTGGAATATAAGTTCTCCCAGAGGAGCAGTCCCAGAGAGGAAAGGTCAACGTGTAGCAATCGTCCCATGAGGAATCTGAGGGTCTTACTCAAGGTTGTGTCGTCAACCAGTAGCTGGTCATTCAGGCCCCCAGTGGCTGAGCTCTCACACTGCCTTGCGAGCATTTCAGTCGTGTAGGACTCTGCAACCTTATGGACTATAGCCCGCCAGGCTCNGTCCCATGAGGAATCTGAGGGTCTTACTCAAGGTTGTGTCGTCAACCAGTAGCTGGTCATTCAGGCCCCCAGTGGCTGAGCTCTCACACTGCCTTGCGAGCATTTCAGTCGTGTAGGACTCTGCAACCTTATGGACTATAGCCCGCCAGGCTCCTCTGCCTATGGGATTATCCAGGTAAGAATACTGGAGTGGATTCCCATGCCTTCCTCCAGGGGATCTTCCTGACCCAGGGATAGAACCCACATCTCTTATATCTCCTGCATTGGCAGGCAGGTTCTTTACCACCCCTTTCCAAAAAGTAGGCTACTTGGAGCCTGCTGAAGTGCTGTGTGACCAGGGGCAAGAAGTTTGACCTCTCTGTGCTCTGGTTTCTGTACAGTGGAACCAATGGTCGCTTTGACCTCACGGGCTTGTGGTTAGGATTCGGTTTATTCACCAAAGGCTTAGCAGGGAGGTGGCCCGGATGTCATTTGATCCTTGGAAGAGAAAGTTTAAACTCGGAGAAATCAAACATTTTCAGAAAATCATAAAGTGCGTGAGTAGGATTCCGCCCATTTCCACGTCTTCGCACTACCCTGCGCTGCAGCTGAGTGACCTCCACTGNCCCCCCCCCCGGTCTGTACCCACCTGTACATGCGCCTGTGTTTGTGCCCACTCTATAATCCAGATTTTCCAACCTGGATTCACCCAAGCCTTGCTATCTCAGGATCACGGCACCTTCCACCACCACCCCTGAGAAAAAGCCCACCCAGATGTTATCTTTTCATTTATGATGGTCTGTTAAGTGATTTCCTGGCTTAGCATAATCCTATCAGCCAGACAAACTGGAATTATCTCCATTTTACCAGCAAGGAACCTAAAGCGGTTTGAACCGGAGTGGCATTGCCCACCTCTTCCCAAGCACTGAGCATTGCTGCTGACCTTTCTCTGTGGACCTCCCCCACTTTTGCCCATCTGTTGTGTTCATTTCTGAGGGATTGGTAGGGAGGGGACCCCCACCCTCCCTGCAGCTGTTCCTCAGGAGTCATGACTTTGGCTGGGTCCGGAAAGGCTGAGCTGGAAGGGGCGGCCCCTGGTTGCTTTCTGAGCACGTGTCTCAGAGTCCAGGAGCTGCGGGGGGCGGGGGCACTGTTGCAGCTGGGCTTTAACACCTAGGGTGCCTCCGGCCCAGCTCACAGTGTCGCCTGGTGGTGGGGGTTGCCAGACTTTGGGACTCTGGCTCCAGCTCTTACAGACTGCGTCTCCTTGCTGACCCCGAGAGAGCTCCTTGGGCCCTTGATGCTGATAAACCAAGAGAGTAAGGAAACACTCTTCAGAGTGAGAAGGCTAATGTTTCAGCTGCTTAGAGATAAACTGCAAAACTGTAGCCTGGCTTGGTGCTGGGGATAAAGATTTTTCTGGAACTTCTTAAGTTCCCTGGAGTGTGATTTGCAAGTGTGCAGTGTGGAAGGAGGCTGGTGGCTTTATTGTTAAAAAAACAATAATGTGCCATTTCCTGTAAGGCTTGCACAGTACTTCTTAACACCTACCCACCCCTCACCCCCGTGTCTCCCTGGAAAGATGGTGCTGGAATGTTCTGAAGGGTCTTGTTCTAAAACCAGTGGGATTTTCTGTCCAAATTCAAACAGAGTCATTTAAAATGTGTGTGTGTTTGTGTATGTGTATCTGTAGATGTTGTATGTATTTGGTTATACACATGGACACATTTTATATGTATGTACATGCATGTATTATATGTATAGATACATATGCAAAGATATAAATAAACTGATAAGGTAATTGATATACATGGAAAAAATAAATAAAGTCAAGCAGTACGAAAGGAAGCAAGAATAAAAACCAGGCAGGTCTCCCCATTCCTGTACTCTATCCCCTTCTGGAGGGCATCATTGTTAATAGTTTCTCCTGTATAACAATGTTCCCTTCTAGAGGCGGTCTAAGGGCCCCTTTTAAACCACTGGTAAATTTGTATCAAATTGTATCAAAAGGGTGGGTGACTTTGTAACCGGTTCCTTACTGATGGCTGTTTAAGTTGTCTCTCATATGTTGCTTTTTTATAAAATATTTATTTGTTATTTATTTTTGCACCCACTCTTGGTTGCATCTGTGTGCTATGTTAGGTGCGGCATGTGGGATCTATTTCCCTGACCAGAGATTGAACCCAGGCCCCCTGCATTGGGAGCAGGGAATCTTAGTCACTGAACCACCAAGGAAGTCCCTCATATTTTGCTTTTACAAACCAAACTGCAGTGAATAGATTGAGTCTTGCGTGAGCAAATAGGTAGTAAAAGTGTGTGGGACTCCAGCCAAACACAGACACTTCAAACCCTCTCTGTCTTCCTGGAGTTTAACATCCAATTGCCGCAATCTCCTAAGATTTTCCAGGCCACAGGACACAGGACATGTACATCTAAATGGTTAATGCTCCTCCGTGGAGGCCGTGTGGTCATCAGTATTCTCAGCTGTGGAGTTGGAATGCCCATTTCCCCTGGCAGCCAGGGCGGTTACTGTCAAGCTCTGGTCTCTCCAATCTTTCTGTCCGTCCCTCTCTGAGGTATTCCTGCCCGTAGCGGGTGGTGATTAAACATTAGATTTGTTTCTCGTCGAGAGTCTAAAGTTCAGTCCAAAAAAATATTTGAGTCCCTCCTCTGCAGGGCTCTGAAGGAGACTGTGGTGGTTGGTGGTGGGAGAGGCGGTCCTTTCTAGAGAAAGATGCAGGCACTGCCTGGAGTCCCAGGATGGGAGGTCGTAAGTATTGACTGTTGCTTTCTTTTTTTTTTTAACACTTGGATCCAGCAAAAGAATGAAGGTGTCAGATGAGGCTGACACAAGTCACAGATGTTAAATTGATTTGGGAAGTTGTCTTGAGACTTTCTTGCGTTGTCAGTGATTTCTCACTATTGGTGCCAGGTGGAGGGCGTCATCAGACCAAGGGCAGGCCTTTTCACATTTGTCATCCCGTATTTTAGTCTTCTTTTTTGGCACTTAGACATTAGAGGAATATTGAGTTGATCGGAGCTGTTAGCTTGTTTGGGTTTTGCAAGCCAGCTCTTTTAAAAAATGCATTGTATTTTTTATTTTAAATGGGAACTACTTCTTAGTAATAATAGTACATAATGTGCACGTGAAAAGAAAGAAGGTAGAAAGAATAAGGAAACCAACACCCAGTTTAAAAAGTAGAATGTTGCCCCAGCGGCCCCTCCCTGGTCCCTGTGCTATTTTTAAAATATGCTTGTCAACGTTTGTTTTCTTCACTGAATACCTTTTGCTGCAGCTGAGAGCTTAGGTTACGGGGTCTCAGCAGTGATCAGGAGAAGCTAGGTTTTCTGTTGAAGCTTGGCCATCAGGGCAAGCTATGGGATACAAAGAGAAGCGCAGTGACCTCAGGGCTGTGGGCAGGTCGCTAGCCAAGGTACAGTATGCACTTGGGAGGCTCAGAGTCCTGCTGTATTAGTTTCCTGGAACTGCCACAACAGGTAACCCCAAACTGGACAGCATCAGCTGACGGGAGTTTATTCCATCACCATTGTGGAGTTCAGAAGTCCAAAATCAGGGGGTTGGCAGGTGCTGTGGACTGAATGTTTGTGTCTCTCTTAAAATTCAGATGTTGAAACTTAATCCCCCGTGTGATGGTATTAGGAGGTGGGCCTTAGGGAGACGATTCTGTTATAAGAGTGGAGCCCCCACGAGTGGGATTAATGGCCTTCTAAAAGAGGCCCTAGAGAACTCTTCTGCCCCGTCTGCTCTGTGAGGATGCAGAGAGGTGGACTTCTGTGAACCAGAAAGAGAATCTGAACAGACACCAAATCTGCTGGCACCCTGACCTTAAACTTCTCAGCCTCTAGAACTGCAAGAAATCCATTTCTGTTTACAAGCCACCCAGCCTGTGGTGTTTTATCACAGTAGCCAGAACTGACTAAGCCAGCAGGGTTGTATCCTACCTGGACCCTGAGGGAGACCCTTTCCTTGCCTCTGACGGCTGCCAGCAGTCCTTGAGTTCCTCAACTTGCAGCTCTAGCACCCTAATCTCCATCTCTGTTTTCTAAAGATTTATTTTTTAATTAAAAAATTAATATTTATTTATTTGGCTGTGCGGGGTCCTGCTTGCGGCACGCAGGATCTCCGGTCTTCGTGATGGCACGCAGAATCTTTAGTTGGGGCATGAGGGAATCTTCGTTTCGGCATGTGGGATCTAGTTCCCCAGCCGGAGATTGAACCTGGGCCCTGCGCATTGGGAGTGCAGAGTCTTAGCCCCTGGACCACCAGGGAAGTCCCTTTGCCTGTCTTCACGTGACCTTCTTCCCCGTATGTGTATCCTCCTTTAAGGACACCCATCGTTGGATTTAGGGTCCACCAAATCCAAGATGACTCATCTTGATATCCTTAGCTAATTACACCTGAAATACCGTATTCT
The DNA here is from genome assembly GCA_006410675.1 of Oreotragus oreotragus. Lineage (NCBI taxonomy): Eukaryota > Metazoa > Chordata > Mammalia > Artiodactyla > Bovidae > Oreotragus > Oreotragus oreotragus. The sequence goes on from SJYX01020368.1 coordinate 202,077, forward strand.
AAATGAGGTTACTTCCTGAGGTCCTGGGTAGATGTGAACTTCAGGAGACCTCATTTAACCCCTACAGCTGCAGAGCCAGCATTCTTGCCTGACATGATTGAAGGGGGTGCTCATCCAGCAGCCTCTGCTGTTTCGGACAAGACAGGACCAGCAGGGTCGGAACACCCTCCAGGTGGCCTGTGTGCACAGTCCCTGTGGCTCCCTCACTCACCTGCCTCCCTGCTGGAAGATGGGAGCACCTGCTCGGTGCTAGCAAGGACCCAGACACGTGAACGATGTCTTCATTTTGCTCTTTGCCACTCCTTGGCACATGCTTACCTACGGCATTTGGTCTGGATCATCCCAGTTTTACAAAAGGGTGACCAAGGCGTCAGAGGACCTTGGTCCAAAGAAACACAGGAAAAACGTGGGAAAGCTAAGGCACACCTAGGTTGTCCTGAATCCAGGTCCTGTCCTCCTTCAAACAAGTCACCCATAGCACTGTGCTTCCTGCCACTGTTAGAATCAGATATTTATACAGTGTCCTGGAATGCCACCACCAGCACAGCTTCCAGGAGTGGAACAGACCTGAAGCCTTACAGCACAGCTTTTCTGTAATCGGTAAATAGCTGTGTGCCAGGGTCAGGGACAGGTGTTGGGGAGGCAGAAACACCAGCTCGGAAGGGTATGGGCCATGGGTGTGGCTCAGACACACCCCCAAGGAACTGGGGCACTGTATTTGATGGGTCCTGTGCAGAGGCTGGGGGTGCTAATTCAGGGGCTCCCAGGGACCTGAAAGCCAGCAAGGAGTTAGCAAGGGGCCAGAGCGTTATGAGCAGAGGAAACAAGCAAGCCTGAATATGGCAGGACCCAAGAGAAGGCTGGGCCAGGGAACATGTGAGGGTCCTGAGAGGGGATTGGGTTGAAGGACCTGGTCCGTGATGAGAGACACAGGAGAGGGTCTTGCATTGAGCCCAGGCCACTGTGGACAGGCCAGATCAGCAGACCCTCTGACTACCTGTACCTCCCCGACTGTGAGATGAGGACCAGAATGAAGACCTGCCTCATGAATGGTTTCGAGACTTCCAAGATGGAAATGTGCCAGGACCGAGCTCCAAACGGGTGTCAGAGCCGTTGCTCTGCCTCCAAGTGGTATACCTTTGCCATGGTACGAGTTGAGAAAGTCAATATGTACATTTCATTAGGTATTAATTAGCCACACTGACCCACCACCTGCCCGGTCTACAGTGTCAACACAGCTAATCTCACCCTCGCCCTGTCTAAAGAGCTGATTCCTAGGTCACATTCAGTGACTCTGATTTATGTCTCGGGGCAAGAGCCCTGCACAAACATCACCAGAGATTCTGGGACAGGCGTTCCTGGGGGTTTAGTTGAAATGCTGCCCTCCCCTCCCCTACTTTGGGCAGGTCTTTGCAACCATGAAACGGGAGGGGATGGGGTGGAGTATATATATATGGCTTAAAGCCTTGCTGGTCACACCTTAGCCAGTGACTGGTCTAGCCTCCCATTAGTGATGAGGTGCCTAAGAGCCAGACTTTGAAGAACAGAGTTTGGGGCCTGTGAGCCCCATTTTTTTTGGCCCTGCCACACGGCATGTGGGATCCTAGTTTCCCAACCAGGGAATGAATCCTTGCCCCCTGGAGTGGAAGAATGGAGGCTTAGAGTCGTAACCCCTGGACCACCAGGGAAGTCCCCCAGGGCGCCTCTTTGATCGGTCAGAGCCAAATGTTGGCCAGCCCTGAATATCTGAGTCAGAGGTCGCCCTGCTGACTGTGAGCAGCCGTGATGGTAGCGTGGCCAGGGCCGAAGGCTTGGTGCAGAGCAGGAGCTTCCTAAACTGCCATCATTTAATGGGCAGTGGGACGCCACTCTCCAGATTTTAACACTTTGAGGAGATGAACCTGCATAGCCAGAGCTGAGGGCTGGATGCCACAGACTGATGCTCACTCAGCCCTCTGGGAGGCCCCAGCATGGAAGTGTGTGGGTACATGGTGAGGCATGGGAGCTGGGGAGGCCTGCTCAGTAGAACCGGGTGACCTTAGCCCTGGTCTGACTCCTCATTGGGGAGCACGATACCCCGGAGACCTGCTTGGGCAACCCCAGCCTCAGAAGATAGTGACAGAGGAGGAAAATGAGGCCAAGGAGGTTTAGTAACATGTCCAAGGTCACACGCTAGACTCCATCCTCCCACAGCACCAGTTCAGCATGGCAAGGAGCCTGGGCATGCTCCCACCCAGGGAACAAGGCAGACAGTGATAGAAGAGGTGCGTTCGTGCTGCTGGTGCATGATGCCTGAAGGGCAGGAAGACAGCGAAAACTCTGTCTTCACAGTGTCTTCAGGTCCACACCTCTGGCTTTCTGCTAGGCACTGCCACTAAGTGTGACCCAGGCCCTTACCTTCCAGGGTCCCCAGGCTAGTGGGAAAGGGGAGTGGAAAACAGCCCCTCCTGGCACAGCAGAGAACCACGGAGTGCTCAGTCCAGGGCAGAGCAGCTAAGCTTGGGAAGGTGAGACCAGGATATTTAGGATGGGCTTTGAAGTATGCAGAGGAGTTTGCCAGGCATAAGGAGTAGGATGGAGAACACGGCCAAAGCGAAATCAATTCACTCATCCAGTAAATAATTGAGTAAGTGCAACTGAGTAGCCCTCTGCTGAGCTCCGTGTGTCAGGAACACACGGCTTTGGGGTAAAGATGTTACACAAGTACAGCCTCTTAGCAGAGGAGCATGAAGACCATTAAGTGTCTCAGTTTGTTTTAGGTTACTTCATACACCATTGACCACAGGCGTTGGCAGCACTGTCTGCCAGGACCAAGGACAGTGATCGCCCATAGAACATTCTGGGTCTTTCAGGACATGGGGGTCTGACCTGTAGAGACAGCAGCACAGGGTTGCAGTGACTGGAGGTGATCTGCAGTACATGCACCGGAGAGCACGTGCAGCAGGGAGAAGGAGCAGGCAGCAGCCAGCTGGGCCAGAGTTAACAGGGAAAGGCCATTATGTAAGATGCCTCCTCTCACTTAGGCCCATTAACTGGAAAAGGAAACAGCCTTTATCAACAGGCAGATAGGATGTTAATAGGCTTCCCTTTACCGAGAAATTACGGGGTCTGTTCCATGGCTGCTGAGGACTCCATCTCCCGAGCAACTGCCCTCCCGTTTGTGTAAACACCTCGTCCTACGGAGGGTAGGGGGGGACCCAGCTGTGGGTGACCCTACCGCACACTGGCACACCTGGTGGCCCTGCTCAGGGAGCTGCCTGGGAGTGTGTGTGTGTCTGTCCGGGAGTGTGTGTAAGGACGGCCTCGGACGTGGAGCGGCTGCAGCGTGGCGCGCGTAGGATGGGCCGTCTGAGGCCCCGTGGCCCCAGGCTCGTGTTTCTTCTCTTTGTTTGCGCATTTAGTGGCCTCCTTCTGGCTGTGATGGCCGTAATGGCAGTGCACAAGCTGTCACTGCGGCAGGTGGGCTTTCTCTAGCTGCAGCATCAGGGGCTACTTTCCGGTTGTGGTGCACAGGCTTCTCACCCCCATGGCTTCTCTTGTGGGCTCAGTAGTTGCAGCTCAAGGGTTTGGTTGCCCCAGGGCATGTGCAATCTTCCCAGACCAGGGATCGAACCGGTGTCCCCTGCTTTGGCGGGCGTATTCTTAGCCACCGGGCCACCAGGGAAGTCTGCGGTTCATGTTTCTTAAATAGTGCTGTTCAGTAAGTTATATTGCTGCATGGCATCCCCTGCCCCCATCCCCACTTCACTTTAATTTTTGTTTAATGAATGGTATAGAAATAGCGGGTGAAGAGATAACCGCTTGGGTTTTTTGCTTTTTAAAAGGTATTTATTTGGCTGTGCTGGGTCTTAGTTGTGGCATGTGGGATCTTTATTTGTGGCATGTGGGATCTAGTTCCCTGACCAGAAGACTGAGACCCACCAGGGAAGTCCCAATGAACACTTGTTATTTGGAAAAAAAAAAACCCATCCCAAACTGGGTGACCTGAAAAGGGGCTTTGTGAGCTCCAGGGAGAAAAAGTCCAGGTGCTTCCTGCACCTTCCAGATTCTTTCGGCCTGCTGGGTCCCAGGACACCCCAAGTTTGCTGGTGTCTGCCTCCCCCTCCTGACTTTGGCTCTGTGTTGACTGCCCTTGGCCTAACTTCCCCTCCCTGGAGAAAAAGGACTTATCTAGCACAGGGGGCTCCCTCAAAAGTCTCAGCTTTGGGTCCAGCACCCTAAACCCAGGAGAGTGAGCTCTCATGACCTGAGCAGGGTCACCCAGGTCACCCTGGAGTCAAGGGGAGGGTCAGCATCCCCTTCTGCAAGGAGATAGAGGGTGGAGTAGGTGGCTACCAGGGTGCAGTCTCCAGGAGAGGTCTGGTCGTCCACGGCATGTATGGCCCACCTTGCAGGAGCTTAAGCATCTCCACACTGTCAGTTATTGTCAAAGTCATCTGAGGTGTATCCTCTGCAGGTCGGGAGGGGAGTGAGCAGTAGTGAGCAGTGCGTGTCAGCCCCGCGCCCCAGATGCCATCAGAGCACCCTGGGAGTTAGTAACATGACTCTCAAGCTCAGACTCAGGTGGCCTGGGAGGGTCCAAGAGGTTTCTGTTTTGTTTTATGGTTTTAAAGTTTTTTATTGCACTGTAATTTACACATAGTGAGTGTGTAAATAGCGTGAATAACCCATAAATGTACAGCTCAGGAATTATTACGTCCATTCACACATGAAACTTGATCAAGATACAGAGCATTTCAAGACCCCCAGCTGGCCTCTCCACACCCCTTTCTTGTCTTACCCGCCAGAGGTAACCCCATCTGATCCTAACATCATAGATGCATTTTGTCTATGCTTGAATTTCTTGTTTAATTGTGTTAAGATATATACAACAAAAAATGTGGCTTCCCAGGTGGCTCAGTGGTAATCCTCCCACCAATGCAGGAGATGCTGGTTCAATCTCTGGGTCAGAAAGATCCGCTGGAGGAGGAAATAGCAACCCACTGTAGTATTCTTACCTGGAAAATTCCATGAGCAGAGGAGCCTCGCAGGCTACAGTCCATGGGGTCTCAAAGAGTCAGACACAACTGCACTTTCATACACACACAACATAAAATATACCATCTTAACATTTTTTTTTTTAGTGTACAGTTCAGTAGCATTAAGGGTTTCCCTGGTGTCTCAGAGGTTAAAGTGTCTGCCTCCAATGCAGGAGACCCGGGTTCAATCCCTGGGTCGGGAAGATCCCCTGGAGAAAGAAATGGTAACCCACTCCAGTATTCTTGCCTGGAGAATCCCATGGACAGAGGAGCCTGGCAGGCTACAGTCCATGAGGTCGCAAAGAGTCGGACACGACTGAGCGACTTCACTTCACTTCAGNTGGTGTCTCAGAGGTTAAAGTGTCTGCCTCCAATGCAGGAGACCCGGGTTCAATCCCTGGGTCGGGAAGATCCCCTGGAGAAAGAAATGGTAACCCACTCCAGTATTCTTGCCTGGAGAATCCCATGGACAGAGGAGCCTGGCAGGCTACAGTCCATGAGGTCGCAAAGAGTCGGACACGACTGAGCGACTTGACTTCACTTCACTTCAGTAGCATTAAGTACATTCACACTGTTGTGCAACCGTAACCACCATCCATCTCTAGAACTTTCCCATCTTCCCAGACTGAAACTCTGTCCCTATTAGACACTAACCACCCTCCCCTGCCAACCCCTGTGTCCGTGCTGAGTCTCTTCGATTGTGTCCGACTCTTTGTGACCCTATGGGCTGTAACCCGCCAGGTTCCTCTGTCCACGGGATTCTCTAGGCAAGAATACTGGAGTGGGTTGCCATTCTCCACCCTCTCCATGGTGGCACTTCCCCAGAGCATGTACATGGCAACCACCCAGTTAATCCAAGTCAAAATAACCTAGTAGGGGAGGGGAGGATCACAAAAAAACTGTGGAAAATTCTGAAAGAGATGGGAATACCAGATCACCTTACCTGAGAAACCCGTATGCAGGTCAAGAAGCAACAGTCAGAACCGGACATCGGACAACGCCTATTTCCAAATTAGGAAAGGAGTACATCGAGGCTGTATATTGTCACCCTGCTTATTTAAGTTATATGTAGAGTACATTGTGCAAAATGCAGGGCTGGATGAAGCACAAGCTAGACTCAAGATTGCCTGGAGAAATATCAATAACCTTAGATATGCAGATGACACCACCCTTATAGCAGAAAGCAAAGAGGAACCAAAGAGCCCCTTGACGAAAGTGAAAGAGGAGAGTGAAAAAGCTGGCTTGAAACTCAACATGCAAAAAACTAAGATCATGGCATCTGGTCCGAACACTTCATGGAAAGTATAGGGAAACAGTGGAAACAGTGACAGACTATTTTGGAGAGGGCTCCAAAATCATTGTAGATGGTGACTGCAGCCATGAAATTAAAAGACACTTGCTCCTTGGAAGAAAGGCTATGACCAACCTAGACAGCATATTAAAAAGCAGAGATATTACTTTGCTGACAGAGGTCCATCTGGTCAAAGCTATGGTTTGACTACATATGGTTTGAGCTATGGTTTGATACAAAATCATGTATGGATGTGTGAGTTGGACCATAAAGAAAGCTGAGTGCCGAAGAATTGATGCTTTTGAGCTGTGGTGTTGGAGAAGACTCTTGAGAGTCCCTTGGACTCCAGGGAGATCAAACCAGTCAGTCCTAAAGGAAATGAATCTTAAACATTCATTGGAAGGACTGATGCTGAAGCTGAAGCGCCAATACTTTGGCCACCTGATGCAAAGAGCTGACTCATTGGAAAAGACCCTGATGCTGGGAAAGACTGAAGGCAGGAGGAGAAAGGGATGACAGAGGATGAGATGGTTGGATGGCATCACTGACTCGATGGACATGAGTTTGAGCAAGCTCCGGGAGTTGGTGATGGACCGGAAAGCCTGGTGTGCTGTGGTCTATGAGGTCACAAGAGTCAGACACGACTGAGCGACTGAACTGAAGGGAGAAGAGGGCTGGCGAGGAGAGGGAGGCCTGAAGTGTCACCAGGCTCCTACCACCCTGGATGGGCACCGGAAGCGCTTCTTGGATGGATCAGAGAAGGGCCTCCCAGGGCAGATGGAGTGGAGGGCTGCTTAGGGTGCTGTTTTAAATTTTGTTTATTTATTTTGGGCTACACCAAGTCTTCCTCGCTGTGTGTGGGCTTTCTCGGGTTGCGGTGGGTGGGGGCTCCTCTCGGGTGCAGTGTCTTCTCACCGGGGTGTCTTGGTGCGGAGCACAGGCTCTGGGCACGCATTCTTGTCTGCTCTGCAGCATGGGGGCTCTTCCTGGGCCAGGAACTGGACCTATGTCCCTTGCATTGGCAGGCAGATTCTTACCCACTGTGCCACCAGGGAGGGACCAGCTGGGTGTGTGTGTGTGTAAAGGACACATAACTTAAAATCCACCATTTTACCTTTTGCTTTTTGTTTTTTTGGCCGTTCTTCACAGCATACAGGCTCTTAGCTCCCTGACCAGGGGTTGAACCTGTGCCTCCTGCAGTGGAGTCTCAGAGTCCTGGCCGCTGGAGCGGTAGGGGTTTCCCCCATTCTACCCAGTTCAGTGGCGTGTAGAGCAGTCCCAGTGCTGTGCTACTGCCACCGCAAAAGAACCTCGCTATCACTTGCAGAGGAAGCCTGTTCCCTCTCCCCCGGCCTCTGGCAGCTGCCACTCTGCTTTCTGTGCCTGTGGGTCTGCGTGCTGTGGACACTGGGTATATATACGTGGAGTCTCGTAATACCTGGCCTTTGTGTCTGCCCTCTTGCTCTCGGCGTAAGGCTTTCAAGGTTCATCCATGTTGTAGCACATGTCAGTGCTTCGTTCTTTTTTTTCCCCAAGAGGAATTCCTTCCTTTTTATGGCTGAGTAACAATACTTTAGCGATTGCAACTAGTGCTGCTCTGAACACGGTGTGCAAGGATTGGCTTGAACATCTGTTTTCAGCTCTTCAGAGTGGGAGTAGAATCTTGGGGTCACATGGTAACTCTGTGTTCAAATAGTTGGGGAGCCTCCAGACCGATTTCCACAGCGACAGCCCTATTGCACATTCTGGAACATGAGGATTCCAGGTCCTTCGGGCAAGTTCGGGCAGACCTCAGCAGGATGAAGTCGGGGGAACATGGTTCTCTGTGTTCCGGCTATACGTGGAGTCTCGTAATACCTGGCCTTTGTGTCTGCCCTCTTGCTCTCGGCGTAAGGCTTTCAAGGTTCATCCATGTTGTAGCACATGTCAGTGCTTCGTTCTTTTTTTTCCCCAAGAGGAATTCCTTCCTTTTTATGGCTGAGTAACAATACTTTAGCGATTGCAACTAGTGCTGCTCTGAACACGGTGTGCAAGGATTGGCTTGAACATCTGTTTTCAGCTCTTCAGAGTGGGAGTAGAATCTTGGGGTCACATGGTAACTCTGTGTTCAAATAGTTGGGGAGCCTCCAGACCGATTTCCACAGCGACAGCCCTATTGCACATTCTGGAACATGAGGATTCCAGGTCCTTCGGGCAAGTTCGGGCAGACCTCAGCAGGATGAAGTCGGGGGAACATGGTTCTCTGTGTTCCGGCTTGCTCACCCCAGGCTGGGCCAAGCCCAGCTCACCGGTCAGAGAGCCCAGGCCCCCAGGCATTAGGGCACTGCCCAAGGGCGTGCACCGGGCGAGGGGCGGAACCAGCTTTGGATCCAGGCCTCTCCCTTCCCAGTTATGCTTCCCTGACAGGTGGCAGAGGGGAGGCCGAGCACCGACCCTGAAGGAGCCGCAGGAGTGACCCTTGCAGCCAGCCCGGAGGTCAGGGTGAGTGGCGAGGCAGAGGGTGGTGGGCAGCGGGGGAGAGGAGGCAGCACCCCAGAGAGGACTGACGCGAGGTGATTTCCAGTGCAAATCCACTGTGGTTTTTTTTCAATATTTATTTATTTGTCTGCATTGGGTCTTAGTTGCGGCCTGCGGGCTCAGCAGTTACAGCTCATGGGCTTAGTTGCCTCATGGCACGTGGACTCTTAGTCCCAGACGAGGCATCAAACCTGTGTGCCCTGCATTGAAAAGCTGATTCTTAACCACTAGACCAGAAGGGAAGTCCCCCACTGGGTCTGTTTTTTAATTAAACTTAGATCCATTGTATGTTTTGCCCTCATTTCCTCCCCAGTGCTGTAATGGGACCACGAGATGGTACCAGAAGCCTTGGCGCTCTCTTCTCAGTTGGGAAGCTCAGGGTCGGGGGTGGGCAAGAATCTGCCGAGGGTGGAGCCCCTGAAACCAGGGCACCTGCCCTGCTGGCCACCCTTCCCCCACACTGGCCCTCCCAGGCTGCCTCGTCCCGGAAAACAAGCCCACCACTCTGGGGTCTCAGAGAGGACGTGGGCGGGTTCCTGGGTCCCCTCCAGCCTCCCTCTGTCGGACCCTGTCCTGCCTGAGTGACCTCACGGGCAGCCTCTCTAGGCCTCCTTAGCCTGTTCCCGGCTTCCCCGCTGCCCGTACAGATCCACAGGCTCTCCTCTCTCTGGCTGGTTCATTCCTGCCCGGAGGCCTTTTGCACACCCTGTCTCACTGTTGGAATGCAGCTCCTGCCAACCCCTCTACCCCCAACTCCGTTTGTTCCAGCGTCAGCTCCAACATCCCCCTCAGGAGGCCAGCTTGGCCACCCAGTCTTGAGTCTGGGTCCCCATCTCCCTGTTCCCTTCCTTCCTAGGGTGTGCTGGTACAGCTCTCTGAACTGTCTTGCCTGCTTCTGAGTGAGGGCACATGCCAGTTTGCTGCCATGCCCCCAGGGCCCAGCAGGGCCTGGCCTGAGCAGACTCTAGGCACCTGCCATTAGGAGCAAGCCTAGCCTCCCTGAGGCAGCCTTTGGGCCGCAAGCAGTGCCAGCCGTTGTGGGTTCTGACCTGGAGTCGCTCTCCTGTGACTGTGCACTGTCCCCAGGGCCACTGCCCAGCATCTGTGGCAATCTGTCAGTTTCTCACGGCCGCAGTAACACACTGCCACACACATGGAGGGAAAGCCACGCAAGCGCAGGGTCCTTCGGTTCCGGAGGTCAGATGTCCAAAATGGGTCTGCAGGCCTGGAGATTCCAGAAGAGAATCTGTTTTCCTTGCCTTTTCCAGCTCCCAAAGGCCATCTGTGTGCTCCTGACAACAGTCCCTTCTACCGCCTTCAAAGTCAGGGGAGCATCTTCAGATCTTTCTGAGATCCGCCTCCATCATCACCTCTCCCTCTCTGACCTTCCTGCCTCCCTCTCTCTTTCTTTTTCTCCATTTTCTTGGTGGCACCGGATCTCAGGTGTGGCACCCAGGATCTTCTTTGCTGTGTGTGGGCTCCTAGTTGCAGCATGTGGGATCAGGTTCCCTGACCAGGCATTGAACCCGAGCCTCCTGCATTGGGAGCATGCAGTTTTAACCGCTGGACTGCCAGGGAAGTACCTTTCTCTCTTAAGGACTTGTGATGCCATTAGGGCCATCCTGATACTCCAAGACAGTTTTTCTATCTCAGGTTCCTTAACTTGATCACACCTGCACACTTCCTTTTGCCATGTAAGGTGACATCCACAGGTCCCAGGGAGTTAGGACAGATGTCTTTAGGGGCCACCATTCAGCTTACCACAGCCCTTTAAATATTGGACCAGAGTGCTCCTTGTGGCTCCCTTACCCAGGACCGTCACCCCAAATGTCAGGACAAGAGGGTTCCAGGCCATTTGGTCCCTGCTCACAAGCCTCCCACCCTGGCCCTGCCTGGTGGCCCCACTCCCCCTGTGTGAGGTCCTCGTACCCAGAGCGAAGGAGCGAATTCCCCTCAGTTCCCACTACCCAGGTGCTGGGGGCAGGGGGTGGCTGGGCAGCCTTCAGAGGGTTGTCGGCAGAGCAGCGGCGCCTGGCCTCAGGCAGGAGTGGGCACCCTGCCCTGCCTCTCGCCCACATCCATGTGTACAGTCAGGTTTGAGCCCTATAGGCGCACACTGATGTTCATTCCTTGCACTCTCCCACTTTTGACTCCTGCAGCTGCTGGAACCTTTTGGACCACTGTTTCATCATCCTCGGGGTCTCCCTCCCCAGACCTGCCCCTCCACCTCCAGTGGATGGAAAACAGCTCAGTCCGCACGGCGAGTGCGGAAAGAGTGAAGCAGTAAATAAGTAACAGAACACTGATTTAGCCCACAGTATACACTGATCTGAATAAATGGCTGAATAAGCAAATAAACATGGGCTTCCCAGGTGGCGCTAGTGGTGAAGAAGCCACCTGCCAGTGTCGGAGACAAAAGCGACCCGGGTCCGATCCCTGGGTCGGAAAGATCCCCTGGAGAAGGAAATGGCACCCCACTCCAGCATTCTTGCCTGGAGAATCCCATGGACAGAGGAGCCGTGGGCTCACAAAGAGCTGGACACAACTGAAACAATTTAGCAGGCAAGTAAATAAGGGAGGTGGGAGACCACTGAGTTGTGAATGTATATANTCCCCTGGAGAAGGAAATGGCACCCCACTCCAGCATTCTTGCCTGGAGAATCCCATGGACAGAGGAGCCGTGGGCTCACAAAGAGCTGGACACAACTGAAACAATTTAGCAGGCAAGTAAATAAGGGAGGTGGGAGACCACTGAGTTGTGAATGTATATATCCTCCCCTCTCAACCTCTTGCTTAACTTCCCTTTTCCACCCCACCTCTTGCCCATGCTGCGCTGGTTCCAAAAAGAAGAGTCCAGAAAGAGGGAAAAGATCACTAGACAGGGGGTTAAAGACCCCACTTTAGCCAAGAAGCCCAGGTTCATCTCCCCTGGAGTGAATCTGTGCCCTCAGGGCCCCCTGGTTTAATGTTTGGGAGAGGGCCCCCCACCTCTGTGTCCATCCTGGAACCCCACAACCCAGGCTAATGGTGAGAAAACACTTCAGACAAGCCCAGACTGGGAGGTGAGGGGAGTTATCCTGCAGGACGAGGAAGGCCTCAAGCTCACGGATGAGATACAGAGGCAGAAGAGGGAGATTCGTGGAATAACTCACAAAACTGAAGGAAGCCAGGAGTGCAGCTGACAGTTATGTCAGAACAAGAGCAGTGAAGGTCTCGCCGCCCGGGTCGGCCCCGGCTCCCTTTGCAGGGTCGCCCTTCTCAGATCTGTGGGCCGTGACACTCGGGGGCCTCAAGAGGCCCCTGCTTCTTTATTTTATCAGGCACTGCCACGTGACACTGCCCACTGCCCCTGTCACCTCCATGTAGGGAGTGGTCCACACGAGGCCCTCCATTCAGAAGGGGCAACTGGGGCTGGAACCAGCTCTACCCTTCCCTGTTGAACGACCCGTCGGCATCTTCCAACATGGCATCTGCCCAGCCCGCCTAGGCGGGGTGGCTCTGCTCCTTTCATCCGGTCGCCCCCTGCGCCTCATTACCTCAGGTCAGGCCCAAGATGTTAGATTTTTTTAAATCCCACAAGGTCCAGGGTATCATCTTTCCCCAGACACTATTTCCGCTGGCTCTTTGCAGGCTTGAGGGAGCCAGAGACTGGGGCCACCTTCTTCCAAGTCCAAGAGTGAAAGTTCTCAGGCTGCCAGACACCAGGCCTCCGTCCCTCCAGCACCTTCCTTCTACCCTGTGGCCTTTGGTGAGGCCCCACCAGGGACTGGTTACCCAGGGTCTCCATTGCTGACTGGTCTCCCCACCGACTGCTCAGCTGGCCCCTTGGCTGCCTCTTCTAGGCTCACATCTCAGGAACTTGCTGATTTTGGCCTCCGGTGACCCAGCCCCCTCAGATCTCAGGGGTCCCTGCCCTCTGGCTTCAAGTTCTGGGTGGCTTTGAGAGTTGTCTCAGGAGCTGAGTGCAGCCAAACTCTTACTCCTGCCTCCCCTGCAGTACTGTTCCTTCAGGTTAAACAAAATCTTTCTTAAGGGGCACATGCTTCTCTGGAGGAAGCGTTCAGGATGAAATGATATTGAGGTCACCGAGGAGCCGGGCTCTGTGGAGCCGGACTCAGCTGTGGCTTCGGAGTCCCATGTCAAGGCTGGAGTTGCTTCTGCTCTTGGTCTGCCAAGCTGCTCCACATCTCATCAGCAAAGCGGGGACATAAAACAATGACTGTGATGGCCCCAGTCGTCAGCTGTGATGATTATCACCATGGCGGTCTCCAGCAAGGACGCATGCTGCCTCAGCTTCCCCATCTGTAAAGCAGCATCCATGGGCGTTGGTTAAGGCTGGGCAGAGAACACAGGGGCAGAGGGACTTAATGAACAACAGCTGCCGTTGTTCCGTAGTGTCAAGTATCAGCCTTCACCCCATTCTCACCGCCACATGCAGAGCCAGAGGCAGAGGGTGAAGGCCTTGGCCTGAGGAGAGACCAGGGTCAGGGTGCGCCTGCCAGGAAGGACACGGTCTCCCTTCAAGCCAGGCAACACTAATCCCTCCTGTGGGGCTGTGACTGCTGGCACCCTTCCCCAGCACAGAACTTGGAGATGCTGCTCAAAGGCACCCAGGGGGCAGGGAGGAGCCAGGCCACTGTGCCAGCCCCTCTAGCCACAGGCATCTGACGTGTTTCTCTGAAAACTTTGGCAGTCCCAGAAGCTCCTGGTTTTCTCATCACTTCTTCTTCTTTTTTTTTTTTTGAAGCTGTGTATTTTGAAATAACTTTAGACTCACAAGAGTTCCTGACACCTTTCACGCAGCAGCTCCCGTGGTTAGCGTCTCGCACGATGCAGTTATCTGAGCCAGAAACCAAACGTCGACGCGACACTAGGGTCTCGTCTCCAGACCCGAACCTCACGTTATCAGCTTTCCCCCTTAGGTTCTTTTTCTGCTCCAGGCTTGGATGTTGCATTTAGTCCTCGTGTCTCCTGAGTCGCCTTCGATCTGTGATGGGATGGTTCCGCAGCCTTCCCCTGTTGTCCGTGACCTTCGCGCTGAGAACCGCTCAGCTGTTTGCAGTGTGCCTCAGTGTGGCTTGTCAGATGTTTCCTCGGGATCAGATCGGGGGTTGTGCGTCTTTGGCAGCAACCCCACAGAACTGACGTTGTGTCCTTCCCGTTGTGTTATATGCAGCGTGCAAGCTGTCGCTATGTCCTGTCCCCCGTGGCTGACCTTGTTCGCCTGGTCAGGATGGGGTCTGCCAGCTTGCTCTGCCCAGAGAGATTAAGTGTCTTGTGGAGAAATGCTTGAAGACCACACAGATATCCCGCTTCTCATTGTATTTTCACTCTCTCCCTTTAGTATCGGCCCACCGTAGTTCTTCTCTGTAAAAGTTCTCCACGTTAATGAACTATCTGTTTCTTTCTGGCTGGGCTGGGCCTCCACTGCTGCGTGTGGGCTTCCTCTAGTTGCAGCAGGCGGGAGGCCACTCTTGTGCTGTGCAGGCTTCTCTTTGCAGGGGCTTCTCTACTTGCAGGGCACAGGCTCTGGGGCGTTCGCGCTTCAGTAGTTGGGGCACATCGGCCCAGCTGCCCGCAGCACGTGGAACCTTCCAGGAGCAGGGATTGAACCGAGCCCCTAAGCTGGCAAGCGGGTTCTTAAACACCAGCCCACCAGGGGACTCCCATTCACAGTTTTTGGCGGCAATGGTGAACACCGACATTTGTCTGTTGGTGATTTTCTGTGTCCATCATTCCTTACACGTTCATTAGTTGAAATCCTGCCATAAGGAAGAGCTCTCTCTTCTCCTCTCCTCATGCAATTACCTGTGGGAATAAATAAAGGCCACTTCAGTGCAAACAGCAGAGGCTCGCTAGAGACGGGGGTCAGCTGCCACCACTGCATTTGGCGGAGACTCAAAGACAGCAGCGGGGAGAGAGCTTTATGGCGGAGAAGAGAAGGTTCAGCGGTGACTGTTGGAGGCTCTTGGCAAGAGCAAGCGGGGTGAGGGGCGGCTGCCAACAGCAGTTGCCTTCCATGAGTGGCCAGGGAGGCATACTGTTTGTTTTGGTTTTTTTTTTTTGGATTGTCCTAAGTTGAAAGCAGAAACAAAAATTAGGGAAGCTGCGGTCACCAAACTCCAGCTGTTTTGGGCCAGTTGCTGGAGTCATTACGGCTTGCTTTCCTGGCTGCGTATTGCAGAGGTCATGGGTCAGAGTCCTACCATCAGGCATGATCTGGCTCTTGTTCCTGTATATGTACTGTCTCTTATCTGAAGAGTTTTGGGTTTTGTTTTTTTTTTTGTTGTTGTTGTTCTACTGAGAACTTTTTTTTTTTTGAGGTATAGCTGATTTACAATATCACGTTAGTTTCAGATGTACAGCATAGTGATTCAGTTATATATTTTTTCCTGATTATATTCCATCATAGGATATCACAAGCTGTTGAATATAATTCCCAAAGTGGTACAGTAAATCCTTGTTGCTTATCTGTTTTGTGTATAATAGTTCATATCTGTTAATGGGGGTAAGTTTTTGCATTTTTTTAATTGAAGTATAATCACAATAAACTGTGGAAAATTCTGAGAGAGATGGGAATACCCGACCACCTAACCTGCCTCTTGAGAAATCTGTATGCAGGTCAGGAAGCAACAGTTAGGGCTGGACATGGAACAACAGACTGGTTCCAAATAGGAAAAGGAGTACATCAAGGCTGTATATTGTCACCCTGCTTATTTAACTTCTATGCAGAGTACATCATGAGAAACACTGGACTGGAAGAAACACAAGCTGGAATCAAGATTTTTGGGAGAAATATCAATAACCTCAGATATGCAGATGACACCACCCTTATGGCAGAAAGTGAAGAGGAGCTAAAAAGCCTCTTGATGAAAGTGAAGGAGGAGAGCGAAAAAGTTGGCTTAAAGCTCAACATTCAGAAAACGAAGATCATGGCATCCGGTCCCATCACTTCATGGGAAATAGATGGGGAAACAGTGGAAACAGT